>VCAZ01000037.1:3261100-3376100 GCA_005784505.1 Bagarius yarrelli | reverse complement strand
CTCCGTCTGATTGGTGTTAGAACAGTTACAGCACAACAGGAGAACAGTGTTCCTCCGTCTGATTGGTGTGTAGAACAGTTACAGCACAGGAGAACAGTGTTCCTCCGTCTGATTGGGGTGTAGAACAGTTACAGCACAGGAGAACAGTGTTCCTCCGTCTGATTGGTGTAGAACACAGTTACAGCACAGGAGAACAGTGTTCCTCCGTCTGATTGGTGTAGAACAGTTACAGCACAGGAGAACAGTGTTCCTCCGTCTGATTGGTGTTAGAACAGTTACAGCACAGGAGAACAGTGTTCCTCCGTCTGATTGGTGTGTTGAAACATTGGTGTAGAACTTTTAGAACAGTTACAGCACAGGAGAACAGTGTTCCTCCGTCTGATTGGTGTAGAAGAACAGTTACAGCACAGGGGAGAACAGTGTTCCTCCGTTGGTGTCTGATTGGTGTAGAACAGTTTACAGCACAGTAGAGAACAGTGTTCCTCTGATGGTGTAGAACAGTCACAGGAGACAGGTCCTGCGTCTGATTGGTGTAGAACAGTTACAGCACAGGAGAAACAGTGTTCCTCCGTCTGATTGGTGTAGAACAGTTACAGCACAGGAACAGAAACAGTGTTCCCGTTCGTCTGATTGGTGTAGAACAGTTACAGCACAGGAGAACAGTGTTCCTCCGTCTGATTGGTGTAGAAACAGTTACAGCACAGGGAGAACAGTGTTCCTCCGTCTGATTGGTGTAGAACAGTAACTGATTGGCTCTTGCTGTAGAACAGTTACAGCACAGGAGAACAGTGTTCCTCCGTTCTGATTGGTGTAGAACACTTACAGCACAGGAGAACAGTGTTCCTCCGTTCTCCGTCTGATTGGTGTAGAACAGTTACAGCACAGGAGAAACAGAGAACAGTGTTCCTCCGTCTGATTGGTGTACGAGTAATAACGATGTTCGCTAAAAGTTGTCTAAGAAGAGAAAACGTTGCCTTTGAAACGTTCCGATAACCTTAATAATACATACAGTACATATTGTTTAGTTTTATATCTCCGAGATAAAAGACTTTACTTTTATATCAATTTTATACAAATTAATAAAAAAAACTAGATTAAAAAACACCAAAATGATTTTAATGAGGAAAAAAAAAAAAAAACAGATTCAGTTCAATTATTTTAAATATTTTTCATTCAATTTGTTTATTTATTTACTCAATTATTTAAACATTATAAAGTAAAACACTATTATTATTATTAATTATTATTAATTATTATTATTATTATTATTATTATTATTATTATTATTATTATTATTAATTATTAGTATTGTAGTTAGTTATTTTATTATTATTAATTATTATTATTATTCATTATTATTATTATTTTTATTATATATTATGATTGTTATTATTATTATTATTATTATTAATTATTATTGTTATCAATAATTTTTATTTTAGATTTTTTTTTTATATACAGTTTTTTAAAATCTATTTTTAGTTACATTTACGCAATTTATCACTTCTGCTACTAAAATTTAGCTAAAAATTTCTATAATAATAATAATATAATAATAATAATAATAATAATATATAATAATAATAATCCTTTTTATAAATGATCATGTGACCCGTTACTATAGCGACAAAAAAACCTTCTTTTCATCTCTTTTGATAGACACTCAAAACGCTGAAAGCTGTTTTTTTGTGCTTGCGTGTGCGTGTGTGTGTGTGTGTGTGTGTATGTGTGTGATCATAAAATTGCAATACAATCACACACACTCCCCATCCTTGTGTTTACTCATTAGCCTTATAGACCATTGATCAAAGTTTACTGACAAATTCTGTAAGTATATGATTCTTTATGCTCAATAAAGCTGATTAAAGGTCACACACACACACACACACACACACACACACGGCTCCTTACAGAGTCAGATTTATGACACACACCACTGAGTCTGATAAAAGGCAAGAAACAACTATTGATTTTTCATATTTTTTCCTGCAGACTTGTTTACTCTATTGGATCCTCTGGTGGCCCCTGTGTGTGTGTGTGTGTGTGTGTGTGTGTGTGTGTGTGTGTGTGTGTGTGTGTGTGTGTGTGTGTGTTAGGGGAAAGGGATTATTACCCCTCACTTCTGATGAAACAAATTGCTCGGCGTGACTCTGGAGCCCGACGGCGAGGCTTTGATGTTGCGTCTCTGCGTTTGGTCTTCTGACTAAATGATTATTGATTTTAGATTTTTTAAAAACTCACCAAATTGTGAAAATGGAGACGGCGCCCTCCGCAGGGCAGGGATCCATTTTATTAACTTTCCTTTCACAGGTTAAATTCTCTCTGTCTGACCCCAGGATAATACTCTCTCTGTATGTGTGTGTGTGTGTGTGTGTGTGTGTGTGTTTGTTTGTTTTAAAATAAAAAAAGCCAATTTTTAGCTAAAAACTAAAATAAAAACAATAAAATTATGATGATAGAATATAAAAATATCCTGAAGTTGTTAAGGGTTCAGTCAAATGTGTCCTAAAGTCAAATGTGTCCTAAAGTCAAATGTGTCCTAAAAAAAAAAAAAAAATGAAATGAAATAAAAAAAGAAAAAAATGGAAGAAAACGAACAATAATAAAAATAATATTAAAATTTCCAACAGCTACAAGTCTGCATGCTAGGCTGCTAATTAGCAGTAAACACATGAGATTTGTAAGCCTTCTCCTAATGAGGTGTTAAGCTAAGGTCCATGTTGTAGCGTTAGCGACACAATCTTAAAAAAAAAGTCGTAACTTCAGGGGTGTTGTTTTATACACCGGAATTTAGCATCAGCTCTGGATAAAACAAGCTGAATCTTAATTGTTTTAAAAAAAACAGCTAGCAAAATTAGCTTTTTCCTGAACGCTAATGTTTTATGTGGTTTAAAAAAAGGAAACTAGCGTTTCATTTCCACTTTGCTATTATTTTGTATGATTTAAACCTGATCAACGCTACAAAATTAGCAAAAAACGCTAGCACAAAGACACATGCTAGCGGAACAAGCGGAGATCTTACACTTCAGAAAGACAAAAACAAGACAGGCGTAACAATATTTGCTGGCTTGTGAGGCAGACTAGCATAATTAGCAAGAGCTAAAACGTCCACGTCATGGTGGAAGAACGACGTCTTCGAAATTAATTAGCTAAAAAATTTGAATCCGCGTGTCTGTGAGACAAGACAAAAAAAACAAACCCCACACATGCTAGCAGAACTAGCGAAGGTCAGACGCTGGAGGTCGTTGCGAATTGAAATGCGGTGACACTCTTCGGGAAAGGAGCGGATTGAATCGAGGAGACATTACACATTCCAGACACTTCGGCGTCCAACCTGTGTTCTGTCTCTTTTAGCGGGCGCGGCGCGGCGCGAGAGGGCCTTCGGGAGAGAATATAAGGTTGCGAAAATGCCCTGTATTAGTTTACATGTGCTTTGAACACGGCAAACATTTGCTTTGAACTTTAGCTTTGAATCCCGAAATGTAGCGAGGAATGCCGTAGAGGATACACTCTGTGTGTGTGTGTGTGTGTGTGTGTGTCTGTAGGCATCTTAGCACTTTTTAGCACAGCTACAAAAAAAATAACAAAAGAGAAAATAAATCCAAAATCAAATTCAGTCGGAATTCCTCTATAATGTCTTTCTGTCTTCGGAACTAAAGCTGGAATGCTAAAGCGTAGCTAACGATTTATTTCTGTCTTATTTCCATTTCTTTAATTACTTTAATATACACACATGTATAAAACACCAGTATTGATTAGACTCCACCCCCTGGTGCCAATTTGTGTGACAACTTCACAATGAATTAGTGATGTAAAAAAAAAACATTTATTACTCGTTAGCTACATTAGCCGCTAGCTTTGCTAATTGGGAATTGATTAATAATGTCTTATTTCTCAATCAAAACCAGAAATGAGAAGCTTTAATCAAATTAATCAAACATGAATCCAAATTTAATTCGTATTTAAATAAATTGAGAAACTAAAAGTGAATCAGATGTCAATGTGAATCAAATAAAATGTAAATACGAATCAAAATAAATCCACCTGAATGTAAATTAAGCAAAGGTCAATGAATTAGTGATTCATTCATTCGTAATTATTTGCTTGTAAATCAAATTATTGTGAATCTGAATGAGAGTCAAATCAGTGGGAGTGTAAACTGATTCAAATCAATGTGAATCAAAGGAATTTAAAATTAAATCAATGTGAATCATTATGTGAATCATTGCAAATCTGATTATGAATCAAATCAAAACAAAGCCTAAGGTGAATCTAATTGTGAATCAAATCAAAGTGAATCTTAATATGAATCTAATTGTGAATCAAATCGTAGTGAGTCTTAATGTAATTCTAATTGTGAATTAGAATTACATTAAGACTAATTGTGAATTAAATCAGTGAATTTTAATGTGAATCAAATCAAAGTGAATCTTAATGTGAATCTAATTGTGAATCAAATCAAAGTGAATCTTAATACGAATCAAATCAAAGTAAATGATAATGTAAATCTAACTGTAATTAGTGTGAGTGAAATGTGAATGAAGTTAATGCGAATCTTACTGCGAATCTGAAAGTAAATCAAATCAACATGAATCCAACTATGAATCAATTGACTCTCCCCCAAATCGATTCATTGAAAACTGCACCAGACGCACGATAGGAGTTTCACGGATTTGCTTGCGATGGGTTCGGGATTGTAGATAAACGCAGTGCTCTTTTGTTAGCATGTTAAGGTGCGGATTTCCTGAGACCCCGGTGCGGTGTGCAGATACTGACGCGTGGTTCGAGGCGATGCAAGGTGTTTTCTGAGAGAATGAAAATGCCTTCAGGTTCTCAGTAACGAGCCCTGCGGAAAAAACAGACGAGTGCCAGTATGTGTAATCAGCAGGCGTCCATGCGCTTGGCAGCCGAGGGGGTTTCCAATCGGTCCCTTTGGGCGAGTGTGTGTATGTTTGTGTGTGTGTGTGTGTGTGTGAGAAAGAGAGAGAGAAAAGCAAGAATAGGAACTCAAAGGCTGGGTTTCTTTATAAAGTGGAGTCACCAGCACTCTATTCCAATCTCAGGAATAATTACGCCGAAATGTTTTCCCTTTTACAATAACGGCTAGTTTCTTTTCCAGATATCCTGCAGTTGCTTTTCTTTCTCATTAGCGCAAAAAAATTACCCATAAAATCTATCTGATCTATAAGTGTTATAAGTATTACTTTTAAAGTCCACATGCACATGACAGCCTGTCACAAACGAGCTTAACGTGTTTTAATAGACATTTTTTATTAATATGTATTTAGCAAGCTGAGCTCCTGCGCTAATTATTTCCACTTGCACTTTACCTTAGCAGGCGCTAAAATGTTTGCATTGGACGCCTCATCTACGTCACCCCCCCTGAATGAGGATTAATAAAAAGAAGACCACGGTGATGAACAAGACTAATTATTTTCAAATATTTACCAGGATTCACGGCTGCGCGAGGTTTGCTGACATACGGCGTTTTAATGATTTAAAATGAGCCGCTAGCGTCTGCACACTTAATCAATTAAAAAAACACAAGAGCGATTTGACACCGGGGTAAAACTGAGGTCTATGAAAACCATATGACCTGCCTGCTAAGTAGCAGGACTAGCATTCGGCGCTAGCGTGTACAAAATTGTTCCCACGTGTCAGCCGTGCGATTCAGTCGACTTAAATAAAAGAAAACAGCTGTCAGTTATCGCTGATCAGACACTAGCTTAGCGCTAATCAACCCCCTTACATGCTAAACCTGGGGCTTACGCTAAACCTTTCTAATCCAAGCAGCTGGGTTTTTTTTGCTCCGACACACCTGAGCTCATTCATTAACCGCATCACTTAGGACTTGATGTACTAAACCAGGTGTTTCTGGAACGACAGGTCTTAATGTTAGCAATCCGGACTTAGCAAGAGATAAACAAAACGTGCATTAACACAAAGTCTTAATAAGCTAGCGAACAGACGCTAAGCTCAGGAAAGTCTGATTTGTTTTCTCTTGCACACATCCAAGCCTAATTTGTGCAACGCTTATTTTGACGTTAGGACATTTGACTAGCACAAATAACACGATCTTTCCTCAGCTACATCAGGTACAGACTATTACGGACTAAAATAATTCTTTACATTAAACGAATAAAACCAAAATTATTTTAAAAAATCCAGTCATACTCTCCCCTCGGCACTCTTTAAGAATTGAATCACAAATGAGTCGAATGATTTATATTTGATTAAACACTAAATGAATCACATTAAAGTCCCAAATGAATCAAATAAAAGAGTTCAATTGCAATCATTTGATTTAAACCCCCCACCCCACCCATTTCCACATTAAACTATGCTGATTAAGAGAATCAAATTGCCAAGTGATTCAGACTCTGTGTCATGTAATCTGCTTTTGTTGTTTGTTCTTCCTCTTAGAGGCGCAACTACAAAGGACAAAGTAGACCAGGACAAAAGAAACCACAAATTATAGGAATCATGTACGCGCTGAACGGATCTCCTTGGTGCAGAGGGTCATGAGTGAAGAGTCAAATGAGTCACTCGAAATCAAAGGACTTACAATGAGAGCCAATTTGAAATCGCTACCTCTCCTTTCAGCCCGCCCCGTAACCGGGGGTCAAGGGCAGATCGAGTTCCCCTAGAAAGAGTCCGTTGACAGCTAGTGTCAGCCGACTTTGTAGGCATTGTGCGCGAGCTGATAGGGTTACTAGCGGCTAATCCACTCTGACCTCGAACTAGGATGTTTTCGTACAATCCAGACAAGCGAAAAAAGCTACAGCGATTCCGACACATCGGCGTGTTTCGTTTGAGTTATCGGGTTGCGTGCCTGGGAATGGAAATAAACAGGGTTTGAGCGCAGGCAAGGTGACATTTAAAGTGGCTCTGGAAAAGGGTGCGTTAGTAGCACGGGGTTCAAAAGGTCAGCTGGCGGAGTGGGGACATTTCGCAGACTTGAAAGAAAATCCAGTTGTGATGAAATGTTAGGGCGGCGGATGTGAAAATGCCACGAGTGTTGCTACGTGGTTTTGTCTCATTCGAAACTAACTTTGAAGCTGAGAAAGCAGTGGCATATCGCTGAAGACGCAGAGACGGCAGAGAACCAATCAAAGCCAAAGGTTTTACTGAATCAAAATGGAAATTCGTAGCTTCAGGTTTCTGGTTCTGATAAACTGATGAAATGTGTCATTTTTTTTCACGTCCTTAAAAAAGACAACTGAGGCTTTTTTTTTTCACGTTCATGTTGGCATTTCCTTCATCACAACCCCATCCTGTTGGATTATGTGAATCTGGAAAATAATTTAAAAAACGTTAAATATGAAAGTAAAACATAAGCAGCATTGAGAAGATTTGTGAAAATATACATTGACTGTTATTTTTCTATTGTTAGTTTGTAGTTTGATATCACACTCTGGACCATGGAAATTAGTCACACTTGTGGTGACCCCAGGACCGCCCAAACCATAAACTGATCCTGTGCGTGTAGGACCCTGGGAATGTAAGACCACTGACATATACTGTATATGCCTGGTAATAATATTTTGCCTGGTGTATTCCTACTCTGCAGGAATGCAGCGCTCTTAAACATTGTGGAACTTTTCACAGGATATATAATACTGAAAATATTTGAAATCACATGACTTTGCAAATCAAGATATCTGAAAATATACTGTGTTTTCCGTCTCAATATATCTGGAAATATTATGGGTTCTGAAAAAAAATTGATCTGGCAAAAAATGCTAGGAGTGTAGGCCACTAGATATACAGGAATCATAGAACAACCCCTGGAAAATATTTCTATGATGTCGTAGAGGTATAAGGACTTTGAAAACTCTTGATGCCCTAAGTAAAGTCTGAAAATATAGGCTCAAATAATGCAATTGAAAACTAATATATTGTAAGATGTCAGGATGGTCCTGGAAATACATGGCTCTATGAAAGCATATGAGTTTGCGCCACACCTATTCAGAACCAAGCATACAATCACATTACTGCTAGTGGGGGGCCCCAAAGTGCATGGGACCGTAAAATCATCCCAACTTCCACTCCCTTCCCTCCTTAGTGCCGCCACTGGCAATGGTAATACAAGACCATTGGAATACAGAAGCATTTGGAAGATACAGCCCCAGGAATTGGTGGCACTGGGAAATGATCTAACTTTAGAAATCTCAGAGAACTCTCAAAAGAAAAGAATAAAGAATCCCGGGACATTTTTGGAGGTATTTCTGGATATGTAAGACATCAGGAGTATATCAGGGGCGTGGGACGTTTTGGGATATAAAAGTAATGATGATGGATAAGGTTGTGATAGTCCACTTATTCTTAGTACGGCTTTATTGGTAAGAGATGCTCAAGCAGCTTATTTATACTTGTACACATTTCTTTCTGTCATGGATTTTATTTACCCTCAAACAACAAAACCTTTCCAACTGCTGTAAACGCTTTGATTAATTTTTAAAAATGTTACCTTTCTGGTGTCAATCCAACCAACGGACAAGGACTAAAGATGGCAGTCAAGTGGCAGTCAAACCCTCGGCCACTACAAAGTGCCTTTGAATGGAGAGTGGGATTGTGGAGGCCGGGCCTCGTTGGCAGGACTTTACACACATTCCGCTTCTTGCTCTCGGGCACAACTTGGCAGGAAGCTCAAGGTCTTTGGCAGGATCTTTGTCGTTGATATGTGCGGCAGAAGCCAGAATCCAAGTAGTATTTCTTTTTTTCCCCCACACACACATTGTACACATCTTCCGGTCACCTGCAGAGAAGCGTAGGAGCATTATATAGGAGGTGTAATCTGTAATTATACCATGTAGCCTTTTCCTCTTCCGTTATCCCCGTGCTTGGCGAGGTTAGCCACCCGTAGCGCTCAATATTACACTGTGTTAATTCAGCGTTTGTCCTCGTAGACGACAAGCCTCGCAGATGCTAAATGTCAGGAGCAAGTGCTCATTGATCTGCGATCCAGGTCTGGATAGAGGCCATTTACACACTCGGAGGCATTTACGGGTCACGCCGTGAGACACGAGGAGTGATAAATTCCACTCGGCGGCGGTACGTTGAGTTATCGACTCCTCCTGTGTAAATAAATGGCGCTTAAGTTTGTTAGAAACAGCCGGTCGTTTGTAGATTTTCTGTGTAGAGTGTGTTATTACAGTTGTGAAGGGTTATATAATAGCGCTAAAGTGGTAGCTCAGTGGTGAAGGTGTTGGACTGCTGATAGGAAGATTATGCATGATACTGCTGGGCCCCCAAGTGAGGCCCTTAATCTAGAAGCGCTCAATTGGATAAAAAAAAATGATCTAAATGTAAATCTGGATTCTGATTAGTTGAAAAATAAATGTTGATTAATTATAGTCTAATGAAGGAGTCTCCAGTGTCAGAGGTGAGTTTACACATTAGAAACTAACCGTCGATAAAATGTTAGCCGGCGAGCTAAAACGAAGGAAATATCATGCTATATGATAGAATTTTACCTTTCGTTTTTTTTTTCTATTTGAAGCAAACAGAGTGTGTGTGTGTGTGTGTGTGTGTGTAAATATCCTCCAGATTTGTTGCATTTATTCTTACCGTGAGTGTGAATAATTTATTAGTCAGCGCTGCTCATTTGGGAAAGTGGTGTGTGTGTGTGTGTGTGTGTGTGTTGGCTGCTGTCCATGAGGAACACATGTCGCTCACACATGTCGCTGTTTTTTTTTTGGTTGTATATTAGCTGTTATGATAATTATTTGGGGAAAATTTATCGTCTAATTGTGTGTTTGTGTTTCTCTAATACACACACTTCATTTTCAACACACACACACACACAGATACAGAACTCACTGCTAATTAGGTGATATTACTTTAACCTGATATATAACTGTGTGTGTGTGTGTGCGTGCGTGTGCGTGCACAACATTAATACATTGTAAACTCCAAATACATATCAGACATGTTCAATATAGTTACGTTATATTACATTGTGTGTGTGTGTGTGTGTGTGTGTGTGCGCGCGTGACAGAGAGAGACATTTACAATATAGACAATACAGTGTGTGTTACTGTTACTCTTAAATGTATGTGTGTGTGTGTATGTGTGTGTGTGTGTATGTGTGTGTGTGTGTTTGTGTGTGCACGTGTTTATCATAAAAAATAATACAGTGTAAGTGTGTGTGTGTGTGTGTGTGTGTGTGTGTTGGAATTAAGTTGGAATAGTCATGTTATGTTGGTTCTGATCTGTTCCTTGTGGAGTGTGTGTGTGTGTGTGTGTGTGTGTGTACTGGTACGTTGGACTCCGAGGTGGAGTGAGTTTTCAGCAGTCTGTTATTTGACAGCGTGACCTCACAGGAAAAGGGGCGGATCCAGAGCCTCATCTCTCCATCACAGGAACCTGTCTGTTGCCATGGCAGCAGGTTTGACCTGTAGGGATGATAATATCAGGTGATGACAGAACAGCGAGGTGTGTGATCTGTTCCGGGATCAGCGGCTCCTGACGCCAGTGTAATAAATAAATAAATAAATAAATATATATATATAAAGAAAAGAAAATGTTTTAAATAATAATAAATCTCACACTGAGGAGTGACAGGAGGAGTGCAAACACACTAAACTACAAAAACCCATCACATTAAAACACTGAACCAAAAACACCAGCAATCATAATAACTAATAGCAAAAATAATAATAATAATAATAATAATAATAATAATAATGTTTTGTTGTAATTGGTAACACTGAAGATTTACAAAAATAATAATAGCAAACCAAATGTTAACAAAATAAAAACTATGACCCAAAATTCATAATTCTTTAAAAAAATTATTATAATAAAATAATAGAAGAAATGCAGACAATCGACTTATTCATAAAACTCAAACCGCTTTCAAAAACAGAAAATCTGTGCTAAAATGTAGAGCTCCTAATATACTGTGTAAAATAAATGTGTATTAAATGTGTAATACATGTGTAATAAATTTTTCAATAAATAATTAATAAATGTATAATAAATGTGTAATACAAATAGTTTTAATAAATGTTTTTAATAACTTATTATTACACTGTATCATAAATGTGTAATTAATGTGTAATAAATTTTCAATAAATGATTATAATGTATATAATGTACTAATATAAAAAATAAATGTGTAATAAATAGTTAATAAATGTATAATAAATGTGTAATAAATAGTTAATAAATGTTTAATAACTTAATTACATGTATCATAAATGTGTAATTAATGTGTAATAAATTTTCAATAAATGATTATAAATGTATAATAATAAACTGTGTAATAAATGATAATAATGTGTAATAAATAGTAATAAATATAAATGTTTAATAACTTATGATTACATGTATAATAAATGTGTAATGTGTAATAAATTTTCAATAAATGATAATGTATAATAAATGTGTAATAAATAGTTGATAAATGTTTAATAACTTATGATTACGTATAATTAATGTGTAACTAATGTGTAATAAATGTTCAATGAATGTGTAATAAAAGTGTAATAAATGTTTAGTAGTTTTGTATAATTTGCTTAAAGGCAGTGATGAAATGAAAAGCTGTTGGATGTTAAAGCAGCGCCCGCTGGACTCCAAACATTTATATATCAAAAACAAATCAAACATTTGTAAATATTTTTGAAATTTGAAAGCAAGAGAATTACTTTAAAGTGAAAATAAGAACATTTGCATGCATTTGTTTTTTTTTTTTTTTTTTGTTAAGGAACTTAAAATTGCTGAACAAAGATGGCGACTGCAAACTTGCTAACACACTTTGTGTCATGAATGTGTGTTTGTTTGATGCAGGTGTCGTGATTTAAGCGCTTACACACTGCAAAAATGTGACTTTGGCTTGCTCTGAAAGCATGTCTGTGTGTGTTGTGTGTGTGTGTATGTGTGTGTTTGGGCCCAAACAGATGCCAACATGGCGGCCGAAGCCCAGCTGGCAGCTTCATTTAGGAAAAAGCCTCTGGATCTCTGCTGAACAATCCTCTTAACGATCCCAGAGGCCTGTTTTATTTTACTTTTTTTTATCAGCTGCAGCAGAAGTGAACTGGTTGGGCTTTTCCGCTCGTCGTTCAGGCGAGGCGATTCATTTCGGACCGCGTTCCGGCTTTTCAGAAAGAAGATGGAGCCTCACGGCTGTCGTTTGCCTTGCACGTTGCCTCGTTGCTTTGTGCTTGCGATTTAGGCAAAAAAAAAAAAAAAAGATGCGCTAGTCAATCACTAGCATCCAGAAACACGCCGGGGCTTGTCGTAAAAAAGTTACAAATAGAAAGAGTTCTGCGCATCGGTATGTTTACACGATTAAAGATAGAATCTTAACAAAATAGAGTGGTGGGAATTTTTTTAAGGCTGTTGTTTTTTAGCTACTAAAGCTGAAGGTTTGCCCACAACACCCCAGTTTTTTATTTGTCCTTTACTAAAATAAGATTTTAAGAATTACACAAATGTATTTTAATTTTGTTTAAAGTTTCAAAATATTTTTGTTTCACAAAAATTCACTTTTTATCCATTTATAGCTACTTCTAGAGACCCTGCTTTCGAAAAAAATATATTTTAATTATTAATTTATTCGTTTGCTTATTCTATCAACACAGTGTTTCGGTACATTATGTGGAGATTTTAGCGTCTGTAACTGTAAACTATAAATGGAGAAAAAGTGTGGTTCTTTAATAGATGTGTGTTTGTTAGGTGCAATAGGTTTCCACACTTCAGGACAATAAAGAAATGGTTTTGAAATGTAGTCCTTGAGTTGATTACCCCCCCCCACACACACACGCACACACAGGGGGTAGATATCACCTAACTGCCTCTTTCCCTCATCCAGCAGATAATCAGGTCTTTTTTTCTCCTCAGGAAACTCGACACTGAGACACTTTCTCCGGTTCTCAGTTCGGCAGTCATAAACAGGAACCGTTCTCGGCCCCGAGCTCTTTATTTAAGCCTGACGTATGCGGCGTTCCGGAGACGATCGATAAGAAAACGCAGACTCTCGCCGTGATATTCGTCTGTCACCGATGACGTGCCATCGCTCGTGGGAGATTTAGGCCAAAAACACAGCTATTGATCCAGTCAGTGCTGATGGATGCACCATTACTGAGGGGGAAAGTGAAGGGGGGGGGGGGGGGGGGGGGGGGGGGGGGGGGGGTTTTACAGAGGGGGGGGGGGGTGTTTAGTCTGGTTCTCTTGCTTTCTGGAGTTTTTCAGTTTATTACGACTGGCATTGAATCATCGACGCGTTAATAAACGTTTTCAACACAAATTTTTTGTGCGTATGATATATAATATAATATTAAACCTTAACTAAAGTCACATTAACGTTTTTGTTTTTTTAATAATGATTCTACTATAAAACTGTTCATCAATTTTACTCAAATTATTTTACAATGATTTAAATTCTATTTTAATTCAGATAAAATTTAAAATTCTATTATAGATTATTGTTTTTACAATATTTTAATGCTCCGTACAAGGTGGATTAATTGCTCATTATTTTTTTTTTTTTTCATTTAAATACTTATAGTTTTATTTACATAAATTTGCATAGGTCAAATTTGTTTTATGAAATATATTTATTAATTGAATTATTGTAAATTAAAAAATTATTTCTAATATTAATGTAAAAAAAAAAAAAATGCTTTGGTTTTTTTTTTTTTTTTTTGGGGTGGGGGGGGGTAAAAGTGTGTATTTTGACACAACCCTCCCGGATTGACAGAAACAGGCAGGTGATCCCTAACCACCCCCCACCACCCCACCAACCCCCCCACCCCCTTAAAAAACAAATTTGAGTTTATTATTGAGTCCAGGTTCAAGTATCACATGTTTCACGACAGGAAGTTTATGTGTGTCATCAAATAACAACTACACAAAAAAAAAGAAAAAAAGTTCTGCAGGTCTTCAGTGGCTTTTGTTTGGGTTATAACCTAGTTTGGATTGACAGAAACAGCGGCGGCGGCGTTTAAAGGCCCATCGAGGGGGAAAACATGGCCGCCGTCATCTTTAACAGTCTCCGGAGACGAGTTTGGTTTTAAGATGCTGAGATCTTCAGCAGGAAGTAATGGATGAACATCAACTAGCAGGTCGTCACGCTAATTAGCATGCTAGCTACTGAGTAGCACAAGTTCACGCTATTCTCTCAGATGCTCCCGGAAAAAGGGCGGAGCCTGATACAGACTCACCGAAAAAAAAAAAAAAAACACTTAATAGAAAACTCTCCAGAGAGAAAGGAAGAGAAAAAGAGAACGTGGGCGTGTGATTAACGAGGAGAGAAAACAAGAGCGGCGCAAACCAATCAATGCCATCGATTTGTGTTCAAACAGTCGGCAGCAAAACAATAAAGTCACTTTTAAGGGTCTGAAATGAAACGGACGCTTCGGGCGAGAAATAAAAGCATCTGATTGGTTTATTAATTTCGTTTGTTTAAATGTGCCATTTATTATCATTTTACATATTTAAGGTTTTGATCATTCTGTTACTCAGATTTCATTTAATTTCGCGTTTATTATTAGTATTTACGTTGGATTTATATATTGCTTTCGATTCCTTTCCCGAACAATATTTCTGTTATCATTTATTTTATTACAAATACTTTAAAATAAAAAAAAAAACAATATTTATTTTTTATTTTTAAAAAATTATTTTTAGTTCGATTTTGTTTATCAAGAGGTTTTTTTTTTAGATTTTAATCTAGTTATTTAAAAGTATTTTGCTTAGGTAATAAATATAATAATATAATAATGATAATAATAATAATAATAATAATAATAATAATGATAATAATAATAATAATAAATATAATATAATAATAATAATAATAATCTAATGTTCTAAATCTGAATTATTTCTCATTTTATGACTTTTAGTTTTTTGTTTTACTTTTTGCCTTTGATTCTCAGATAGTAAAAGTCACTTTTAATTTTTTACTGCATGTTTTATTATTAAGGTAAAAAAAAAAAATTTAGCAACATTCTCAAATAAACATTTTTGTTTATTCACGTCCCGTATTTTGAAAAGCAGTTCTAACGAAGCCGAACATCGTTATGATGTCATAAGTAAAGAATAAACTTCGGGGACAAATATGCAAATGGGACTTTTGATTTTTTTTTGCCTTTAATTATTACACATTTGTTTATTTAATAGAAAATGTAGTTTCTTTTTTTTCAGCGCCACCTTAAATTAGGTAAAAGCAGCTACGTGATTCTTTTTACTTTTCCTTTTAAACATTTCTTTATAACGTATGACGTCCCAATTAGCATCGTCGCGTAAACGCTGTGGCTTTTTTCCTCCTTTTCCTCTTTGGACGCGATACACAATAATCAGTCGAACAGTTTAAGCGTTGAAATTTGCATGATTTAAAAACTTTTAGTGCTTTTCTTTAAAACGAATCAGCTGCTGGAACTCTTTTTCTCCTTTCCTTCTAGGACGTCACGCAACCATCGCGCATTCTCCGTCGCATCCCGTACGGTCAGGATTGCCAAGAAGCCGAAATATATAACGAGATCATATCCCGTTTTTCTCTCGCGCGCCTGTCAAACTCTCTAAAAACAATCCGAGTCGCTGCTTCCAGGAAGTAAAAGCAGGAAAAGAAAAGTGCGGGATGCGGCTACGAGGCCGCCGCGAGAACATTCAGCACTAACAGCTCAGTCGGGTGGAGTTTAGCACTTCGGAAGCAGCCGAAGTGCAAAAGAGAGAGACACGACACACACTTATTAAAAACACTACATATTTTAAAATCTGATGAAACTGATTGGCTAAAATTTAATTAGCCTTGCAGATGCTACGGATAGAATTTTCTGTAGCATTAGCAACTTTAAAATTATTGCAAAACCACATTAGCATCATTAGCTTAGCATTTGCGGGTGAAGTAAAGTTAATGTTAGGTAGCGTTAATCTAGGAATAAAACTATTACTCAGACTTGACATTTCATGTGTGTGTGTGTGTGTTTTTTTTTGCGATTTCTGCGCCACCATAATGAATTATTGATTGTAGCGTCATGGTACACCGTGCCGATGCCACCTTATTGCTAGCGTAAAAAAAACCTCAAAAACAACGCTAAGCAATGTTACACACTGTTTTTACGAAAATGACCACATAGCAAGTAGAAAAGCGCAACTGGAAACATCGCTAAAAGAAATGTAAAAAAAATCTCGCTGAAGGTTTTTTTCTCTTTCTTGATGTTAAGGTCGAAAAAGTCGCCGGAAATCGCACGAGAGCGCGTTAGCGGATCAGATAGAAAAGAGAGAGAGAGAGAGAAAGAGAGAGAGAGAGAGAGAGAGAGAGAAAAAGCGCAGCTTGCAGTTTGAGCCTGCGAGGCAATTCTTCCCCTCGTCCCAGGTGAGAGAGCTTCAAAAAAAGAGGGATGAACCTCAGGAACCAATTTGCTGAGTTTTGTTCGGAGACAGAAAGCCTGCAGTCTTTCACAGGAAAGAAAAAAAAACAACTCGGCGTTAGCAAGGAAATGGAGAAGAAACTAGCGCTGAGGTCACGTAAATCCCGCCACATTTACTCTTAGTAGCATTAGCGTTTGATAAGAAGTGACCAATCGAACGAAGGGGTGCGGGTGAATTAAATTAAAAAATCAACACTAAAACGCCTTTTTAAATGTAAAAATCAATTTTATAAAGTTAATTTATTAATTTTATATACGTTCATAAAGCACATTATCATACGATTCTTTTCCACTACAAAACCTATGAAAACAAACATCATGCCATTCGTTTAACATCCAAGCAATGATTACGGCAAGATTTACCTCAGGTTTGTGAGAAAAGTGCTGAAAATATCGAATTCAGAACAAAACGCTGCCATTTTTAACAAACACAAACAAAAGTGAGTGCAGGAATGAGATAAAAACTCAACATAGGAGTGAAATAATGCCAATACAGCAAAGTCAACATTTACCTCAGCCATGCTGGAGTGATTATACAGCAAACGTACAGCGATTAGCTTATTAGCATGCGGTTCCTGAAAGTGTTTTACCTCAGATTTACCTCAGATGTGGTTCTAAAATTCCTACAGGAAATGTTCCAACAACTTCTGCTAACTTTCTTTGAACAAAATGTTTTCAAAAATAATGCTAATGGAACGTTCGCATAACATTTTTCATTGTTGATAAAAGTTTGTTGTTTAGAGCAAACGGTCTTAAAACAATGTTTTTGGAGTGTCTTTATGACATTAGTCATACTTGATGAATGTTCTTAAAGTTGTTGGATATCTTTCTTTTTTTTTTAACGTTATTAAATCACATTTCCAAAACAGAACGTTTAAACAACATTCTCTGAACATAAATGTGTTGAGTGGGATATCACAAGTTTTAGCTTTTAGCATGTTGTGCTAACAGATCATAAAGTGACAACAAGACGGAACAATCTGAAAAAGCAGATAGATAGATAGATAGATAGATAGATAGATAGATAGATAGATAGATAGATAGATAGATAGACAGACAGACAGCCAGACAGACAGACAGACAGACCAGACAGATAGATAGATAGATAGATAGAGATACGGACAGACGGACAGACAGACAGACAGACAGACAGACAGACAGATAGATAGATAGATAGATAGATAGATAGATAGATAGATAGATAGATAGATAGATAGATAGACATACAGATAGATAGATAATGAGAAAGACAGACAGATAGATACACAGACAGAAATAAAGATAAATAGACAAACAAACAGAAAGACAGATAGACAAACAAACAGACAGACAGACAGACAGACAGACAGATAGACGGACAGATATATTAGTAGTAAAACAGACAGAAAGACAGATACACAGACAGACAGATATAAAGATAAATAGACAAACAGACAGAAAGACAGATAGACAAACAGACAGACAAATAGACAGAAAGACAGACAGTCCATAGCAATGAAATGCTGTAACCGGTGGTAATGAGACAAACCAATAAAGGGCATAAACATTTGCCTGAAATCTGTCTGTTGGTTCGATGCTGTGAAATGGCGCGTGTGCTGTTATAGAATAACTTTTACCACAGAATGCTAACATGTTAAACTGTTCCTGTCCATTTATAGCGTTAGCATTAGCGTATTTTGGTCAAAAGGTGAGACGATTATTTCTCTCTGCATTTGCTAAAAGCTTTTGCTCATTGAAATAAGTGGCTCTTACTGTATGAATGTGAAACACACACACACACACACACACACATGCCACAAACACACACTAAACGGTTGCTCCAATGCTAATCGACAGCCATTCAATTATTCCTGGGCTCATAACCATAACCTAGAGGAATGACAGGCTATATATTCCGAGCCATCTTTATTTGTGGTAATGGCGAGCGTTTCGAGCGAAAGAGGCTAACTGAAGATTTATTAGCGCTTGGCTTCCTATCCTTCGCGCGGCCGCTCTCCTGTGGTTTTTTTTTTTTTTTTTTGTTTTTTTTTTTTCTGTCTGAGCGCAAAATATTCACCGTCCTTTTAAATGCAAAATCGTCTCCTTTTAAGGTTCATTCAGTCGAAACGCGGCTTGAAGCGGCTGCTAGCGCTCGCTCGTGTGCTGTGATGAAACTCTCACGCTACCAAGCAGCCACGTTTTCATAACCGACCGCCGAAAAAGTGAGGGAGAGAAAAAAAAATCGCGCCCGTCTGTGAGAAGCGCGACGGCGTATTCAGACATACGGAAACAGATGGCTAACAGAGCAGAAATCAAAAATATTACGTTTCGGCTTTTTCTTTGATGCAGCAGCAGGAACAATAAACGCGCGGCCCTAAAAGTTACCCAATGAAAGCTAGACGCTCTCACGCGCTTTGTTTTCGTTCCTTTCATTCCCAGGATGCCAGTATAGGGTTGACACCTTAAAAAAAAAACATTTTAAAACAGATTTGTGGATGAATTCAAAGGGTTTTTTTTTTTTCCAAAAAATTGCATCACACTTGTAAAGAGTTAGTGTAAACTCTCGACGCCGATACATGCGGCTAAGCTAATTCATTAATGTTCAGCTCCTAAACTTGCATTTTGATTAATAGCCTCGGCAGATTTGCTAGTTAGCGAAAAAACCTTCACATTCTACATATAAAATTATGTCCACAACTACAAATTTATGCTGGAAAACTTTATAACCTTATAACTTTTCCATTAGTTTTATTTGCCTAGTCGCTAAATGTTAAATTAGGAATGATTTAAGGTTTTCTTTTAATTAGTCTTTTAAAAAGCCATATTACAAACTCGATCAACAAATATAACATTAGCATCACTTGAGCTAGCTAGCTAAGTTTTAGAAATCGCAACACATTTCCTCAGAGGAAATTTACCTCTTATTAAACTTTATATAAAAAGAACAAAATTTTTCTCTTCTAGTTTTTTTTTTTCCTCACCAGCTAATTTTTATAAAAATGTGCAAACGTTTGTTTCGGCACGACTTTGTTGTTGACTGTAATCAAGTTTAGTTAATGCTAACATTTTAGCGATCACTACTGATATCTTACTTGTTCTTTTAGTTTCACAAACTTTCGAATTAACAAGATTTTGAATACTATAGCTAACTATTAATTATTTATATAACAATTAACTATTCACATATAGCTATAACATATTCTAGATATATACATATATATATATATATATTCTATAGTAACATATCTGATGCTAGCATGTCTGTAAACGCTCCAGCTATTGCTAATTTGTGTGTTCTTAATTATGTACAAAAATTTTAGTAAAAAAAAAATAATTATCAATTCGGCAACATTTTTTTTCGGTTGTTTTAGCGTTTCTCTCGCACACATTCTTCTTTTCTACGTTTTGCTCTCTCTTGACCTCCGACTGACCTCATCAGACAGAATGAACTTGTTCAGTGAGCTGAGAAAGACAAAGCACCGCCCGACAGACCCTCTCGCAAATAAAAGTAATATTATTATTTTTTAATCAACCAACAGCAACGAGATTTTTTTTATAACCTGCCAAATAATATATGAATAAACATAAACTTCAGACTTTATCTGTTATTAAAAACACAAGACAAATGAATAAATGATGTCTCGTTAAAGCATCTACAGCAAATCTGTTCTAATGAAATAACTTGAAGCAAGAAATGCCAGGAAATGCAATTGTTCAAATAAACTATTAGTTTTAAATAAACTTTAGCGTTAGCTGTGATTTTAGTAACTATGGCGATCCATGCCATCAGCTAGCATAGAAAATTCTAAATAAAATAATACGATTGAACAAAAAAACTAGCAATACTAACAATAAAAACATTTATGATATATAATAATATCAATTAACCTCTTGTTAAATCAAGTTTTACTGATTTTTTTTTTAATATGTTAAATAATTATTTTGAAATTTATTTATTATTATGATTTTAGTTTTAAAGCTACTTTTTAATTTAATCTAAATAGCAAAAATTATTTGAGGCTAATGTTAAATTAAAAACTTTTTTATTTGCTTTAATTGGTTAAAACTTTCGCGGACGTGTTTTTTGATAAACATTAAATATTAAAATTACTACTTATTTTATTTAAGAATATTGTAGCGAGTTTTAATGAGCTTTTGGTCTAAAAACACATTCCGGTGTTCAAACGGCACTAAAAGCTGAAGTTTTACGATAAACAGACATGACGGATGTTTTATTGTCTGAAGATATTGTGTGTGTGTGTGTGTGTGTGTGTGTGTGTGTGTGTGTTTGCTGAGCTTTAAACCTGGAGGCAGATTAAGGGAGTATGAAACACCTCACACCTGGAAAAAAGTACTTATTGGCTTGAAACACACACACACACACACACTTTTGTTAGGCATTTATCTGACAGCAGTGTGTGTAAACAGAGCTGGTGCTACCATGTCTTAAAATAAAGGACGTCTCACATTCTGACAACACACACTTAAAGATTCGTCACAGACTATAAAAGATGCAACGCAAAAATAAAAGCAGAAAGAAAAAAAAAATATTTTCGAAATGCCTGTGATTATAGATTTCTATAGTAAAAAACTATATATATATTATTTTTATTTTTAAAACTAAAACTGTTACTAGTGAAGATCCACTGATAATCAGTTCTTTAACAGATCAATTCCTCATCCTACCAATTAAATTCGTTCTGCCGAGTTTCAACCACCCAAAACTATGAGCAACTTTACCAATTTCCAACACTACAGGGTGTCCCATCAGTTTCCATACAGAGGAAAAAAGATTATTTTTTAATGAAATCCATTTTCACAGATCTCCAGATCTCCAGATCTCACCACACTAGATTTTTTTTGCCAGTGATCCAGATCCCATCTCCACTCCGAACCTTTCAGACCTTTCCGTGTGACCCGCCTCCGGTTGATGATCATCACATCACCAGGGTTTACTGAGGACATTTCCACTCTGCCATAAAGACGTTCCAGCTGTTCTTCGAGGACTTATGATTTGCTTACACACACACACACACACACACACACACAGTCTGACTGCATAATTCCTGCTCCCTGTTTTTCACCCAAATGAGGATGGGTTCTCTGTTGAGTCTGGTTCCTTTTCCTATTCCGTCTCAGGGAGTTTTTCCTTTGCCACCGTCACCCCCGATTTGCTCTTTGGGAGCATTTGAGGGCGATGGTGTATCAGGAATGTATCTGAAGGAACGTATCACCAACAAGCAGAGCTCCAGCTGTGTTTATACTTGTTCTTCAGCAGTGGAGGAAACGCATCCAGATGTGTTTGCAAAACAATGGTTAAAAATGATTTGCATCGAAGGAAGTGTTTATTTTTTTTAGTTTTGAATGGAAACTTATAGGACACCCCGTAGAATCATAATTTTGCATATAAAAACAATCCAAATTTTAAATTATTTTAAAAGTAAAATCTGAAATTAACAAACTGAGGACACCAATCTGTCAAAAAAAAAAGTATAAAAAAAATCACGTAGCTTTATACGCATTTCGAAGCCAACGTCGTTATCGTGGGTCCACTCTTTGGAATCCGCTTTCACTGACTAAAGACAAAATCACAGGCTTGCTTCGGTTGGCTTTGCTTGATTTTTCACTGACGCCAACAAGTTTTAAACAGATTACAGACGTACGCGCAACTTAGCTAGCCTTCGGTTTAGCCGACTTTGTTTGTATGCCGACGCAAATTTCTTGAAATCATTTTAACCCTAAGGTGAGACTTTGTAAGGGGGGGGGGCACTCTTAAGTCAAGGTTCGACTTTAATCATTTTGACATTTTGTAGTATCAGACCCACTGCCATCTTCTGGGCATTTTGAGAATTACAAAGCAATACTGCGATTACAGCGTTGCAAATTCAGATCAGTCTACTGATAATAATGTCAAAATAAAAGTAAAATTTGTTTTGTTTGCTGTGAGAGAGTAAAATGACAGGACTGATAGTTTGATATCAATGAGTCAAAAACAGAAGACAAACAATTAAAGCAAATCGTTTAACGCTCACATAAACATGCAGATAATTGATTATTAATCATTCTCGTTATCTCCAGCTAATGAGCTAAAGCTATCAATTCTAGTAGGAAAGTCAGTTTTTACCTCAAGCATCATAATAAAACTGTAATTTAAAAAATTGACAAATGTAATTTAGCTAAAATTACAATTTACCTAGCTAGCTGATGCCATTAAATCTCTTATACGGCCAGTTTAAAGGAACAGCGATGCTGGAAACGAGCTCGAATTATCAGAAACGTCAACATTTACCTCAGAAGGGATGCAAAAATCATGCCAAAAAACTCAGCAGGGCGAAAATTACAGTTATTACACTTAGCGTTAATTAAACAGCTAATAAATCTAATTCGTCAGGGCTGATACAGCTTTCTCTGTTGGCTGATGTATTTTATTCTAAACGAGTTGCTAAAGACGTTGAGGATTTTAAACATTTACAGATATTTGGGATTTTATAAATGTTAGCAAAAATATTGCAAAAACGTTAGCGATCTAGCGCTAACCTTGACTGTCAGGGTGGAGTACGGTATTGCGCAAAGGGTTGTGTTATGGCTATAAAACCAGGGCCCATATGTGAGATGCTGGGGGTTACTGAACCCTATTTATGATTTGGCTCGAACACACACACACACACACACACACACACACACACACAACCACAAACACACACATATCCTGAGGCGGGGATGAGGAAGGAGACGAGGTGCACCTGCTGTTCTTAAAGCCAGATGAGTGGAAGTCCTATTTCCCTAAAGGAAAGGCAATACACCTGGCAGGCTAACACACACACACACACACACACACACACACATTCTATTATTTCATAAGAATAATGGTTGTGATATTTTTTTTGAAGATTTTAAAAAAGGGAAATATTGGAATTTTTTTTTTTTTAAATTAATTTAATTTTTATACGTTTTGTTCTATTTATTTTTTTCCATATTTTTGGCTTGCTATGTAGCTAATCTTCCTGTGTTTTTCCAATATTTCTAAAGTTAAAAAAATAAGTTTAAATTGTAGTAATTTTTCAAGGAAAAACTAAAATTTTTTTAAGGAAAAATGTTCGAGTTTTGTCCGTCGATGATACTAAAGCAGATTAACGCTTGAGGGAAAAAAAGCACCCAAACAGGAAATTATTATGCTAAGTGCTATCTTTTCATCCTGTTTTTCATTAAGAAAACAAAGGGACATAATACGTTATTAAGAGACACAAGCGCGTTCACAGGTTCTTTGTAATTTGCTGTTTAACGGTTACACTTACAGCAATTACAATGTTTAATTTACGGATTTAGCGCTGTATGTGGCGCAAAGCGCGGGTGGCTAAAGTTTAGTCAAGCGTGAACGTCTCTGTGTGTGTGTGTGTGAAAGAGAGACGGAGAGTGTTGATGTGACTCCTCTTGAAGTCTCTGGGGGACCGAGGATGTGGAGTGTCGATCGTTGTGTCTCGCTGATAAGCTAAAATGTTTCCAGAGCGTAAAGAATCGCACGGTGCGCGAGAAGGATAAGGCGTAATCTGGCGCCGCATGCCGAACCGCTCGCTAATATTTGCATTGGAAATCAGGTGGAAGTGATGCTAAGCTCGCTATTATAGTCTCCTCTGTGTCTGGGTGTGTGAAAAGGTTCCTTCATTTGAATACGGCTTCTTCTCCATGCAGGAAAGGTGAATAATAGCTAGTCGATAATAGCTGCGTTTTTGTATATTACAATATGGTTATAAAAGTGTTTAATACTGCTCTTTAATAAATTGGTACATTTGAAAGAATTTCTTGTAGTGAAATAATGCTAGCAAAACTGAGCTGATTGCCGTTATCGCCTAAAAGAAAGGGCCAGACTAAAGGACTTTGTGTAGGATTACAGTATATATCCATAAGAATAATAATGATAATGTCAGATTAAAAGAATGGTGGAACCAGTGGTCATTACTGACTCATATTTCATTCAGGTAGCTGAAAACTGGGGCAAGTACTTTAATTATATCATTATTATAAATAATTTAAAACATTTTTCGGGGCATTTTGCCTTTATTAGTAGGACAGAAAGAGATGAAGAGGGGGAGAGAGAGAGGGGTGGGACTGGAAGGGACCTAAGCCGGAATCAAACCCGCGTCACAACTGCGCATGTGGGTGCCAGCACCCTTAACCCACTGCACCACGGTGCTGGCCACCAAAATAGTACATATTTGACAGAGCAATAGCCTTGTGGGTAGTGTGACAAAATATATACCACTATTGGACTTTGGGCATCCCGAGTTCCTGGGGATGCCCTCTCTTTCCCTCTTAAAAAAATGGCCATGCAATAAAGGCAAAAAAATTTAAGTAATATGTCACTGATATTTGTGACACTGGAGACTTCGTTTGTAAATGTTCAGTTACAAACATCTTGAACAAAACTAACAAAGCTGTTAAAATAAACTAAAATCTTTAATCGGAATCCAGAACTGAACCGTGCTGCGATGGTATGCTCATTTTTTACCATAAAGTTCGAGAACATTAAACAGAATTTTTCCCCAAAACAAGCGTTGTCTTTAAAGAGGTAAAACTGATACGGCGTTTGAAGATCTAAATTCTTGAAGCCATGTGAAATTGTGCAGCTAATCGGCTAAATCGCCCAACACGAAGGGATAATTGCTTCTAGAAATTGGCGTACCTGAGACCCGTTGCGTTCGGTCATGCCTAGTTTCCTGCGTAGTGATAATGGAGATATTAGTGGTTAATTAAGATGGGGCCAGAGTTGCTGAAGGTCGGCCATTAGCACTGGGATCATTGAAATGCTAATTATGAGCAGATTATAAAGTTATGCTCCTTTACAGGGGGTTATTAGATAATTACTCACGGTTTATTAATGACTAAGGGCCAAAAAGACTGTGTGTGTGTGTGTGTGTGTGTGTGTGTGTGTAATACAGAGAGCTAGAGTAAGTCTTCAGCAAGAGTTAGGAAAAGGAACAATTTCTTCTTTGTTTGATATGCCAGTTTTACCCCAACATCACTTTTCCCTTATGTTTCCCTAACCCGAGGATAAAGTTCTTAGAATTGCAAATCAAATTAAACCAAAATGTTTAAAAGTAACCAAAATGTTGAAAAGCTAATCCTATAGCCCAAACATGACTTTAGGAATACTTACAAATTCCATTTATCTATCAAACAGAGAGGATTTTAAACAGAAGGATAAGAACATAAGGATTACGAATTCGAGAGAAATTTTGAACATAAGAATCACAAGACTGGGAATATTGAACAGTCTTATTTAATATGACCCTGAGAAGTATGGGGTTCTAAGAATGTAGGGGCATGTAAGGCTTTAGAAATATTAGGCCATGCAATTGTGCAAATATCGGGGTCTGAGAATGGAAATATAGGGTAATGGATTTGTGCATCATTTGGCAACCTATAGTGGAATTTCAGAGAGCTGAGAATATAGTCCTGCAAATGTGCAGCACCTGAGACACATACAAACAGGAAATACAGCAAATTGTTAAGGTGTGATCTTTAGGAAAGTACAGATCTGACCTGTGACTCTAGTGGTGTAAGTTTGTGTATCATTTGCAAAAATGTATACCTGGCAAGGTATACCCATTGAGAAGATTATAAACTTAAATTATAGGCTTTTGGGTATGTGTATATCCTCGGTAAACTAGATACTTGGAAAGGTATATACCTTGAAATCAGCAGACCTAGGGATATAGTGTCCTAGTAATGTGTATCCTAACTAAGGAGCTCAAAATATACCTGGGACTATAAAAAAAACTGCCTCCTCTCCTGGTGCTATAAATTTGTCTCACTTGTGAGACAAGGAATACCTCATCCCTGTATATTTGACCGTATATTTGGCCATGAATGTTTAGGCAGTGAGATTAGAGAGTACTTGGATTCTAGTGCTGAGTATACATGTATCTCTTGGGAATAGTGTATATTGTACCTATGATCATATATACCTGGAAATATAGTGTCCTGGTAATGTGAAGCCCCTGGAAAATATCAGACTTGGCAATTTCTAGTTCTGGGAATGTGTAGCATTGGGAGGATAGAGAGGGTCCTTGCATATCTGCTCCAAGAAATACTGTACTAAGTACAGGAAGAACATTTTTGCTGTTTCCAACTGAATGTGAAAACAGAAAAAAAAAAACCCACAACATCATATTGTACCGGTTGCTAATCTGCTCGATCAAAATCCTGTGAAGAGGAAAAATGTGTGGAGCAGATTGTGCTAAATTAGGCATTATCCCCATCGTTAGGCTTTCTAGGAGCAGGGGGATCTATGCATCAGCATTCTTTAATCATCTTCAATCGACTGCTCCTCTCCTCCGAGCTCTCCAGCTGACAGAGAGAGAGACAGCATGACCCCCCAGTTCCCATCGGAGAGCTCCGGCCACTGAGCCACTGCAAACATTATTGCAGCGTCATTAGCATAATGATTTCCCTCGTCTCAACTTCCCTCCCTCCTCATTTCTCTCTCACACACACACACACACACTCTTCCTCATGCTGTGGGCTGTTACCCTGAAAAGCTCCCCGAGGTCCTCAAGTGTTTTAAGCTTGTTAATAATCATTATGGATGTGCAGCCAAGTGGGTGAGGAGAATAATTAACTCACCTGAGGCACTCGTGATGATTCTGTTAAGACGTTTTCACTCCGTCCATCAGGGACTCATTAGATACAGCCGCACGGAAACGTTCCGGGTTCAGTGTAAACCTCTGAAGTGCGGTCCAAAATCTCTTCATTTTGCCAACTAGTCAAAACAATAATTACTCTTAGCCATTATGTAAATAACGAGTGCTAGTGCTTGTTTAGCATTTTTAGCATCTTTTTCACTAAAGATGCTTGTGATAATAATGGCTTATCTCTGTGTTATTCTAGCCACAATTCCAGACACAATTCCATCCCAAATGATGTCCGACCTGAATCGAATGGTGAAATTTTACCTATTGCAGGTTTTGATACCATATGAAATCTGATTTTAAGCCTTTTTCAAGGCTTTTTTTTTCTACCTCGTCTGTAACAAAAGTTATGTCGAAGTTGGCTGATCACTCGTTCTCCCGATTTTCAGTGATCCTGATTTTCCTGATTACTATCATCTTATAACACAGAACCAGATGCATTGAATAAAATAAAAGTAATTCACAGTGTTAAGATGATTAAGCTAACGTTACCCTGAAGACACGAGCTACTGTTACTCTGAAGAGACAGGATTACTTTACCCTGAAGAGACAAGCTAACGCTGCCCAAAGACACGCGCTACTGTTACTCTGAAGAGACAGGATTACTTTACCCTGAAGAGACAAGCTAACGCTGCCCAAAGACACAAGCTACTGTTACTCTGAAGAGACAGATTAATGTTACTCTTAAGATATAAGCTACCGTTACCCTGAAGAGACCCGCTAACGTTACCCTGAAGAGACGAACTAACGTTGCCCTGAAAAGATGAGCTAATGTTACCCTCAAGAGACGAGTTAATGTTACACTGAAGAGACGAACTAACTTTACCTTGACGAGATGAACTAAGGCTACTCTGAAGAGACGAACTAACGACAGGATAGTAAGGTTTTTTTTTAATCCCTTTTTTGTTAATTCTCATTGGACATAATTTCTGGGCTGTGAAACTGCAGATAGACACTTTAAAAAAGAGAAAAACTAAATCTAAATCTAAATCTAGTGAACAGCAAAATTGCACAGTTGTTGTTAAACTGTGTACTTATCTCCGGTCTAGGAACTCTTTATAAAATGACTAATGGTTACTTTAATACATGGACTGCATTCCTGACTTAGAAGTTGTTGTTACATAAATAACAGAAGTATTGTTTACTGCTAGCCTCCCGCTAGCCAAGCCAAGTGCGGTAGATTGAACGATTGAAAAAAAAAATCATGCTACAAGTGTTAAAATGTGGAACAAACCCACGGAAGCGCTTCGGCTCGCACGGCCTTCTATTCCCATCAAGGAATAGATGCAGAGATGAAACGCATGCCTTCCTTGATGGGTGTCCAACTCTAATCTCCAGCTCGACTCGAGGCGGCGTATGGACTTTACGTCTCCGGCAAACAGTCATTAAAAAAGTCCGATAGTGTTTATAAGGCTAACGGTAGATTAGCGTCTCGATGTGTTCCTGAGAATTACACTCATGTTGCTACAGGATCAGACAAAGTGGAAATCGTGGGAGGTTCGCAGGCCGCGTTTCATCTCCGCTCACCGCTGAAGACGGTAATTATTTATCTAAACAAATCTGTGCAGGCTTTCTCTCTCTCTCGCTCTCTCTGTCTCTCTCTGCTAAAGTGTGACGCTAACTGCATCCGATAAAAACTGCATAACTAGTGGTGTTCAATGAATCAAATTTCCAGGCCACAAAAATGCAGACAGACGCTTTAAAAATGGCAGCTTTAATGACGGAACACAGTTTAACATATTAAACAGCACTGACTCTGATGTAAGTAGCTACCCTGTGTATCATGCTAGCTAAAAATTTTATTCCTGATAATAAACTTTGAGTGGGTTTTTTTTGTTCAAACCAAAGGACACGGCTAATTTCTGAGTCGAACTAGCGGTGGTTTCAAATGCTAAAGCAATTATTTGAGTTGTCCTTGAGTAAACATGCTAATTTGTAAAGCGAACTCTAATTACAGATCTGTACGTAGTTAAGAATGAAGTAAATAAACGACTATGTGCTCGCGCTTTAGCATTCGTTTTTGTCCGAGCGATAAGGAAGAATGACAATGCTTTTAGAAAAGAAACAAATAGCGCATGTCGATTAGCATGCAATACCGTAGGCGTTTGGCGTTCTTGCTAGTTCTGATACTACGGCTAATCTCTGTTGCACAGCATTCATTAGAAAGTAAGTAAATTAGCCAGAATTAGCGCCGAAGAATCGTTGCTTTAAACAGGCCGTGATTTAGCATAAGAGGAAGTAGCTGTCAGGAAATAAACAAATAGAATTTGTTGATTAGCATGTAGTGCTCTGGGCCATGTTGTTTCTCTCTCTCTCTTTTTCTCTCTCTCTCTCTCTTTTGGCTTCCATCTTTCACCCTGCCAAAATGTCTTATTGCCTATTTTTTTGGTACTTAATTGCAAACAGAGAGGTCAATTAATTTCACTCTCGCTCTCTCTATCTTTTTCCCCGTGCAGCTGAATAAAAACCTCGTTTGTCGTTCCCCCTTTTTCTTTTCTTTCATGTATTCAAATTCCGTGTCACCTCAAACGGATTAATTGAGCGTCTTTGTTGTTAATCTCGGTGGTGCAGAGAGGAGGGAGACGGGGACACTCGTCTATCTTTTTCTCTCTCTTTCTCACTTTTCTTTAGGAGGAGACGCTTTCCGTAGCCTTGGTGTAGCTACCAATAGATCTCTCCGTCCCCGAATAAAACAAATTAGCCAATAAATCAGTATATAACAGAATAAAAAGTAGAACATACATGAGTAGAATCGTCTCTGCTCGTCATTGTCTGGCTCGCTGGACGAGGTGATATTTCTTGGACATCTGTTCCTGTAAGCAAATGCCCGACAGTGTCCATGTCCCAGTGGACGAAAAGTGAAAGATTTGCATCGAGCCGGTTAATGGAAATTACGCCAGGAGTCTCCTGGGGCCCGCAATCGAGAAACCTGGCCCCCGGACCGAGCTTCTTATGATGAATAAATAAATGTAGCGCATGAATGCAGCACAGGATTCCAGATGGTCTGTTGTTCCTGAACCTGTAACAAATATAACATTTTATTCAAAATGGCAATTAAAATATATTAAAATAATTTGCAAAGGATTGGTCTTTATTTAAAACATCTGTGTACTGAAAACTTTAATCATAAAATGAATGCTCAGTTTTTATTCACACAAAAGCCACATCTCCTATTTCTGTAAGATTGATAGACAGCCCACACCCCACCCCTTTTACTGGATTGATGACAACACACCCCTGTTCTAGACTGAAGACAACACACCCCTGTTACTGAGACTGATAGACAGGCCACACCCCTGTTACTGGGACTGATAGACAGGCCACACCCCTGTTACTGAGACTGATAGACAGGCCACACCCCTGTTACTGAGACTGATAGACAGGCCACACCCCTGTTACTGAGACTGATAGACAGACCACACCCCTGTTACTGAGACTGATAGACAGACCACACCCCTGTTACTGAGACTGATAGACAGGCCACACCCCTGTTACTGAGACTGATAGACGGCCCACCCCTGTTCTGAGACTGACAGAGCCACACCTCTGTTACTGAGAACTGATAACGATTCAACACCCTGTCACGAGACTGATAGACATCACACCCCGTCACTACTGATGGACAGACTCACAACTGATAGACAGGCCCACCTGCACTGGACTGATGTACAGACTACACCGCTGTTACTGAGACTGATAGACAGGCCACACCCCTGTTACTGAGACTGATAGACAGGCCACACCCCTGTTACTGAGACTGATAGACAGCCCACCCCTGTACCGTGGATAAACAGGCACACCCCTGTACTGAGACTGATAGACAGGCCACACCCCTGTTACTGAGACTGATAGACAGGCCACACCCCTGTTACTGAGACTGATAGACAGGCCACACCCCTGTTACTGAGACTGATAGACAGGCCACACCCCTGTTACTGAGACTGATAAACAGGCCACACCTCTGTTACTGAGATTGACAGACAGGCCACACCCCTGTTACTGAGACTGATAGACAGGGTTAGGGTTCTTTGCATATTGAATTTTTCTATGTGTTTTTTCGTATTCGTTATCCTATAAAAATTCCGCAAACCAATTGATCCTGAACAGAAACTAGCAGTTTGTCTAAGGTATGGACACACACACACACACACACACACACCCCAAACTTTACATTTACACCCTTATTCTGAGTGACTTACATTTATCTCTTTTATACAACTGAGCAATTATACAACTATTGAGGGTTAAGGGCCTTGCTCAGGGGCCTGGCAGTGGTGGCTTGATGGTCCTGGGAATCGAACCCCAACCAACACCTTAACCACTAAGCCACCACTTACCATGCTCACTGGCATTCGCAAGTTTTGAAGTCACAACGTAAAGTCGTATTCATGTTTGAATGTGTAAAAATTCCGGATGAAAATTCCGGACTAAAGGTACATTAGCTAGCATTAGCGATGAGATAATTCACTGTTACATAAACTGAAATTCTGAAATCAGGAGATTCATCGGAAATAATATCCTGTCAGTTTGCGTCTATTAGCCAACCTGCTGTAAGCAATGGTGCAATTGGTGTTTTCCTGTAGAAAAAGCTTTATTTCTGAAAAGCCGTGCCGTATGAAGACGTCTTCGGGCTGCTTGCGAAAAAGCTCCTAAAGCCTTTGTGAACCTCACGTCAGGATCGAGTTACGGATTTAAACAATTACAGATGGCAGGAGGTGCGACTGACAGCAATATCGCGGCGTCTGGAGGAATCCTGACAGGCTTCACAGAGAAATGATTAATTACCGCCGGGCTTCTCTGGGCATTTCAATTTCCTTCGCTTTTCGTTGGCGGGCTGCAGGTGATAGTAATACAGTAGCTCCTGTTACACCGCGACGAAAAGAACAAGCCCCCACAGCTCTCTCGCTCTTTCACTGCTCTTTCTCTCTATCCTGTGGCTAATCAGAACAGAAGAGGTCAACCGAACACGGCCTAGCATGATTCGTCGATGTAGCACCTCCACCTGCCACCGACGCTAACCAGTGCTCGAACTCCAGATTATCTCATCCGCTAAAGAAAAAAAAAAAAAAAAAAAGGCATTACTATCCACCACCCTTTTCTTCTTTTCTTCGCTCGCAATTTATTATTTGAAAGACTTTTTATCGGGAAGTTTGCTATCCGAGCAATCCCGCTTTCATTAATCACGCCGGCTTTCCAGATAGCAGCCGCTGCCTGGCGCTGATGCAAATATGGAGTCTGTTTATAATCAATCAAAGGGATAATAACGGGTTTTTTCCCACTCTTCTTTAGATTTACAGCCAGGACGATAACTTCACTTCGTTTTGGAGTGCTGAGAAAATGTTTATCAGCGCAACGGCTTTTTATTAAAGACGTAGAAGAAAAACTAGCTGGCGCTTGACGTGGGGTTCGACGTAAAGTCTTCCACGTACCTGCCGAGGAGTTTAATTACATTAAAGTTTTCTTTTAGTAAAAATGTACTTCATTTTTTTTTTTATTATTATTTAACAATTATTTAACAATTTCTTGTCATTTTTTTAAATTTATACGTTATGGCTTTCAAAATAATATTGATTTCAATATATTTTGATTGACATTTAATTATCAGTCTTAATTAACTTATTAACTGATAAGTTTTAAATAATATAAATATGTTTACATTGTAGGAATAATAAATATTTGGAAAATACTTTCACAAACAAATTATTCAAAATATTAAAATACTTTCTAATTGTTTCACTTCATAAAATATCAAATCATGTGCTTGTTTTTATCTGAATTATTTATTTTATATGATATATCATATTTGTACCTTTTATGAAAAATCAATATTTATAAAAATCTAAATTTTATATTTAACTTTAAAGCTTTTAAATGAATGTTTCTTCTTTTCATCCAAAGCAATGAAATTTCCATTAGCATACGATGCTAACTGCCTGTTCTGTCATTTCAGTCGGTCAGAGTGGTTTTTAAGCGACATTTATGAGGTAAATGTTGAGGTTCTCCATCGTTTCCTCTCGTTTACTTTGTCACTGTGTTTTTATTTGATCGTTTAAGACCTTAAAAACAGCTCAGTTTTTGTCGTCAGCTAGTTTGTGCTTGGATTCGTGGGGGGGTTTTTTCTCACTGCTTTTGCAACCATGTTTTCCTGATTTAACTCATTGAGCCAGATTATTAAATTCATTATTATAACTACCAAACATTGCTTACTTAACAGAACAGATGACGGCATGTGCTTAGCTTGTTAGCGATCACCATCTGAGATGGTAAATTAGATTAACTAGCATACACGTAGTTAATCTTATTAAGCTAACATAAGGCTAAAAATCACGATCTGCCAACACTATCACTTAAAATAGCTAGCATGCTAGTTAGTTACACTTAATAAAAAAAATTGAAAAAAACTTTATTCTGTTATTAAGGTATTAATTTTTTACACAGTTACTAGTATAAAAAAATTCTATAATTTTGCTTACAGCTAGATAAACATCATATTTACAATTTTTGGAAAAATAATCTATTCTCACAGCATGCTAGCTAACCTCACCACTTAAACGGCCTATCGGATGGGACGTGCACTTTTATTTTGAACTGAAATGTGTGTGTGTGTGTGTGTGTGTGTGTGCAGTGTGTGTACGCAATCACTGTATAATAATAAATATATATTTTTTCATCTGGTTAAATCATTTCTTCTTTTTTAAATCAAATCGTTTTTAGATCCTGTTTTGGTGACATCACACGGACCAAGGCCACTCCCACAATTGTTGATTGACACTGCCTCTTTAGCATAGACCCGCCCCCGGTGTCTTTGAATCAAGTGAGGCTATAAAAAAATGCATTGTTCTTGTTAAAATTTGGGATGTTGTTAATTTTATTTATATATATTAGCTGGGTTAATGGACAGGTTTTACGCTGAAGTTTGTCTGGTGGTTTTAATCCAATCTGGCAACCCTGGACCCAGAGTGAGATGTAAAATGTCCACTGTTGTTTTATTAAAGCACAATCTGAGAAGTTTCATTCCACTATCTTGGTAGCAGAACAGAGAAAAGTCTAGCGGCAGACCTACTGGGTGTCCTAGTGGACAGAGAGACTAGAATTATTTTTCATCAGACTGTTTTATAACGGAGGATCAGAATAACACAGGGTTTGGTAAGACGTTACTCCTAAAAAAAAAAAAAAATGGATTCGTACCAAATGATGTTCCTGTTTCACCTCTAGAAGAAGTGAGTGTGTTTTTTTTTTAATGACTTTTTGTAAATCATTTCAAGTTTTAGGATGAATACAGTTAGTAAACTTTTCTCTTTAACTTTTCTCAATATATTTGTAACAGAGGAACCAGAGATTCTGATAGAACCCAGCGGGTCTGGTGCTGGAGGCAGGAACAGAGAGAATTCGCTTTGGTTCTGGAGCATCTGGACTCGAGTGCTGGAGCTTTGAATAAAATCAGGTCAGTAGCGGAATGCTAACAGTTAGCGAGTCTGCTAACAATCATGAACTGTTGGAGATCAGAGAGTGAGTGTGTGATAAATAGTGTGTGTGATTGGGATGGACTGATGAGGTGCAGGTGTATCTGGTGAATACTCAGGTGAGGGTGCGGCGCCGGTTGGATGTGGAATTCGGAATTATTGTGATGTTTATAAAGATCAAATGATTTTTTTTTTTTACAGTATTAATGAGAATTTTTAATTAAAGTTTATTATAACCTTCTCATTAAAACCCTAAAGAATCAGATTATGGAAACTTCACACCTGATGAGTCATTTAAGACGAGTGCCGGTACTGAGAATTAGTTTGGTGAACTTTCTTGCCCTCATTTTTTCCACTCTTACCTTCTTCATTTCATCCTTTATGCTCCAGCGTTCCAAACCAGCTAATTGGTGGTTGGAAGAACGGCACACACAGGAGATGAGCAGCAGATGACGGAGGGTGTGTGAATACCCGCTGACCCATGAGGAATTGGCAGCCATATTGAAGATCATCTTAAGGAGATAATCCGGTTTCAGGGATCCTCGCTGGGCCACCACATACGGTCGCCTCCAATTAACGCCTTCCGCCAAACCTGCAGAATTCAGCAGTCATACCATCAAACAAATGATTCATTTTACAGATTATTTTTTTACTCTTACATGTGAAATTCCCCAAACACGATTTTCTCTTGTATGATTTATTTTACAAATGATTCATTTTACGAACGATTCCTTTACCTTGCATGTAATTTTCACCTCCTCGCATGATTCATTTTACAAACAGTTCATTTTACTAGTGATTCGTTTACTTTTGCATGTAACTCCCCACAAATCATTTTACAAATGATTCTTTTTCTATAAGTGATTCCTTAATTTTACATGTGAAATTTCCCAAACACGATCAATTTTATAAATGATTCATTTCCTAAACAATTTTTTTACGGTTCTCTTTTGTATGATTCGTTTTACAATCAATTAATTTTACGAATGATTCCTTTACTCTTGCATGTGATTTTTTTTTCCTATCACTTGACTCATTGTGGAATGATTCCTTTTCTAAATGATCCTTATTAATAGTCACACATGCCTTTTTAACACGATTCAATTTTTCATTTATTTCCGATGATTCGTTCATATTTTTTTTTTATTCTCAAATGATTTATTTCACATTTGATTCTTTTCCACTCCCATGAATCATTCTACACTTGATTCTTTTTCAGATGATTCATTTCAAAAAATTTTCCAAACGATTCTTTAACTTTTATGTGGTTTTCGCTCATCATTTATTTTAAATCTGATTCTTCCGATTCATCTGATATGATTCATTTATTTAACTTTATTTCCTGTTAATATTTTAGTTCTGAGCGTGTGTTAGCAAAATATGTTTAAAAAAACTTAATAAAAGTAGCAAAACTAATTTTTTTCTTTATTTTAAAAAATGTACATGGACATTTTAGGCCACACCCCCTGCGCTTATTCATACCACTGCATTCTGATTGGGCCATAAATTGTTGATTAATTTTTAGCTAATCATTAAAATTACCGTTCTGCACGGCAACGCTGAAAACTGGAGTCACCCGAGGACGTCCCACATTGTGGGCCGTGCTAAAGCGGTGGCTATATTCTCGTATTACTTGTTAGCTGAATTAGCATCATAGCTCCGGTGTACAACCTTGAAGGATCATCGAAGGGTTCCATGAATTTATGAGTTGGTTTTTTTTCCTCTCGTCCTATAGGGAACGTGAGATGCAGATGATCTGCAAGAGAGTTATTAAAATAAACCATGCGCGAGGACGCTAGCGAGCGAGTGAGAGAGAGAGAGAGAGAGAGACAGAGCTAGCGTGAATAAGGAGAAATATATTTCTAACAGCGTAATGTGACATGACAGGTTTATAAAACTTGCCACTTGCGGTTGAAGGGCTGGAAATTGACTCTTGCGGCGAAAAGCGAGGACGCAGTCGACTTTAAACAAAGCCCATAATGACGGGATTATCGCGTTACTGGGATGGAAATAAAACTTTAATTCCCCGATCTACATGCTCCAGTGTGCACGCGCACTGGTGGGGATTTCGTCTCGCTTTTCCAGGGCCTCCTTAATGCTAACGCTAACCCTCTCCATCTCCCTCTCGCGCTCTCACTTTCCACACGAGGTAATGAGAAGCTAATGAAGCTTGACTTGAATTTTTTCACCGCTCGGCTCAACTCCATTCCCACAGCGAGACGTTCGGTCGCTAGAGTGGACATGTGGATGGATGGATGGATGGATGGATGAAATAAAGTCCCCGGAGAAGAAAAGGAGAAGAATTTTAGCTAAAACAGCAGGTTTTCAAGCGAACAGCACAAGCTACAAAACTTGTCTTACTGGAAGAATATCGTAGTTAAAATTAACTTCCACCAGCAAACAGCCTAACTGGCATAATAACAATCGCTAACACACAAGATTAAACCGCTAAACACTACAACACACAGCGAAAGGCTAACAAACAAATCAATTCATCAAAATAACATACAAATCCATTAGCTAGCTTTAGCGGAACTTAGCATTATTAGCCTGGAATGCAAGCCACAAAATATCCCATAAACCCCTGGAACAGCAGCTAGCACTGTACCTAGCATGGCTAGCAGCTATGACGTAGAAATCTGAGCCATGTTTGTTTATTTCGAGATGATGCTAATGAGCGAACCCGTCGTTATCCATTTTTTGTTTCTATCAGCGGCTTTATCTCCTAACAGAAACACCGCTGGGATTAAAAGCAGCAGCCGCGGCGTGCGGTTGACGGGATTCTCCGGCTGCCTCGCGTCTCTTTGGGTTCTCCGAAATCGCATCCGAGTCTCAGAAGATTTGCGCTTTTCGGAAAACAAACTGTTTTTGTTGGGTTTTTTTCCTGCTTCTCGTACGCGTTAGCGAGCTCGCCTGCTCTTCTAGTTTGTTGTTTTTTTAATAAATTATTCACTTTGTGTGCGTTTTGTTGCATGTTTTTCTCCGCCGTAAATCATCGCATCGGAATATGCAAATGACGTGAATAATTAACGAGTCTGTGTGTGTTTATTTTTGTTGCGCTTTCTGTAAAGATTTGTTTGGATTTTGTACTAGTTTTGTTTTCCGTTCTGTATTTTATCCCTTTTGACACGCGACATTCTATTTCCCTCACCGCGTTACCCATAATGCACCGCAGCAACCTTTCAAAATCAAAACGCTAGTTGGATCTAAAAAGACAGCTAATTGTTTTAGCTGTTTGGCTAACAACTCTAATTGACGACTAGCAACTGATGAGCTAGGAGGCTAAGCTAACAAGGTATTTATTTACAATTTTTCCTGGAATCTAACAACACTTGCTAATATGTTAATTGCTAATTAGCTGCTTAGCTTTCCGAACTCACCCACTTCTCTTGTCTCTAATATTCGGGGTCAAAGGTCAACAGAGGTCAGAAAACAGACAGAGATTTTTAATAATAAATACATTATATTAATATATCTTGTTTACATCCATTAGAGTAAGAAATCATTTTATAACATAAATGAATTAGAATTTTTATTTCTAGATAAAAATTCTAGATTAAAAAATATTCAGGATTAAAAAAATAATTGTTAAATTACCGTCATTCTTTTTTTTAAATCTCTTCAGAGGGGTTCCTGTGGTCATGTGACCAGGAAGTCATTTCTCTCTTCTGCCATTAAAATGAAATAATATCTGTGAGTGAAATAGAGCGACGGTACGAATGATTTTTATTAGCCTTACACACACACACACACACACACACACACACACACACACACACACACACACACACACACAGGTTTATGAACCGTCTCCAGTGCCGCGAAATGGAAATGCAATTATTAATAAAAGCCCTTAGCGCTCAGCCGTGCGGATCTGATGGTGTGTGTGTGTGTGTGTGTGTGTGTGTGTGTGTGTGTGTGATTGAAAGAGATGATGATGATGTAATATCACAATACTGCATTGTAGAACACGGTCTATTACAGCAGGACACCATCGATCCCGCTGCGTCCTGTCCTGTCCTGTCCTTTGAATTCTGCACTAAGCCATAAACGTTATTAGCAAAGTTAGCGAACGTTTTCTGAACGTTTTCTGAACGTTATTCGACTTTAGTAAAAGAAACTATAACCCGTCACGTCTTTTTTTAAAGAAATTTCTTATTCTTAGCACAGTTAGCATGCTAATATGTCAAGATTTTGCTTCATAATTAACAAATAAAGACACAACGTTATTCCGTCATGATTACCGAACTTTAATGCTAACTTTGTTTTATTCGTTATGAGCAAACGCTAGCATAACCCCCGCGGCATGTTGCTTTCATTTTCCTCTCCTTTTTTTTCGTTATGGAAATCAAATGTTAGCGCTGTTGTTTTTTGACAGTTGACCGTCCTGTTATTTCAGTACAACGTTAGCATTTCTGCGCTGGATCGATTCCTGATTCGAAAGCAAGCGGCGTTCCGGCGATTTCTCCTTAACCGGATTTGCTCTGAGGAGCGACGCTCAGGGGCGAAAGGAGGGATTTGGACTATCTATCAATTTGCAAGAAGCAAACCGCCTCGACACGAGCCAGCCAAAAAAAAAAGACAAGATGATCTGCTTACACTTCACAGTCAGGATCGAATTTCAAATCAAACTCAAACTGCCCACTCGTCCTCCAGGGGGGGAAAAGGCGGGAAAAAAACCCTCCTCCTCTTCATCACTCTCTTTTTTTTTTCTTTTACTAAATGTTAAAACGCTGCAGGACGGTCGCGCTTTAAACCCAACAGAAGAGAAGAAGAAGGAAGAGGAAGAGGAGGAGGAGGAGGAGGAGGAAGAGTTAAGCTTCCACGTTGGCTAGTCGAGATACCGGCCATAAGCTGACAAGTAATTAAACCCGCGTATCTATAACAACTGTCATCTCTTATTCCTGCTCAGGATGGACTCCAAAAACGAGTGATAGAGAGAGAGCGAGAGAGAGAGAGAGAAAGAGTGTAAAAGAGAGAGACAGAGAGAGAGTCGGAGAGTGAAAGAGAGATATAGACAGACAGTGAGAGAGAGAAGTATTGAGTGAGAGAGACAGAGTTAGAAGAGAGAGAGAGAGTAGAATGAGTGAGAGAGAGAGAGAGAGAAAGAGTGTAAAGAGAGAGAGACCAGAGAGAGAGTCGGAGAGTGAAAGAGAGACATAACAGAAGAAGTGAGAGAGAGAGAGAGAGAGGAAAAAGAGAGAGAGAGTATGAGTGAGAGAGGGAGAATTAGAAAGAGAAAGAGTATGAGTGAGTGAGAGAGAGTATAAGTGAGAGAGAGATAGAGAGAAAGAAAAAGAGAGAGAGTGTGAGTGAGAGAGAGAGAGTATGAGTATGAATCAGAGTATGAGTAAGAGAAAAGAGAGAGAGAGAGAGAGAATTAGAAAGAGAAAGAGTATGGATGAGTGAGAGAGATGAGTCATATCAGAGAGAGGATCAAGGAGAGAGAGAGCGAGAGAGAGAGAGAAAGATTTGTAAAAGAGAGAGACAAGAGAGAGTGTCGGAGAGTGTAAAGAGGAATAGACAGACAGTGAGAGAGAAGAGAGAAGTCGAAGAGTTAGAGAGAGGGAATTGAAAGATAGAGAGAGAGAAGATTATAGAATAGAGAGAGAGAAAGAGTGTAAAAGAGAGGAACAGAGAGAGAGTCGAGTAATAGTGAAAGAGAGATATAGACAGACAGTGAGAGATAGAGACAGGAGAGAGAGAGAGAGAGAGAGATAGAAAAGAGAGAGAGAGAGAGAGAGTATGAGTGAGAGAGGAGAATTAGAAAGAGAAAGAGTAATGAGTGAGTGAGAGAGAGTATAAGTGAGAGAGAGATAGAGAGAAAGAAAAAGAGAGAGAGTGTGAGTGAGAGAGAAGAGAGTATGAGTATGAATCAGAGTATGAGTAAGAGAAAAAGAGAGAGAGAGAGAGAGAGAGAGAGAGAGAAAATTAGAAAGAGAGAGAGAGAGTAAGAGTGAGAGAGAATTAGAAAGAAAGAGCGTATAAGTGAGAAGAGAGAGAGAGAAAGTGTGAGAGTAGAGTGCGAGAGAGAGAGAGAGAAGAGTATAATTGAGAGAGAGAGAGGAGAAAGAAAGAGAGAGTATAAGTGAGAGATGAGAGAGAGAGAGAGAGAGAAAGAGAGAGTATAAGTAAGAGATGAGGAAAAGAGAGAGAGAGAGAGAGAGAGAGAGAGTAAAGTGAGTGAGAGAGAGAGAGAAAGAGTTGAGAGAGAGAGAGTAAGAGAGAAGATAACTAAGAGAGAGAGCGTATGAGTAAGAACGAGAGAGAGAGAGAGAAAGGAGTGAGAGAAAAGAGAGAGAGAGAAAGAGAGAGAGAGAGAGAGAGAATAGAGAGCGAGAGAGAGAGATTGAGAGAGTGAGAGAGAGTAGGAGAGAGTAACTAGAGAGAGATAGGATAAGAGATTAAGAAGAGAGAGCGAGAGAGAGAGAGAGAGAGCGTATGCGTAAGAAGAGAGAGAGAGAGAGAGCAGGAGAGTAAGAAGAGAGAGAGAGAGAGAGAGAGAGAGAGAGAGAGAGAGAGAGAGAGAGAGAGAGAGAGTATAAGTGAGAGAGAGTGAGAGAGTATAAATAAGAGAGAGAGAGTATGAGTAAGAAAGAGAGAGAGAGAGAGAGAGAGAGAGAGAGAGAGAGAGAGAGAGAGAGAGAGAGAGAGAGCGTAGAGAGTAAGATAGGAGAGAGGAGAGAGAGAAGAAAGAGATAGAGTAGATTAGAAGAGAGAGAGAGAGAAGAGAGATGAGAGAGAGAGAGATGAAGACCGTAGACTAAGAAAGAGAGAGAGAGAGAGAGAGAGAGAGAGAGAGAGAGAGCTGAAGAGAGAGGAGAGACTGCTAAAGATCTAATTTTAATTTTTATAAAATTGGGAGAGAAAATTTCTGCAGTCAAACAAGAATGTGGGAAAAAGTGAGGGTTTATAATAAAAAAAAATTAAAAATGAAAGTTAAAATAGTAAAATAAGATAAAAGTCCTGTTAAATTCTGCAAGTAGTTTAGTTTTAATTTTGAAAATAATTTTAAGTTACAAATCTTTTAAAATACAAGAAATAAAGCGATGAGCAAAGTAAAGAGAGCGAAAAACCATTAAACAACAGAGACAGAACCATAAACAATATTTAAAGAAAAAAACCAAAAAAAAAGGTTAAAAAATTAAAAACGTATATAAAACTTATGAAGGTGAAAGAAAAAAAATAATAATATAAAAAAAGAAGAAAAAAAATTAAACTAAAATCAAAAGAATCATAAACAATAAATAATCCCAAAAATGTAATGTTGAAAGTAAAACAAAAATGAATGAATAAATGAGGAAATAAAATGAACGCTTGTATATGAACTGTTCGTCACTGACTGGTGGACGGAGACGAGCAGATTAACGCTGTGAGTGACGCTGATGGGAACAGAAATCTACGCCGCTGCCCGTAAAAGACAGTTAATTAAAAACCAGATGAAGCCGAGGGGACGAGAGAGTCGCAGCATGAATAACAACCAGGCCTTAAGGGCTTTCACCTGCTCACCCGCAAGCCAAACACACACACACACACACACACACGTGTACACACACACACACACACACACACACGCTTAAAGGATTAGAACGGGTTCTTATGAAGAAAGGAGAGATTCAGAGGATTCTCTGAAAATGACTACATCCTCAATACAAATGTTCATTTATGAGAGTAATTACAGTTTTTATAAAACAAAACAAACACCGACAGGAAAAAAAAAAAACACCCGACAGGACACAAACAAACCGACAGGACGACCCGACAACACACCGACAGGACACAAACACCGACAGGACACAAACACCAACAGGACACAAACACCGACAGGACACAAACACCGACAGGACACAAACACCGACAGGATAAACACACAGGACAACAAACACCGACAGAGACACAACACACGACGACAACACACCGACAGGACACAAACACGACAGGACACAAACACCGACAGAGATAACACCGACAGGACACAAACACCGACAGGAGACAAACACCGACAGGACACAAACACCGACAGGACACAAACACCAACAGGACACAAACACCGACAGGACACAAACACCGACAAACACCGACAGGAGATCACACGCCGACAGGAACAAACCCCGACACAAACAGGACACAAACACCGACAGGACACAAACACGACACAGGAACAAACACCGACAGGGACAACACCGACAGACAAACACCGACAGACACAACACCGACAGACACAACACCAACACACCGACAGACACAAACACGACGATAACAGACACAAACACCGACAGTAATACACACACGACACAACACACACGACAGGATGCAACACAAACACGACGACACACACAAACACCGACAGGACACAAACACCGACAGGATACACACAAACACACGACAGGACACAAACACCGACAGGACACAAACACCGACAGGAGATAAACACCGACAGGACAGAACAAACACCGACAGGATGACACCGACAAACAAACCACCGACAGGACAACAAACACCGACAGGAGACAAAACACCGACAGGACACAACACCGACAGAATAACACCGAGATGGACAACAAACACCGACAGGGACACAAACACGACAAACACCCGACAGGACACAAACACCGACACAAAACACCGACAGGACACACAAACACAGACGGACACAAACACAGGAACAACACAGACAGGACAGGACAAACACCGACAGGAGACAAACACCGACAGGACACAAACACCGACAGGAGACAAACACCGACAGGACACAAACACCGACAGGACACAAACACCGACAGGACACAAACACCGACAGGACACAAACACCGACAGGACACAAACACCGACAGGACACAAACACCGACCACAAGACACACCGACAGGAGACACAACACCGACAGGACACAACACCGACACAGGACAACAGACAGGACACAAACACTGACACGAGATAAACACCGACAGGACACAAACACCGACAGGAGACAAACACCGACAGGACACAAACACAGACAGGAGACAAACACCGACAGGAGATAAACACTGACAGGACACAAACACCGACAGGACACAAACACCGACAGGACACAAACACCGACAGGACACAAACACTGACAGGACACAAACACCGACAGGACACAAACACCGACAGGACACAAACACCGACAGGAGACAAACACCGACAGGAGACCAACACCGACAGGACACAAACACCGACAGGAGACAAACATCAACCCTAACCCAGTGAACAATAAACACTGTTGCACTGGTATAAAAAGCTTCTGCTGGTAACAGACGTCTTAAATGGGATGAGAAATTCTGGTATTCTAATAATTCATAGGAGGCTTCTGGCTGATTTAGGAGCTCAGAGGGGCCGAGCGAAAGAGACAGTGAGCTCATTATACACACTTTAAAACAATTTGCAATTCAAAGGCAGTGCTGACCTGCTGACCCGATTCTGGGGTCGGGACCCTGAATGAGACTGTCGAGACCCAATTAAGAGAAATTTGAAAACAATCCAACAGCTTCTACAGCACAGGACTGAGACATCACACCACAGGGGTCTGACTGTCTGTGTGTGTGTGTACGTACACACACACACACACACACACACACAGGTGCTCTCACATCTCAATGTTGGCGGATTTGTAAAGTAAATGCTACCAGCGCAGTTACTACGATGAGAAATGAGCCAGTTGACGAGCTAAGCTAAAATAACGCTAGAGAACACAACCATTAGCTTTTGTCTAACTATGAATTTTACCTTAGCTAATGTCCTTTATTTTTCCTCAGGTCTCTTTAACTCGATAGCGTTAGCATCCTGCAGTATCTTCATCTAGCAATTCATCTAGTATTATTAATTATCGAATATATTAAGTAAGTTAATTTTTGCTAGCATAAATACTCCACAATTTTCCAACCCGTTTTTCGGGGAGTGTGAGTGTTTACTACAGAACCGACTTTAAATATCATGTAAGCATCTTTAGCTAGCTAGCCGGTGTAATTCTATTTAGGCAGCATTAGCTTCCTGGTCTAGGAAGCTAACGCTTCTGTGCTAACTTAAGCTAGGTGATTTCTTAGCATCCTCAAGGTTTCTTTGTCGAGATAACACAAGTTTTGTTTATTAGCATGTTTACTGTTAATATCCTCAACAGCTAACAGGTTAACAGTGTTAGCTACTTGTGTTAAAGGTAATAAAAGTACATTCATTTGGTACATGCAGAAACATGTTAGCGTAGCTTTCGCGTGTGTTCTAAGAGTTGCTGATGTTTTTTTATCTTAAACTAGTCGTGAACTCCAGCGTGAGATATTTTAACGTTTCCCTGAGTCGCCGTGTAAACCTCGGAGACCTCGGGGACCTCGGAGACCTCGGAGACCACGCCCGACTCTAAACCCGTCTGTGAAAAATTGCTAATTGCTGGTTGTTGTCGTAGCCCTGCTCAGTTTGTCCTCTTTAATCTGCAGCATGTGGCATTTCGCTCCAGCGGCGACTCGGCCTGCGGATTCTCCCAGCTTTATTTTTACAATGGGACGCGTCGTGGGAATTTTCCACGCTCTAAAAATTCCACTCTGGATCTTGACAAACAAGCGGGAATTAAAAAAATTCTGCTTTAAGGTAATTTTTTAGGCTTTAATGAAAGTTAATTCATGTTTCGATTTTACATCTAATATATATTTATCTTTTTTTTCTATATATTTAATAAAAATTTTTATATGATCTTTCAAATGATATTTTCCGGCTATGTTTTTATCCCCGGTTTTAACTTCAGCTAATAATAAAATTGTTTCTATTTCTTAGAAATAAGATTTTGCCTTAAATTCTAATTCTGCCATAAATAAAAATGTAAAAAAACACGAAAAGAAATAAGGGAATTTTATCACTAAACCTTAAAATGAGATAAAATCAGTTTCTTTGGTTTTATTTTTTGCACAATGTTTTTATACTTTTATACAAAAATCAATTTTAATTCAAATGAATTAAAAAATTAAGAAAACTGAAATGTGATTTTTTTTTTACAGTGATGAATGGAAAAGTCTTAATTTACCCATTTTAGTAGCTTGCTGATATGTTAGCGATTAGCATGTATAAAGATTAGCAGCCGGCTAATCACCCTAGCTTGATGAATGATAACTGCTTAATGTTACATGCTAGAGAAACTGAATAGAATCCCTGAGGGCAGGGAGAAAAAAAGATATTTCTACAGGTGGAAAAGGAGTGCAGACGATCCCTTCAGCTTTTGGAGTGAGTGAGTGAGAGAGTGAGTGAGCGAGAGAAAAAGAGAGAACGAGAGAGAGATGGTGGAGTGATAAATGAGGCGACTCTGTTTGTTTAAGCCTCTGGTGTCTGACCAGGTCCTGCTCCCATTCGTCCCGGGATTCGCTGTTAAAACATGTCTGCTATTAAAACATAACCCGAACTGACAACTCTCTCTCTCTCTCTCTCTCTCTCTCTCTCTCTCTCTCTCTCTCTGTATGTTTTCATCTCTGTCTGTCTCTCTCTTTCTTTATCTCTCTCTCTCTCTCTCTCTCTGCATATCTCTATTTTTCTGTCTCTCGCTCTGCATCTCTCTCTCTGTCTCTCTCTCTAGTAATTTGGTTAAATAAAGGAATGTAAAAAGGATAAAAAGTCTCTCCCTCTGTCTCTGTCTCTCTCTCTCTCTCTTTCTTTTCTCTCTCTTGGGAAACACATCCGGCGTTCCAGAACATTAGTCCTGGATGAAATGAAGCAGTCAGAGGGCTGCACACATGCTAAAGCGTTTGCTTTCTACCTGCAGAAGAAGCCACGCTTTTATTTATCCAAAGCAGCTCGGAATAAATAACACTATGGAATAAAAAAAAAAAAAAAAAAAAACTACTTCCTGGAATTCCTGGAACTCCGACCTCCTGTGCTGGAAAATAATTAAAAAGAGCAACTCCTATCGCTAAGAACCTCTCGTCCTGAATGACTCCTTTATTCCACGACAAACTGTTCACGACGCTTCTAGAATCACCTGATGCTTTTTGTCTGTTTCTACTTACTAGTTTTTGTTTTAATGTTAAATTATTTTTTTTCCTTTAATTGGCTGGTCAATGAATAAAATTTGGATTTAATTCTACATTCTGAATTTTATATTTATTTTATATTTTCTGGTAAAATTTGTGGGGGGAAAAAAATCTAAAACTAAAACTAAAACAAAAAATAATTTTAGTAAAAAAAAAAAAAATTTTTCTTGAATGTTTAAGAAAGATTGTATTTTTTATTATAGTATTATTATTATTAATTTTTTTTTTTACCTCAGAGGTTGTGGTTAATCGCATTTACTACTCATTCATTTTCATTTATTTTTATGTCTATAAAAAAAAGTTTGAACCCAGCTAGCGTTCTTTTTACTTTTAATATAAAAAAAAATAAATACAACTTTTCCTCTCTCTTTTTTCTCTCCCGCCGTCCGTGAGGAGTTTGTTCGTCTTTGTTTACTCCAGCCGTCACTGCTCATCCCTGCTTTCCCTGGTAGACGCTTATTATTTTAGCGTGCGCTGTTTTCAGCTTGTAAAACATCTCAGCGGTTCTAAGGAGGCCAAGTAAAAATGAAAAGTTTTTTTTTTTAAGGGTTCTCTGCAGTTGTTCTACGCAGTCGACCGCTTTGATCCGAAAGCGGAACGGAGAGAAAATCCCGCTCTGACGGGACGTCTGCGTAACCCAAGAAGCTTCTCAGGCCTTTTGATGTTTTTACTGGTGTTGGAGAGACGATGCTGTGGGAGATGAAGTGAAGGAATGTGATGGAAGAAAAAAACGTCTGGAATAAAATTTTCAGTCCAAACATCGTTCCGTCGATGGGACAGCAGGACGGGATGGATATTTAAAGTCGGTTCTGTAGTAAACACTCACGCTCCCCGAAAATTGTGTAATATTTATGGAAGGAGTCTCCAGTGCGAGACAATTTGAAACTATCAGGGTTTTTTTTCAGGATTTTTCTCATATAACTTTAAAAAAAAATGTAGCTATAAATAGATAAAAAGTAAATATTCTGACTGATTTTGTAGGGAAAAAAAAGAACGACAGAGAATTAAGGAACGGTAAACTAAAGTGTGGGAAGAAAGAAAAGAAGAGATGATGATGATGAGAGACAGAAGAGCGAGGATCAAACAGGTGAGATGAAAAGAATAAAAGAAAAAGAGAGAGAGAGAGAGAGAGAGAGCTGCTGGCCCCCCCCCGGGCAGATGGAGCTGTCACTTTGACTCCTCGCACATCTGGCGCCTGTGACACTCTCATGTATTATCGATGGGGCTAAAACATCTGTAAACATGGCAGATTTTACCGTCAGGACAGGAAATGATGTCACCTGACAGCCAGAGAGGGAGAGGGAGGGGTTACTTTTTCATGAGCGACTTGATGTCGTGAGACGGGCTCACCAAAAGAGGAGAGACAAGGGGTTGGGGGTGAGACAGAGATAGAGAGAAGAGAAGACAGAAAGACAGATGGAGAAAAAAAACGGGACCTAAAAAGATAGACAGAGACAAAAAAAAAAAGAGAGAGGGAAAGAGAGAGACAGAAAGAAGAAAGACAAATAAAAAAAAAAAAAGTGAGTACGGAGAGACAGTAAAATAAAGAGAGAAAAGAGAGAGGGACAGAGAGAGAATGAGAGAGAGAGAGAGAGTTAAGCAAAAGTCTGAAGACAAACAGAAAACCGAGAGATAGACAGATGGAAGGTGTTGTGATGACCCCGTTTCACTCTTCTACCCGAAGAAGAGGTTGCAGAAGACCTCCAAGTGAAGACACTTCGTCCCGATTGCTTCTGTCCAAGACAATAGAAAGAACTCGTAGTTAGATGATACTCAGGTCTAAAGATGGTCTGAAATAAGGAAGCTTTGTTTGAGGGTCTGATGCTGCTTTGTCTTGGGTTCTGCCTGATTTAAGGACACCTTGAAATTCAGTTTGAGGACTCTCTGGAGCGACCATGCTTCCACAGTGAATGTTGCTATTAATAAATGCTCTGCTTGGGGACATGGTGGATTGAGGTTGTTCTGGTCTGTGGATAGCTGCTAGTTTGAGGACACTTTTATTTTGAGGATGCTCTGGTTTGGGGACATTGTGGTTTTAGGACGCTCTGGAATGAGAATGTTCTGCTTTGGTGAACCTGATTTCATAATGCATTGGTTTGAGGACACAGTGGTTGGAAGATGTTCTGGTTTAACCACTTAGAATAGATGCTGGTCTGAGAATGCTTTGCTTTGGGAATCTTTTATCTAATGATGCTCTGGCTTGAGGAGGTGCCACTTTGTCTACTCTTGGGTTTAAAGATTTGTTGGTTTGAAAAAGCTCTGACTTGAGGCCTCTAAGCTTCGGGTGGAGGAACCCTCTGGTTTGGAGACAACACATGTTTTATTTGAAGACATGCTGGTCTAAGAACACCTTAAATTCCAGATGTTTTATTTTAAGACACTCTGATTCAATGACCTCTTGATTTTCAGATGTTTTATTTTAAGACACCGTTTTCCAGATGTTTATTCCAAGACACTAGTTTGGGGACACAATGATTTCCAGCTGTTTATTTTAAGACACTCAAGTTTGGGGACAACCTGATTTTCAGATGTCTTAGTATAAAAAACACTGGTCCAAGGACAGCCTGATTTCCAGATATTTTATTCTAAGACACTACCGTTTGAGGACAGCCTGATTTCCAGTTGTTTTCTTCTAAGACACTTTAATTCAAGGACAACCTGATTTCCAGATGTTTTCCTCTAAGCCATTCTGGTCTAAGGACAGCCTGACTTCCAGGTGTTTTATTCCAATACACTCTAATTCAATGACAACCTTATTTCCAGATGTTTTATTCTAAGACACTCCGGTTTGAAGACACCCTGATTTACAGATGTTTTATTCTAAGACACTCCGGTTTGAAGACACCCTGATTTACAGATGTTTTATTTGTCACTTATTCATTGAAACCCTGGTCTAAGGGCACCCTGATTTCAGGTGTTTTATTCTAAGACACTCTGATATGGGGACAGCTTGATTTTCAAATGTTTTAGTCTAAGACACTCTGGTTTAAGGACAGACTGATTTCCAGATGTTTTATCTTAAGACTCTGATTTTGAGGAAAGCGTGATTTCCAGATGTTTTATTCTTAGATACTCTGACCTAAGAACACCCTGATTTCCAGATGTCTAATTCTAAGACACTCGGGTTTAGGGAAACTTTACTTTCCAGATGTTATACTTTAGGAAACACTGGTCTAAGGGCACCCTGATTTGCAGATGTTTTATTAACACCCTGGGTTTGAGGACACCCTGATAACCTGATGTCATATTTTAAGACACCAGGGTGTAAATAAACACTGATTTCCAGATGTTTTCCCCTTTATCTTGAGCATGCTTAAGCTTGCTCTGACTTGAGGACATCCGAATGAAAAAGAGACATCTTGACTGAGGATGTGCTGACTCGAGGATGCTCCGGTTTGAGGACGTGCTGGTGTGTGTGTTTAAATTGAAGAGTTGCTGCCGTTAGCTTGTTAGCGCAAAAGCTACTCAGTGAGACGGACAGACGGCTAAATAAAGATGACAGTAATGGAGCGGTCAATGGGTGCATTAGTGGCTGGAGACGTATTGATCAGGTGTGTGTCAATAATTCAAGACGGTCTTCAGCTCAATTGTGTGTGTGTGTGTGTGTGTGTGTGTGTGATTTTATTTCAATCCCCTGATACTCAAATCCTCAAACATTGTCCATTTTCAGAATCATTCTTTCGGAAAAAGTTCTTCCCGGTGGGAAAGGGAATATGGAGCATTCCGAATGTGGACAATCAGAAAGAGACAGAGAGAAAAAAAAAGAGGGAAGAAAAAGGGATTGGCGTAATAAAGTGCACCCCCCCCCCTCCCCCGGCTGTGTCGTGTGTAGGGACCGTCATTCATTATTCATGCTCATTAAAGGCGAGGCCTCCTGCCAAAGCCGGCTCCGTTTGGGACATGCCCACTCCAGACTGAGAGGGGTTCAATCCCACCAAATCCACCACGCTGTCTGGGACTACCGAACTCGAACACACACACGCATACACCAATGTTAACATTCTACACACAGACACAGGGGTACACTGCATATCGCCTCCGCATTCTGCCAAAAAAAAAAACCCCACAAAAGCAACAATTGCAGCGCCCCTCCCACCCCCTATCTTACCCCACCTATCTACCAAAATGTCTTTTGATCAGCCAGGACATATTTGGTGTTTTTTTTTTATACTGAAGCAGACTCGCTGATGCCGTTTCTGATGACACACAATGATACGCCAAGCTAAATACAGGTAGGGGGCGTGGCCTGAGGGTAATTATCAGATGGGACTTTGCGTAAGGCAACGTAAGTGGAAAATTATTTTTTTTAAATACAAATAAAGGCATGAATTAAGCATAAGATCGTTAAACCTGTTCCAGATGTTTGGGAATCGTTTAATCAAACAAATCAGCGGCAATCAACTCAAGAAAATCAGCTAAAAAGCAGGAAGTTGTTACTTGATGTCACATGATGCACTAAAAACTTTTTTGGGGGTTAATTTTTGGCAGCAACATTTTGCTTTATTAACTAAAATATTGTTTTTAAGTGAAAAATATTTTGACTAATGTGATTGTTTCGCAGTTATAAATTTCAAATCTGATAATTGCGCCAGATTGTCTTACAATTTTATCGTAAATTTTCCGCCTGTATTACAAACGCTAATCTTAAGTTTCTGACTTCGCAGTTTTGCCTTATTAACCAGAACTTTGAGATCATTTATCGAAACTTTAGAGAAAAATTTTAGTTATATAGACAAAATGATGAAAATACAGACGTTAAAGCTAAATGAGCAGTTTATTTATTTATTTATTTATTTATTTAGCATTTGTGAGATAATAAGCATGTCTTGTGAGATAAGTGAGAAATGTGAGATATTGCATTAGATATGGAAGATAATACAGCAAAATTATGGGATATTAAACCAATTGAATAAGATCATAAATTAGAACTGGGGAAATAATCAGAATATAATAATTTTGAATCTTTTCAATAATAAGAACTCAAATATTTTGAAGTTACATAAAAATCATACAATCATCTTAAAATTTTATTTTTTCTAGGTTGAAATGCTAAAAACATTAGAGTTTATTTATATACGCAGTTTATTAATTTATCCAAATTTTATCTGTAATATAAATCCATAAATTAAACATTTTAATTATGTGTAAATAAAATATAAACTATGTGGACAGAGACGTTTATTCAGAAAATTGAGATTGTTCTGTAATTAAATCTGATTATATTACAGGTGATAAACATTAATTATTTATTTCTTTTTATTTAAACAGAATCAATGAATATATTTCTATTAGAATAATGATATAAATAAAATCATATCAAAACAGCTAAAGACTGACAAGAAATATTTAAATACGATAATTTAATAAACATACATTTAATTAATATAGTATAAAGCATTGATAAATATTTAGCTTTATAAGATTTCTCTTATAAATAAATGAACAAATAAATAATTTTGATTTAAGGTGGTATAAGAAAGAGTTTATATTTTAACAGATTAGAAAGAAAGAGAGAGAGCGAGAGAGAGAGAGAGGGAACAGGAGAAAGGGCCCCCAGCGGTGTGTTTAACCTTTTTCTCAGATCAGCGTCAGTACCGCGGCTGCGCTATGAATCACGCGCAGGCTAATAGGATGAGATGCAAAAGTGAAAGAAAGAAAATCTTATGCTGACAGTAAATCATATTACATTCCTAATAAGCATTAACTGGATAACTGGGTCAAAGCGAGAGTGGGATCGCCTTAATTGATTTTTTTTTCTTTCCTCTCTCTCTCTCTCTCTCTCTCTCTCTGTCTCTCTGTCTCTCTCTCTGTCTCTCTCTCGGTCTCTCTCTGACAGGAAAATGTCAATGCTTGAATATTTCTTCATGCATCATTAAAACGAGATTGGCTCTTAACACAAAGCGACGGGATCCCCTGTGCCGAATCGATTCTCGCTCCAGGCCGCCTCCGACTAAAGTGTATTACATCCAGATCTATACGGGATATTAAAAGCATGCCAGACGCCTACAATTAAAGAGCTGACAGTCAGTCTCCTTCATCTCCACCCGTCTCTGCGACCATATCGCACAAATTGGCCTGAAAACTTAAGACTTTTTACCTTCTATTGTAACCCAACAATTTCCTCTTCTTTTGTATTTCTTTAAAGGAAATACGACCCAAATCATGTGGTAAAAGGGTGCCATTACTTTCTGCATAATATTTGACTAACAAATGTCAACATGCATAACATATACCGTCTTTATTGAAAGTCGACTGGAATCGTTTAATAGATTTAATATAATTATTTTATTGGGTTATTAAAAAAATCTGCAATTTACCAAAGTTTACAATTTTAAAATTAGTTTTAAATTTATTAAAGCAATTTCAATCTATTAAAATATTATATTATTAAAGTTATAACAAGTTCCTAAAGCTTTTTTAATCATTTTTTAAATGTTATTTCGATTTTGGAAAACGTCACCAGCCTCACTCGTGACTCGTACCGGAGACTCTTTCCATAAACATTAATAAAGGAAACGAATGAAAACTTTTTTGTGGAGCTTTTATTATACGAGAACGAGCTTTTAATGTAAAAAGAAAACGTCTCAGAACTTGTATGACACTTTCTGACCAATCAGAATGAAGAATTCAGGGGCGGGGGGGCTGTGGTGGAATGTATTATAGGAAACCTATTATAATAGACGCTTCAGTGTAGTGGAAAAAAAACATCACAGTTAAAAGTTAAAATAAAGGAAATTTGACGAAATTAGCGAGTCCTGTGCGGCGGGTGAACAAAGTGCCCCGTCTCCAGGGTTAGAGGATCACTGGTGCCTTTATAATGGGGCAAATTTTAACCCTTTTTTATGCTTTTAAATCCTGTGACAGCCTTTTTGTTTTATTCCTAATTGTCTTGTCTGAATGTGAAAGAGTCAGCCGAGACGGTGTGAAGCTCTCGTCTCGCTCCCTCACTCACTCTCCCTCTGCCTCGCTCGCCCGGTGACATTTGATGCTGACGGCGCTGTCTTTACAGGGGGAAGAAAAAAAATCGTGGCAGGTTTCTTCTGCTCGACACGGAGACAGGTGGTGAGGTGAACACGCAGAGTTTGGCTCGGCCTTGTGCTGGAAATTGTCAGGATTCATAATGGAGGGGGAAAAAAACACTCATCCGTCCATCCGGGAGGAAAAATGAAACCTCGAACGTCTGGTTTGAATTGAGGCTTTTTGCTCGTCCAGATGTAGTGATATACAGATACGACAAAACAGTGTAAGACAGATTCCTGGTGTGGCATGTCTCTTGAAATATGCCATTGTTTTAAACAACTGGGTAACAATTAAACGTAACAATTGGATTTAAGATTAGCAGTAAAATAAAAACATAGTTAAAAAGATGTGTTTAAGATTCAGGGGACATGTTCAATAATAGGCGGCCCCAGTCTTACTAGTCTTAATGAAGGGTTTACGGTGCAGGTATAAGGTTAATAAGTCTTACCCTGAGTCGTACTACCCTTAAACAACAGTAACCATCCCTATGGTATAATTTAGGGCAGGCTTTCCCAAACTGCTGCAGGTTCGAGGGTTCGTTAGTTGATGACAAGCAAAAAAATATATAAATATATAAATTTGTTTAATTTGTGTCATGTGACAACAGACATGAGACCAGAAAACGGCGAAAAGGTTCATTTTATGCACAAATAAAAGAAAATTACCAGAAGGTCCAAACACACAAAAAAACCAAAAGCAAGAAAAGCAGCGTAAATACAATGGAGGACTACAAATTCACCTGGGGGTATCTCCATTTAGAGAACTCACCACAACAATTCAGAGAAACAGAGAGTGTGTAAAAGAGGGGAAGAAATGAGAGCAGGCAGGTTGAAATGGGTGTGTAACAAAAGAATATGAGCGAGAATCAAGAGAAAGGTGTATAAGACAGAGATACTGGGGAAGAGACAGAGTTGGAGGTAGCAGAGCTAAAGATGTTGAGGTTCTCTTTGGGACCAACGAAATTGGAGACAGGATTAGGAACAAGTACATAAGAGGGATGGATCATGTTGGATGTTTTGGGGACAAAGTCAGAGAGGACAGACTGAGATGGTTTGGACATGGATCTTCAGGCAAAAGGTAAAGAGGATGACCAAAGTGGAGGTATATGGATTTGATAAATGAGGACATGAAGTTAGTGGGTGTGAGTAAAGAGGATGCCGATAATAGGGATAGAGGGAGGCAGACAATGCACTCTGGCAATCACTAGAGGAAACAACCAAAAGGAAAATAAGATTTTAGTGGAAACTCCATGACGTATGAAGTTTGTAAACAGATGTATTCTTTACCATTGAATGGTTTATGGTACAAAAACTCACTACTAGGTACAGAATTGGTATACAAATGGGATTGGTGTAAAATGGTATATACCCAAGTTTAGGGGTAAAGTATGGCTATGGAATAGGTTTTCACTCCACTGCAGAAGAGTTTAGGGTACAGGGTTCATGGAACCCACCAGGGGAAAGGGATTGGTAAAGAATGGTTTGAACTATTGCAGAAGGATTTAGGGTATAGAGCTTTCCAATCTTTCACTATCACTGGTCAACCAGGAGGAAAACGATTTGTATGCAATAGTATTCACTGCAGAATAGTTTAGGGGCCTTCCAAGGGGGAAAGGATGGGTATAGATTGATATACACTCTTGTACCAGAGTTTAGGGATTCAACAGTAGGTGCAGGATTGGTATAGAATAGTATGCACTCCAATGTATAAGGGGTTAGGGGCCCATCAGGAGGTAGAGGATTGGTATAAATTGGTATACACTCATGTACCAGAGTTTAGGGGTCCACCAGCAGGTGCAGGACTGGTATAGAATGGTATGTACTCATATGTATAAGGGGTTAGGGGCCCATCAGGTAGTATAGGATTGGTTTGAATTGGTATACACATGTGTATCAGAGTTTAGGGGTCCACCAACAGGTGCAAGATTGGTATTCACTTCCTAGTGCAAGGGTTTGAGGTACGAAGATTAGGAAACCCACCAGCAGGTGCAGGATTGGTATAGAATGGTTTGCACTCCACTATATAAGGGGTTAGGGGCCCGTAAGGTGGTAGACGATTGGTATAGAATGCTATGTACTATCTTGTATGAAGGTTTATGGAGCCATCAGGTGGTTGGAGTATTGGTATTGTTTCATATAAACAGAGTGTAGAGTACAGGGTGTAGGAAACAACCCAGTTTATAAACATGTCATCATGCTATCATTAGTAGTTTGTCATTGATTTAACACAAGCTAGCACCTATCTATTTAGCCATCAGATTTTTCCTCTGTGTGTGTGTGTGTGTGTGTGTGTGAGTGTGTGTGATCTTATCATTCTACCTCCCAGATCGTGCCCTTATCTCCAGCGCCATGTTGTATCCTGAGCTTCCTCTGCACCTGGAGGGCAAGATGGCCGTCCTGAAGAGATAACCGTGCCTTCGTCTCGCCTTTCAAGAAGGTCGAAGGTCAAGCTGTGAGGAACCCGAGCCTGCTGAGATGTTGAGTAACATATTGAGTGAGATGATGGCTCATCTGGGAGCTTTAAACTTCAGCTTTATCACCCATTGCAGTTGTTGGGGATATTTAAAATACTAAAATATAAAGTCTGTGTTAAAAATATTACTCAAATAACACAAATTCTGTCAAAATGGGGCTAATTTACAACAGCTGGGTGTTTTTTTTTGCATTTTTGTATTTGTTTTATTTCCTGTGCTAACTTTATCAAATATAAAAATAAATGTAAAAATACATTCAATTTTGTATATTTCTTTACTGTCTATCAGAATTACACATATGTGTGGACTTGTTTTCAATTAAATTGAATTTTTTTTTCTTCTCGTTGTCTGGGTCTGAAGTGTTGTTATTTCTTGTCACTCAACCCACCGTGTGTCTTTACCGCTACACCAAATCAGCCATCACACTTTCAACACTGCAGCCATTTTGGATTAGGGTGAGATCTGTAGTCCATCTGTTGTGCAGCGGGAGTTCAGTGGTCTCTGATCCCGGCAGGATTTGCCCCTCCCTGGCCCTCTTAAGCTGTCCCACAATGCACATCTAAGATTCATCGTAGGCACAGGAGACGACCTTTCCATTCCCTCAAGTACCTACCGATGCACAGAACATACTGCTAAGACTGCTAGCGTGAAAAAAACGTCTGCTTTCCTAATGCTAAGGCTAGGATGTGTTTGATGTTTGGGACATGAGAAAAATTATTATTAGTTTGCTGTTAGCGCTTTTAACTTTACCTACCCTAAAGCAAGTAGAGTTCTTAAAACTTTTCTTTATTATAGCTTCTTGATTGGATTAGCACTAACTAGCGCCACCATAGTCTGTTGTTTAATTCGCTTAAAGTCACATTCATAAACCATTGACCTTAATAAAGACTTTGAAAGCTTTTAAAGTTTAACCGTTTGAATGTTTTGACTATAGGTTTTTACCCGTTCTGATGCCAGGCGGTTTAGGTTTTTTTTTTTTACCCTGTCCTGTTCTAGCATTAACAGGAAGTGTTAATTAAGCGGGTGTCATTGCGTGTGTTTATGTGTACAGCTGTTACCCAGAAAACCAGTAAGGCGAGGCCACCTTACCTAATTAAAGCAAGTGCGCTATTCATATACACTTCACAGCTAATCTTTCGCTGGCGCGTTATTATTTTAGCGGTTACTCGGTGTCATCCGTCTTCGTCGATACAGCCACCGAGGGTTTTGACAGGCAGAAATTAATTCTCTAACGCGTAATTATGGAGGCAAAATGTTGACTGGCTTTGCAGAAACTGCGGCATGACACTTTTTTTTTCTTCGTGTCTCCGGAGTTCCTGGGAGACATGGCAGCGACATTAGCATCGGTCATTAACGGCAGGCGGCTAGTGACTCATTGCATGGACCTATTTGGTTCGGCTGCGTTGACAGGCTTGTTCAGGACAGCAGAAACAGCTGTCTTGGCCTGTGTGAGCCGAAATAATTAGGCCTGTCATCTTTCCCCGGCTCTGATTCCCTACGCCGCCCCCCCGCTCGCCCACCCAAACACCCACCCGCCCTCTTTTCAGCCTCGTTCTTCAGGCAGGGAGGGAAAAAATGCAAATATTTTGCTTTCATTGTCACGTTCACCTTGACACGGATATTGCCCAGGCGCCTAACTGGATGAGATGACTTCCAAATTTGCATTGTTGGTTCTAATAAATTTGCTGGGTTTCCGAGCAGCCGGCCGTGGCAGGGACCCGTCCGATAAAGTCGTGGTGAGTGTCATCAATCACGGCGAAGCCTGACGGACGGCTTTCGGGCCTTCATTTGTAGTGAGTGACGATGCCTGCTTAATTATTTGTACTGTAATTAGTTGTGAAAATGTCAGGAAATGTCAGCTTCGGGTTGAAAAAGACGGGAAGTAGGAAGTGGCACAGAGGGGAGGGAGGGAGGGAGGGAGGGAGCGGAGAAAGGAAAGAAGGAGGCCTGAAAAGTGACTGAAGTGTCATTAATGCCAGCGAACAAGATGAGGATCAGCTGGCGAGGACTGAGGGCTTCTTACAGCGTAATCATGGCAAAGAGAAAGACAGAGAGCAGCAACAGTCGAGCTAGCATGATGGGCATCTTATTAGCGAGCTGCAACATTTCCCCTTCGTGTCCTCTCTCTCTCTCTCTCTCTCTCTCTCTCTCTATCGCATTCTCTTGCTCATCCCAGAGAAATAAAGGAGAAATAAAGTCGAGTAAACAACCGCGGCTGCCCCCGCTGTCACAGCGGCCGCGTTTTTACCACGTTTTCCGGCGCCCGCCTGTCACAAACAGACATTATGCATAAAGAAAATAGAAATGGGGGGAAGACACTCTGTCAGAATTTCTAAACTTGGGCTGTTTTCTAAAAGTAAACTGCATTAAATCCGTGGCAGCGAGCAGAAAAAAGTTGAACGCTGACATCCGTAAGACCTACAGCGCAGGAATCGCAGCGGATTAGAGAGGCCCGCGTTACTAATTAAGGACCGGCAGTGGTCAGACAGACAGAGAGAGAGAGAGAAAAAGAGAGAGAGAGAGAGAGAGAGAGACTGATTGTGTGAATAAAGGCAGCAGGAATGTTTTTCATAAGTGTTGAGGACGATTAGCGGAGTCTCTGGAGGGGGTTCGAGTCACCACTCGTCTTCCAGATCTCAGCATGGAGAGATCCGCTGTTCAGCTCCTTCACTCGCTGCTGGTCATCCAACAGATCCGTAATTAGCAGCAAATCTGGCAGCCATGTCGGTCTGAGCGCCACACCAGATGCGCTGTTTTCCTGCTCGAGGTGAAACAGCAGACACGGACGTCACCTTCGACCTCGTTGACCTTCAGCTTCACGATGTTCTGTTTATGACCGGGTTTAATAGACTGTGTAAAAATCAGGATCACATGACATTTTTAAAAAATGTATTAAATCAAATGTTTTAGCTGATTTGTTTCTTTATTTGTTTTTACTTTTTATTTTAAAATGTAAGACCAATCAGAACGCAGGATTCGGCAGCGCTGATATTCAGACTGGAATCTGCGGAACCGTCGATTCGCGCGGCTGATACGGTTAAATGTGAACTTTGGAAAAAAAATTAAAAAAAGTCGACATTTTTGTCTGTTAATTTTCCGTCATTTCTGTTTTTCAGCAGACGGTCTGTCTTAATGTCACGCGGGTTGTTGTTCAGGCTGGTGTTTCATGTGGCAGGGAGACGGCAGACATCTTGGCGGTCGGTGAAAACGAATATAAGGCAAAATGAACAACAGACAACAGCTGCCTAATTTCTATTTAGGATTTTTGATTAAACAATCGTTCACAATGACCCTACAAAGTATATCATGCTGAAAGTTCCCACAATGCACTGCGCTGACCCTAGAATTTTTTGCTATAGAATTTGCATTTGATTCCTTGAATCAGGTTCAGAATGATTTACACAGCACGAAATATAAAGGGTAAACACCATAAACACAATCCTCAATTTCCCATGATGCATTTCACTACCCCAGAGTGCACTGACTTTAAATATTAAAGACAGAAAATTTGGGGTGGTGGTGGCTCAGTGATTAAGGTGTTGGAAAGAAGATTCCACCAAGCTACCACTACTGGGCCCCTTAGCGAGGCCCTTAACCCCCAATTGCTCTGTTGTATAAACTGAAATAAATGTAAGTCGCTCTGGATAAGGACGTCTGCCAGATGCTGTAAATGTAAGTTTCTTTGAGCGTTCTCCTGCCACATGATTCCCATTTCACAAAAAACAAAACATTTTGACTTGAAATTTATTCATCAAAACCTAATTTGATTCACTGAAGTGATTCCTTTAGGTGTCATATGATTCGCATGATGCAAAATATTGTTCTTTGCTAATTCTGACTTGTTGAGCACTAAAAACCGGTAATATTTTCCATGATGCACTTCACTCCTGATTTTTTTTTTTTTTTTTTTTTTGCTAAAGGATTCGCGTTTGATTCCTGATTCATTATAATAAAGTTCAAGTTTATATATCTGAATCTCATCTGAACACATGAATCATTGTGTGCAATGTGATTATTTTCACTCACTTTCTTTCGAAACGATCAGTTTATTTATATACAACAGTGACGCTGCTGTTCTTTATCCGTTTATAGTTGATTCATGAATCGAACAATCGAATCATTTACATACAATAGTGACGCTGCTGTTTTATATCCGTTCATAGTTGATTCATGAACCATCCATCCATCCATTTTCTATACCTGATTATTCCCTAATTCGGGGTTACAGGGATCTGCTGGAGTCTATTCCAGCCATCTCTAAAAGGGTGACACCCTGGACAGGTCACCAGTCCATCACAGGGCCACACACACACACACACACACACACACACACTCACTCCTATGGACAATTCAGAATCACCAATTAATCTAACACACATGTTTTTGGACTGTGGGAGGAAACCGGAGAACCTGGATTAAACACACACACACACACACACACACACACACAGGGAGAACGTGTAAACTTCTTATTCTGAACCGAATAATCGAATCATTCATATACAGTAGTGGGGCTGCTGTTTTATATCCGTTTATAGTTGATTCATGAACCGAATAATCGAATCATTTATATACAACAGTGACGCTGCTGTTTTATATCCGTTTATAGTTGATTCATGAACCGAATAATCGAATCATTTATATACAACATAACAGTGACGCTGCTGTTGCATTCAGTGTCGAAACTAAAAATCACATCCGTTTAGGGGAAAATGTAAAAGCATATCATAATATAAAATGTATAAAATAATCACAGACTTAGGAACGAACAGATGGTAAATAAATAAATATTGAAAAGAGGGATATGAGTTTCACGCGTTCGAGCTAAAGTTGCGTTAAAGAGGCTCGTGCGCGCGCGTGCGCCACAAAAGCGATAATCTAATAAACGTTGAAAATGCGGAAGTAAACAAAGAGCCGGATGCGCGAATTGTTGGAACAAAGCGCGGAAAGCCTCTTAGAAACGTCGCGCGCCTTTATCCCCGGTTATCACGTGTAGGAGATTAGCGCGAGCGCGCGCATTTGTGGGTGTCTTTATTAGAATTACACCTTTAAGCCAGAACTGATTTTTTAAATACATATTCATTAAAAAAAGAGCGAGTTGTAATACGATAAAAGGCGGCTTGGCACTTTGAAGAGGTGTGTGTGTGTGTGTGTGTGTGTGTGAGAGAGAGAGAGAGAGAGCGCGCGCTAACGTGCATTCTGGGACAGCATTAATCTGCACGCGGCTGGTGTGACGTGCAGCCCAGAGATAAGTCTTTTAAACGGCGCGTGCGGAGGGGAAGAAAAGGCACCCCAGACAACTCTATTATTGCGCTCATAATTGCTTAATTAAACTTTTGTCACTAATCATTATGAGGCGTGAGCGCGCGCGCGTGTCTGTGTGTCTGTGTGTCTGTGTGTGTGTGTGTGTGCTGTTATGCACCGGGGGGAAGAAAAAAAAAATCAATAAACGGAGTTAATTTCACTGCTTTACTCGTTTTTTTTTCGGCGCACAAATGAAACGCATTGATGTGCGCAGGCTGAGCCGAGCTGATACGGCGCGCGCCATCACCATCTGAATTACCGCTTTATTCATCCGCGCGTGAATATGAACAAACGGCGAACATAAATCTTACGCGTGAAGTACACCACCTGTCTCCCTCTCTGTCTGTCTGTCTCGCTCTTTCTGCGTCTGTCTCCCTCTTTCTCTGTACCTGTCTGTCTCTCCCCGTCTCTCTCTCTCTCTTTCTGTAGCTTTCTTTCTGTCTCTGTCTCCCTCTTTCTCTGTATCTGTCTGTCTGTCTCTCTCACTCTCTCTTTCTCTCTCCCTTTCTGTCTGTGTCTGTCTGTCTCCCTCTTTCTCTGTATCTGTTTCTCTCTCTTTCGCTCCCTTTCTCTCTCTCTTTCTGTCTCTGTCTGTCTGTCTCTCTCTGTCTGTCTCTCTCGTCACTGAAAACGTCTTCATTAGGGAACATTTGGTTCGTCTGCGATGAGTTTGAATGTTATTTGGATGTTAATTACACTGATCTGAAGTATAACCCTCCCCCCTCCCCCCTGTCCCGGGGGGGGGGGTATATTCATATATAGATATAAATAGAGAGACAGAGAGTAAGAAAGAGAGACAGACTGAAAGAGACACTGAGAGAGAAAGAGAGACATTGAGAGAGGAAGACAGAGTGAGAAAAAGAAAAGGAGCGAGAGAGAGAGAGAGACAGAGCAAGAAGAAGAGAGAAAGAAAGTGAGAGAGACAAAGAAAAAGGTGCAGATGAGAAGTCTGTCCTACGTTTAAAAAAAATCGGATGGATAAATAAATCAGTTCATCCTCATAGATGGCAACACGTCGGATTTTAGAAGTTACATCATGGAATTTTACACTTTACAAACAAACATTTTTACCTACATTTTATTTTTAAACAAAGTCCAGACGAAGTGTGTGTGAAGGTGGCGTTAAAACTAAATCTCTTCCTGCAGCTGGATAAACAAAAATAAAGTCAACTTTACAAGAATAAAGTAAAAATGATAAAACTTAAGTTGAAATTTCAAGAATAAAGTCGAAGTTGAGGTCAAAATTATGAGAATAAAGTTGAAATTTCAAGAATAAAGTAAAAATTACAAAAATAAAGTCAAAATTACGAGAATTAAGTCAAAATTACTAGAATTAAGAAAATTATAAGAATAAATTTGAAGTTATAAAAATAAAGTAAAAACTACAAGAATAAAGTAGAAATTCCAAAAATAAAGTAGAAATTCCAAGAATAAAGGAACATTCCAAAATAGGTTAAATTCCAAGAAATAGAGTTAAAATTCCAAGAATAAAGTAAAAATTATGAAAATAAAGTCACAAATTATGGAGAATTAAGTCAAAATTACGAGAATTAAGAAAATTATAAGAATAATTTGAAGTTATAAAAATAAAGTAAAAACTACAAGAATAAAGTAGAAATTCCAAGAATAGGTAGAAATTCCAAGAATAAGGTCTCAAGGTCGAAATTCCAAGAATAAGGTTGAAATTCCAGGTATTAAGTCGAAATTATGAGAATACAGTTAAAATTCCAAGAATAAAGTAAAAATTACGAAAATAAACCTAAAATTACGAGAATAAAAGTCAAAATTATGAGAATTAAAGTCAAAATTACAAGAATAAAGAAAATTACAAGAATAAACTTGAAATTATAAAAATAAAGTAAAAATTACAAGAATAAGGTTGAAATTCCAAGAATAAAGTTGAAATTACAAGAATAAGGTTGAAATTACAAGAATAAGGTTGAAATTATAAGAATAAAGTCGTAATATTTTGAGAATTATGTATGCGCCATTGCGTGTGTTCATCTCATTTTTTTCACCTTTTTTTCTTTGTTTAAACAATTTCGGTGTTTTTTATGATATTTTTTTCACCCAAACCCGTTTCCTGTGTCGAAACATTTACTTTATCTGTATATTAGCAAGCGACGCCACAGCGCAGCATCAGGGTTAAGATGATTAGCGCAGCCGCGCGTCTCTGCTGAAGATCCAAACCGCTTTTGCTGGAGGCCGTCTTTGGCTTCACAATCGTCAATTGTTTTGCGCTCGCTAGCTTGCTACGCTAGATGCTAGCTCCACATTGTTGAACTAGCGCCTGGTGTTGGGCTTACGGACAGCGCCGGATTAACTCGGAGCCGCCGGACCGCCACGCCAACTTTCAAGGCCTCGGGTCCTTTGGCCAAATTCGGTCCAACGTTTGCCAAATTTCAGTACAGCAGCGAAGAATTTAGCAGATTAACGTGAGCACGTCTGCTACGCTGAGTCTCTGTGATATCACACCAGCGTCTCAGGGATTTAGCAGAAAGCTTTCGTTAGCCTGGTGGCTAAATATATATATTATTTTTTTTGTTTGTTTGTTTTTTTTGTTTTCCGCGCTAATGGCTAAAACTAAATCCCGCTACAAAAACTAGCTCCAGTCACCAAATCCTTCTGTGGTGAAATCTCCTTAACAATTTTTGCCAAATTTAAAAACTTAAAATAATTAATTGTTTATAAAAGATAAAAGTTATTTTAGTCAGGTTTTTTTTTTGCTAAATCGTTAACAGTTAGCTAAATATGCCAACAAACAGCGACACACAAACATTTTGTCTACCAGTCAAAAAAATTCTGTGAGGAAACAAATGGGGGTTTTTTTTGACTGATTTTAGAAAAAAAAATCTAATTTGTTGCTATTTTGTGATTTTAATTCATGATTCCTGAGTCTTGAGTGGCTAACACCGCTTAGCGACTTGAGTTTAGCAAGTCGCTAAGCGGTGTTAGCAAGTCGCTAAGCGGTGTACAGTGTTACCTCAGTATCTCCTCAGAAGGAAGGAAACGATACCATTCTAAAGGTAAAATGATAATAAAACGCTCACTCCCACGCCCCCCCCGCCCCACGTCTCCCCAGTACGTCCTCCTCCTACGTCTCCTCCCTCTGTCCTTCTCTTGCTATCGGAGCCAAAAGTGGGAAAAAAGACGCGGGTTTTGATGAAGCAAAATATTAGCACAAGGGCTCGTTTACGCCTTTTGCGCTCAGCTGCTCCTGGTAATTAGCCACGTCGCGGCGGCCGCCTAGCGCACATCTCCTTTCCCTGAGAGACACTTGACACGGGGAAACATCAGAGGGGGTTTTTGTGCAAGAGTCTCTTAATTAACCACTTAGGTATCCTCACTCTCTCTCTCACACTCTCACTCACTCTCACTCTCTCTCTCATTTTCTTTTTTTTCTCTTTTTCTCCCTCCCCTGCCCTCTCTGTCTCTCTCCCTCCCTCCCTCTCTCAACTTCTCTCTCCGACTCTTCCTGTCTCTCCCTTGCTCTCTGTCTATCTCCCTCTCTCTTCCTCTCTCTCTCTCTTTCTCTCTCCCTCCCTCTTTTGCTCTTTCTCTCCCCTCTCTCCATCTTTCTCCCTCTCCTCTCTCTCTCTCTCTCTCTCCATCTTTCTCCCTCTTTCTGTCTCTCCCTTGCTCTCTCTCCCTCCCTCTCTCTCTCTCTCTCTCTCTCTCTCTCTCTCTCTCTCTCTCCCTCTATGGTAAAAAGTTATTTTTAATGATTCCCTCCTGGCCCGTCATTATGTTCATACGCTATACCCACTCTCGCTCACTTCTGAGACGCCTCTCCGTTTTTCTGCCTCTCTTCCCTCACGCAGGGTCAGCGACCGGCGGCTAGTCGCGAGCCGCTAAGCGGCTAATTAATTAGCGCTGGGGGTTTTCCCTTTCCCCTCCCCCCCACTGTACCGGATTGGCGGCGAGACGATAACCGATCTCGGCGGGTTCGCCGTTATGCAAATGGCTACATTAGAAAATCATTACCTACCCAAACACACCGCGGCGCGCGGCGCATTACAATGATGGATTTTTATGATAATTGCGATTTAATTTTCTGCTGCCTGCCATTTTTTTCTTCCTCCTTTGCCTGTTCTGAGTGCTATTAATTCTGAATTAGAGCTGGCTGGAAGTTTGGGATGTGGGGGAGGGGGTAATTGAATTCCTTATGATACAGGAGAGGGTGGTTAGCGTGAGGCAGTAAGATTATTATAGTAGCTCAATGCTAATTCATTATCTAAACATACCCCAAATGAAATAAAAGGCAATGATTGGTTATGGGCAAAAATGGTATGTAGTGATTAGCTGCTGGGGCAGCATGATGATCGATTGGTGGAGTAAAATGTGATTAGGTCGTTGGTCAGTGGATTAAAATGGTGATTACTGATTGTTTGTTGGGGTAAAATATCAATTCATTACCGGTTGTTGGTGTAAAATGCTGATTACTGATTCTTGGGGTAAAATTGTGATTAGTGATTGTTGGGGTAAAACGGTAATTTTCAATTGGTTGTTGAAGTAAAATTGTGATTAGTGATTGGTTGTTGAAGTAAAATGGTAATTGGTCATTGGGGTAAAATGGTGATGACTAATTGGTCATTGGGGTAAATTGATGATTGGTCATTGGAATAAAATGGTGATTAGTGATTGGTCGTTGGGGTAAAAAGGTGATTGGTCGTTGGGCTAAAATGATGATTAGTGATTGTTAGGGTAAAATGCTGGTTACTGATTGGTTGTTGATGTAAAATGGTGATTAGTGATTGGTCATTGGGGTAAAATAGTGATTAGTGATTGGTTTCTGGGGTAAAATGTTAATTAGTGATTGGTTTTTGAAGTGAAATGGTGATTAGTCATTGGGGTAAAATGGTGATGACTAATTGGTCATTGGGATAAAATAGTGATTAGTGATTGGTTGTTGGGGTAAAATGCTGATTACTGATTAGTCATTGGGGTAAATTGGTGATTAGTGATTGGTTGTTTGGGTAAAAAGGTGATTGGGTATTGAGCTAAAATGATGATTAGTGATTGTTGGGATAAAATGCTGATTACTGATTGGTTGTTGAAGTAAAATGGTGATTAGTGATTGGGGTAAACTGGTGATTGGTCATTGGGATAAAATAGTGATTAGTGATTGATTGTTGGGGTAAAATAGTGATTGGTAGACTTTTCCACTTGTACTAGTAATAGTTGAATTAAAGTTAAGCCACGCCCCCAGCGCCGCCCACTAGCAGTTACATGTAATAACTTAAAACCTTCGCCACGTTCATTGTTTTGCAGTGCAGCGTGAAAAATCGAGGTCTAGGCGATGTTGCATAATCGAACGGACACACACACACACACACACACACACACACACACTCATAGACAAGTATCAATAACCAATAAGATTAGATGAAGTTTGCAGCCTCTAGCTTGTTGCCTAATGTGTTTTACAGTAGAGACAAGAATGCTGTGTGTGTGTGTGTGTGTGTGTGTGTGTGTGTTTCTATAGCTAAAGGATGTGCATCATTAACAGCAGAATAAACATTAGGAAAACACTGCGTTCCAGCATGCATAGCATGGAGGGGGGGCAGACAGACAGACAGACAGACAGACAGACAGATGGAAAAAGTCTTAAGGTCTTTGATCACAGCTAATCATCACAGCAAGAAACAAAATAAAAAAAGATGTATAAAAATGAAAGATCAAAAGAGAGGATAACAGAGATACAGACAGGCAAAGAGAAGCAGACAGACCAACAGTGAGACAGGTGTGAAGAGCTAGAAAATGAGAGAAAAGCACACAAAAAAATTACATAAAGAGAGAAAGACAGAGGGATCTGAGAGATAAACAAATAAAGAGAGAAAGACAGAAGGTTCTGGTTCTAAGAGATAGACAGATGAAGAGAGAAAGACAGGGATCTGAGAGATAGACAGATGGAGAGAGAAAGACAGAGGGATCTGAGAGATAGACAGATGAAGAGAGAAAGACAGAGGGATCTGAAAGATAGACAGATAAAGAGAGAAAGACAGAGGGATCTGAGAGATAGACTGATAGAGAGAGGGAGACAGACAGACAAAAACGAGTGATGAAGAGAAAGCGATAGAGAGACAGACAGATATAGAGTGAACAGGCAGACAGATGAAGAGATAAACGGATAGCCAGACAAACACACACACACACACACACACACACAGAATGAGAGACAGACAGATGTACTGAGAGCATAAATTAAATAAAGAAAAGAAAAAGAAAGAGAAAAAAAATTAAATAAAATTCTTTTTCAAATTGTTCTCATTTAAATTCTAATCATCAGCTGATGATGTCATCGGAGCCGACCAATCAAATCTCTTGTCCTTTTTCCCTTAATCAATTTCTGTTTCACAAAGTCATGCCTTATTTTTGAATCAAGCTTGTTTAATGTTGTGTTTGTGTTTGTATCTGTGCATGTGTGTGTGCATGTGTGTGTGTGCGTGTGTGTGTGTGTGTGTGTGTGTGTGTGTATTAGGATCAGTCTGCACAGCTGTTTATATTACATTGTTTTGTTTACATCCTAAAATGATTGCCTTATAGAATATAATATAGACAGTATGCATTGTGTGTGGTGTGTGTGTGTGTGTGTGTGTGTGTGTGTGTGTGTGTATGTGTGTGTGTGGTAAAGCCTGTTAAAATATTCAGTCACGGTGAATGCAAGTGAAAGCGTCATTCACCATACACGTTGTGTTATACTTGGCTTAGAGACAAAAAGAGAGATGGAGAGACGGAGAGAAAGACAGATGAGAAAGAGTCGAGTGGACAGAGACATGATAAGTAAAGGCAAAGAGAGACAAAAAAAGAAAGATAGAAAAAGCACAGAAAGAAAAACAGCGACACAGACAGAAAGAAAGATAAAGACCTGAAAAGAGAAACAGACAGGGACACAAAGAAAAAACAGAGAAAGACAAACAGTGGGCCAAAAAAAAGAGCGAGAGACACAATAGAAGACAGAGAAAGATAGACAGAGACACAGGAAGGGTGAAAGATAGAAAGACAGACAAAGGCAGACATAGGGACAGAAAGGGAGAGAAACACAGAGATGGATGGATGGATGGACAGATAAAGAAACAAATAAAGACAGCTGACAGAGTAAAAACACATTAAAGGGACTTAGAGAGAGAGAGAGAGAGAGAGAAAGACAGAAACAAACAGAAAAAGAGAGAGGGCCAAAAAGAAGAGAAAGAAAGAAAGAAAGAAAGAAGAAGGAAAGAAGAAAGAAAGAGAGAAAGAAGAAGAAAGAAAGGAAAGAAAGAAAGAAAGAAAGAAAGAAGGAAAGAAAGAAAGAAAGAAAGAAAGAAAGAAAGAAGAGAAAGAAGGAAAGAAAGAAAGAAGAAAGAATAAAGAAAGAAAAGAAAGAAAGAAGAAAGAAAGAAAGAAGGAAAGAAGAAAAGAAAAGAAAGAAAGAAAGAAAGAAAGAAGAAGCAAGAAAGAAAGAACGAAAAAAGAGAAAGAAAGAAAGAAAGAAAGAAAAGAAGGAAAGAAAGAAGAAGAAAGAAAGAAAAGAAAGAAGAAAGAATAGAAGAAAGAAGAAAAGAAAGAAAGAAAGAAGAAAGAAAAAAGAAAGAAAGAAAGAAAAAAGAAAAAAGAAAGAAAAAAGAAGAAAGAAAGAAAGAACGAAAGAACAGAAAGAAGAGAAAGAAAGAAAAGAAGAAAGAAAGAAGGAAAAGAAAGAAAGAAAGAAAGAAAGAAAGACAAAAAAGGAGGAAAGAAAGAAAGAAGAGAAAGAAGGAAAGTGTTATGTTTTTTGTAACTTTGGAATTGAACTTGTTGCTTCAGTATTTGATGAACGACGTCGTCACTTCCTGTTTTTTTTCTTTCGTTCTTTATTTGTTGCTTTATTTTACGTTGCTGAAAAAAAATTTATCATTGAAAAACTTATTGATTATTGCCGACTTTATTTTTATTATTTTAATTATACGTTTATTTTATTTATTCGATGAGTTTATTATCTTTTCATTTATTAACTTGGATTATAATTGAATTTTTTTTTTTTTATTTGTGTTCTATTTTAAATTATCTTAATAAAAATTCCTTCATTTAAAAACTTTTGGAATTATTTATTTTATTTTTTGTTTATATGTTAAACTGTTTATTTATTTATTTATTTACTTTCTTTCTTTGTAATCTATTAATTATATTATTTATTTATTTATTATAATTTTTGCATTGAATCGTTTTATTCTGAAACTTTATTTAAACTTGATGATTGATTGATTGATTGATTTATTAATGATGATGTGTGTGTGTGTGTGTGTGTGTGTGTGTTTTTAGAATAAATATATCAAGTGTGATGAGGATTAAAGGCGCGACGCCGCTGTCGGTTCACGCGCCTCATTCACGCGCTCGGGTCCGAACAGCTGCTGCGCCCACCGGCGCGCGCCAGGCCGTGTTTTTCCGCATGATAATTCTGGCAGCTGCCACAGCACGAGCGTCCGTCACTCAGTGTTTATTGCAGGATCCTTTGAATTTTATTAATGGAATGCAAAAGAAAAAGATCGTTGATGTTTCTGCGAATCCGCAGCGGAATTGCGACTCCTCGTTAACATTATTTGCATGTTAATCTGCATCTTTTTAATTAGAGATATTATTTATGCACATAATTTCTGCTCTGCAGCTCGCGGCCGCCTTAATTAATCTACTGAGATATGCCAAACTATTGATTTCTGTCTGTCTGTCGTTTGTTTGTTTTGTGTTTTAAGCGCTGATGAGGAAAGAGTTAAAAAGTCGGAGTGAGAAAAAAAAAGTGGAATTAATCATAAACTGATTGACGTCATCATCAGAATCTAATAATCCAAAATCAATTCATCAATAAATCACCAGTTTCCTAATATCAGCAATACATTATACATGTCTGGAGAGTGAGACAGAAAACATTAACAGACAGACAGACAAACAAAAGAATGAAAGGCAGACAGATAAACAGGGAGAGAAACATAGAAATGGAGACAGGCAGACAGAGAGAGACAGACAGGCAGAGAGACAGACATGAAAAAAATAAAAAAGTAAGAAAGAAAGAAAGAAAGAGAGAGAGACAGGCAGACAGATAAAGGGATAGACAGACAGACAAAGAGACAGACAGACTGATATAAACAGACAGGCAGACAGATAAAGGGATCGACAGACAGACAAAGACACAGACAGACTGATATAAACAGATGGAGAAAAAGACAAAGAATGACAGACAGACAGATAAACATGAAGAAAGACAGAAATGGAGACAGACAAAGAGAGAGACAGACATAAAAAAAGAAAGAAAGAAAGATAGAGGCAGACAGATAGAGAGCTGGACAGACGGACAAAGAGACAGACAGACTGATATAAACAGACAGACAGAGATAGACAGACAGATAAAGGCGGATAGATACAGATAGACTTACATTGAGGCAGACATACAGACAGATGGAAAAAAACAGACAAAGATATATACAAACAGACAGACAGACATGCAGACGTACAGATAACAAGACAGACAGACTGACAAGCAGATAAAGAAAAAGACAGACAGATACAGACAGACTGACAGACATAGACAGCGAGACAGTTTTACAGTTACATTTACAGATGCAAGCAGAAAAAAACACATACAGACAGAAAGACATACATACAAACACAGAGAGACAGACAGTGAGACAGACAGACAGACAGACAGAGAAACATGCACACAGCAAGACAGCGATAGACAGGAAGACAGACAGATACTGGCAGCGAGAGAGACAGACAGAAAGCCGGCAGAGTCTTTCTTTCTTTTTCCTAATTCCTAATAAACACTGATCTATAATAATGAATCACTTTTTTGATTCAATTCATTCGATTCAGTGCTCAGATTTAGTGCAACAGTGTGAAAACGGATCGCACTTGTACATCTGCCCCGCTGTGTACACTGTTTGGGTTGCATGAAGTGTGTATGGAGTGTGTGTTTCAAAGAGCAGATAAGGGGCGGGGCTAACAGGTCAAGTTTTCACTTTGAAATTAGCGATGCTAGCCTTCCAGCTGTGGACCTGGACAAATCATGTTTTCCTGTTAAACGTTGACAAAAACGAAAGAAACGTTTGTATCGGTGGGCTGGTGTACGTTAGCGACAATTTCTAAAGCGCTAAGCTAGTTTCTAGGATTTTTATCTTTTGATAGCAATTTCACATCAAAGTCCCTTTTTGACCAACTTGCACTTTTGGATGAAGGTGAACAGTGTGTCTTTAATGGACATCTCTTTCACGCGCCGGCGAATCCGCTGACAATGGCGGTTTTTAGGATGAGTTTGAAAAGGCGTACGAGTGTGTGAAGAAACGTCACAGTGAAGCTATGATACGGCCCGTAATTCCCGGCCGAAAGGTCAGCCAGGCGATCGGATCGCGCCGCTTCACGCAGGACGCCTCGATTCGAGACAGCTCCTCGGTTTTCAGACACATCATTACAGTGAAGAGAAAGAAAGAGAGAGAGAGAGAGAGAGAGAGAGAGAGCGACAGACCGTGACGATCTGGAGAACAATGAGACAAAATGACAACGAGAAGAAGAGAAGAAGCTCTGATGCGTTCCTCAGATTCCTGAGAGCACTTGGATTCGATCCTTCAGGTAATTCGGCGTATCGTGTCCAGTAACCAGATCCAGGACGAGAATGAAGAACGAATTAAAAAAAAAGAAAGAAAGAAAGAAAGAGAGAAAGAGAGAGAGAGAGTCTTGTGGGAAAAGATGGCGAGTTGAACTCCGGCGGCATTCCAGCGACCACTCACATGAAACTGATCGCTCTGATGAAACGTCGCCCCTCGTCCAGCTTTTCAGATTTCACCCCTCCTCCTTCTTCTTCTCTTTTTCCATGACTGTTCTCACTTCTGTCCATCTGTGTTTAGCCAACATGGCCGGCGCTAACCTTACGCACACACACACACACACACACACACACCATCAGGATTGGTTTTAATTAATAACATAGGACATGCTAGGTTTGTTTATAAAAAATCATGAATCGATTCAGGATTTTAAATCACTGGTTTGGCTCACTTGATTCTTTTAATATAAATGATTCATTTTTGATTTGTTCTGGTTTACTGGCCTAATTTTGATTTTCTGTGTTTTTTTTCTTTAAAACTGATGATTGAATCATTCCGAATGTGATTCTTTAAACTCACTGATTTTGATTCTCATGTGAATCTTAGCTTCACTGATTCAACAAGTGTGAATCAGGTTTTTGAACGGCACTTCACTAAACACTGATGCAAACTTACAGGAAGTGCAAATAATTTTTACATATTATAACTAAAAATAAAGAGATTGCAAAATAATTTTCAAAAACATGCCCAAAAAGATGAGCAAATCTAAAGCCTGAGTGAAATGATTCATTGATTCGAGAGCTCGGATTACATACAAGACTTGTCTTGATCTAATTCAACAAATAAATCTGAAAAGATTCATTGATTCAAGGAGTCGGATCAGATTCGAATACAACACAGAAGTGGAAAAAGGATTCGTTGTTTTACACACTCGTCCACGGAAACACAAACTTTAGAAAGAAAAGACTGCTGAAACTCACAAATTCACTGATTCAAGGAGTCAAATAAGGTTTAGATGAGAAAAAAGACAATTTCAAATATGACAAATTACAACTGTTAAAAAAATCTAATGATCAAACTGTCTACACTACGACTGATGATGCTAAATTATATTAGTTTTAATTAAAATGATTCACTGACTCGATTTATTTTTGTAAACACAACTAAAATGATTCACTGATTCAAGGAGTCGATTCAGATTTAATTAAAGTACAAATCGCATACAAACAAACAAAAAAGGAAGAGAAAAGATTCATTGATTCAAACTCAAGACAATACACTTAATACAAAAAGGAGCGAATTTCGGTAATGACAGAAAATGATTCACTGATTCAAGGAGTTGGATCCAGTTTGGTAGACACGACCCCACGAATCTGTCTTATGCATATTATTTACATGAATTAATATGATACGAATTAATATTAGCTTTAAATAATGTTTTAGAAAAACGAATCCTAGGCATAACAAATGATTCACTGGTTCAGGAGTCGTTTGAGGAGTCGTTCTCGTTCTTACAGGTGCAGTGTTCCATTTGTTATAGTTACAGTCGTAACACTAGAAGGTTTAACCTGGCGAGGAGCTACGTATCAAGTGCAAGTGTGTGTCTGTCACAATCACGTCAACATTCCGTCAGATTTGAGAGCAATTTCATTAATTTAGTGTGTGTCAGTGTGTGTGTGTGAGTGTGTGTGCGTATGGGTGCTTACATATTTTCACACATCATTATAGTATTATTAGCCTCAGTTGTCCTATTGAGCTTTGTATTAATAGACACCCATACACACACACACACACACACATCCTGCTGTCTCTGATTCGCAGACGATTTGTAATTATCGCTCTCAATCACCCGAGGAAGCTCAACTCCACCTTTGGCCTTCAGCGGTTTAAGATTTCCGCGAGAAAAATCAAGACGCACCCCTGACCTTAATGACAGCCGTCCCATAATGCCCCGGGGCTAAAAAAAAAAAATCTTAAACTGCACACAGCACACAGTGTTCAGGTGAAAATCTGCCCCCCTTTCCCCTTCGGCGGCTCTGTAACCCGAATCAGAGGTGAACCGGCGCTCCTGTGTTACTGTAGAGGAGCTCCGGGGCAACAATGCCGCGCTTTCTTTGGCTCTTTGATGCGGCGTCTCTGCCTCGCTCTCAGCCGGGGCCTCAATGCCGCCTCTGTCTGTCCCTGTTTGTTTTCGGCTAATTGCCTCCGCGATCTAATAAGTTAGTGATGATGTACGGCTGCTCCCTCCTCCTCTCACTGCTCTAAAAGAAATATTATGTCGCACTAAATTTACCCGGACCCGGGCTTTTATCGAGGCCGAGCGCGACTCCGTCTGGTTTCAGATGTGAGGGTCAGTGTGTGCTAAACCGGGGGTCACCCTAGTCCTGTAATGACGGGATAATGGAGGCGTTTAAGGGTAGAAAGGCTTTTGTCTGCTTTGCTCTGTCTCAGTACTGCATTTTCCATCCACCTGTTCCTGAATTAGTGTAAAAAAAAAAACTGAGAGTGTAAAAATCTTACACACACACACACACACACACACACATACATACCATGCATTTCCTTGTCATTATCCTTATTTTCAAATTTGACCATATTTAAGTCCCTGGTAAAATAGTACACTAAACAAATCACACAGAATGACTCGAGTCGATTCGGCCAGGATTTTGAACAGACTCCTCATTAGTAAAGCTTCACTCCTAGACACAGCTTTTTGTAAAATTAGATTTTATTTCTCTTTTTTTAATTTTTTGCTTTCAATTGCTCCGTGTTTGAATCGCTAATGATAGAAATGATTTACTGAATGAGAGAATCGATTCACTGATTCAAGAAGGTAGAGGGAGGAGGGCAGATTTGGCATAAAGTGTGCTGATGCACAAAAAAACAACAAATTAAAATAATTTAAATAATATTTAAATGACCCGCTGACAGACAGACGAGTGAATCATTAGAGTGAACCGATTGACTCATTGAATCAGAATAACTTTTGATTGATCTGGTATAAAAAGAACAAACGATAATATTTAGAAAAAATTTAATTCTGGAAGTAATCAAAATCCAGGAAATGATGTAATCAAGTCAGCAAGCGTCGTAAAGATTACAAAGATCAGATCGCCTCATCTATTTTTATATGGCATGTGTGTTTTGGGGCCATTTTTTCCACACATACACACACACACATATATATATGCTCTGTTTTTATTATCGCCGGATGCCTCAGAAAGCCATTTCACCTGCAATAATACCAGATGAATAATGTATAAATCCCAATTATTTGGTCTGGCGTATGCAAAGGCTGCTGCGGTGGGGCATACATAACGCATTACGGACGCTAAACCCGGAAAGGAGATGGCGAGCGGCGGAAGGTCATATCACACACGCTCCCTCGGCTAGCTTTGCTTTCATGGATTTTACAGAAAATGCATGTGTGTGTGGTTTTTTTTTTTGTGTGTGTGTGTGAAACCACTGCGACGGTCCGATTTTCCCGGCAGCAGGGTGGAGTTCAAGTTGCACCGTCACTGAGCTTCGGTGAAGGGGTAGCATTAACATAAACTACAGGATTAAAGAAACTATTAGCACGGCTAATCAGTAGTTTACACTCAAAGTTTGCTATCTTATGTTAGGCTAAGTTTGGACCAAACCATGTATATTTGCAAAAAGAAATTAATCCAGTACCGAATATCATTCAGTACCTCCGTATATTATATCGTATTATTCAGTAGTTTATTATTTAATTCAGCATCATAGTATATCGTCTGACATTCAGTACCGTGCAACATCATTCAGTACTGTATTTTATTGTATCCTAGCACTAAACAACAACAATTACATTTTATAGGATTCAGAAGAGCATTGTATTATTTAGTACTAAATTATATGATCCAGTACTATAATAATTTACTTCAGTACTGTATACTTTATTTCAGTACCGTTTGTGTTATGTCACAAAGTGATTCATTACGGTACGCTATCATTTAAAATCATATTATATTATTCAGTACTGTGGTATATCATTCAGTACTAAATTATATTTCTCAGTACTGTATAATTCATTAATGTATCATCATTTAGTATGAGTTTAGACGATTCAGTACTGCATTAAATGATTCCGTAATGTTTTTATATTTTCAGAAACATATTTTATTTAGTACTGTTTCATTCAGAACTTTATTATAGGATTCAGTACTGTATTATATTATTCAGTACCATATTATTGGATTCAGTGGTTTATTATATGATTCTGTATTTTAGAATTCAGCACTGTATGGTATTCACTACTATATTAAATCATTCAGTACACTATTTGATTATACTGCTATTCATTGCTGTATTATCATTCAGTACTTTATCAGTACTGCTATAAATCATAGAGAAGTGTATTAAATTTGCCAGTACAAAACATAATTCTAAATCTTATTATACAATTTAGTACTTTTTTAGTACTAATTTATTAGTAATAACATTCAGTATCATATTATAGTTTACTTAGTATCATATGATAGGTTTTAGTACTGTATTCTATTTGGTCATATCGTAAGATTCAGTACTGTATTATACAATTTAATACTATATCATAGGATTCAGTACTATATTATAAAATGTAATACTATATTATAAGATTCAGTACTATATTATAGGATTCAGTGCTGTATTATAGTTTTCGTTGCTCTATTATAGGATTTTAGTACTATATTATAGGATTCAGTACAATATTATAGGATTCAGTACTGTATTTTATGATTCAGTGCTGTATTTTAGAATTCAGTACTGTATTTTATGATTCAGTACTATATTATAGGATTCAGTACACTGTATTTTATGATTCAGTACTATATTATAGGATTCAGTACTTCATTTTATGATTCAGTACTGTATTACAGGCTTCAGTAATATATTTTAGGATTCAGTACTATATTATAGGATTCAGTACTGTATTATAGAATTCAGTACTATATTATAGGATTCAGTAATTTTTAAAGGATTCAGTACAGTATTCTATGATTCAGTACTAATATAGGATTCAGTACTTTTTTTTATGATTCAGTATAAAGATTCGGTACTAAATTATATCGTTCAGTATTGTATATTGTATATATTTCAGTCGGTATATTATAAAAAACAAATAGAAACAATCATATTCTAATTATTGTTGTGACATCACAGCTCGAGTATGTAAATAGCACCACCCGAACTCATTTTTACTGATTCAATATAATATAATATATTTTTTTCTTTTGCTGCATTTTAAAAGAAATTTTTACCAAACTATTTTATATGTAAAACTGGCTTCCACAGAGAAAATAATGAATAAACTCATAACTCCTCCACTCGCAGTGCTTGACTCAGCATTTTCCCCTTAGTCCCTGTGGAACACTAAACCGGTGAACTCTAGCGTCGGGGACACAGCGACCGAGACTCTGTGCTTACTTTAGTCTCGTCTTTCCTTCTTTCATAACTAATGTGTGGAGGAAAAAGCAGATCGTAATCACTGCGTTAACCGGTAGCAGAAGCGCTACATCGCAACGCTGAGCGTTCAAATTACCTGAGCGCAACATTTTCAAAAGCATAGATCTGTCAGTAACGTCGTCTTTTTAATAATCTACGCACCTATCGGTCATATACACCCGTCTCTACACAGACACACACACACACACACACACTGATATTCAGAGCTTATTGCTTTCTAATGGATGAAACATTTCCTAGTGAAAGCCACTCCGGGCCAATCACAGCATGGCTTAGCGGGATTTAACAGCGAGTTAGAAAAACACACTCCATCACTGCGCGTCTGCCTGGACTTTGGCTGACTCCGAGTTTCCATCGTATTTTTTTTTTTTACAGAGTCTGATGTGTGTGTGGTTTTCCAGTGTCCTGAGCTGCCCAGCAGGCAAACCAAAATCTGTTATCACTCTATTTAATGCTATATTAAAAAAGTAAAGGATCTAGGGATGTTGATAAGTCACGGGCGATCATGGGCTAGCCATGTTCCAGGATTAGCATTGTTCATGGACCACCATGAGCTAGCAACCTGCATGGATAATCACTGACTAGCAATATAACTGGATTTGCATTGCTTATTAACAGCTATAGGACAGGGATGTTTGGTCACCCATGGACTGGTGTGCATGGACAATGACTTATTAGCAATGCTTTAGACATTCCTGAAACAGCGTACATGGACAACCCAGGTTTAGCAAAGTTTATAGACAATCATGTCAATGGCTGGCATTGGTCATAAACATCTATAAGCTAGCAATGTTAACGGAGAACCCTGTTCGAGGACAAAAGGTTTCACAATGTTTATTAATAATCATGGGCTAGAAATAGTTTTGGAAACCCATAAGTTAATGTTTATGGAGAACCCTGATCTAGTGACATTCATGGACAACCTTAATCTTTGAATGCTCATAATCAATCATGGACAACCCTGAACTAGCAATGTCCAGAAGTCCATGGATAGACACTTATGACCCAGGTTTATGATTCCAGTGACCCCCTCGCCCCTGATGTAACCAGTTCTTGTGTACAGACAAGCTGCATTTAGGATTTTGGTCTATTTGGATTTTGACCTGGTGAAAATAGAACGATCCATCTTAGCCAAAAACAACAACACTTGGAGACAGGGATACGGTATTTTAACATGAAACATGAAGAGACCAGGATTTTACATTGTGTGGCTTTAGAAAACCTCCAAAGGAACTGTTTTAGAACATGAGTTCCAAACTTTCCTTCTGAACACAAATGACTGGGACATGTTTGTGTATTCAATACCAGGAACTATTTTTACCCTGAAGGTAGTCGATAACTGAATATATCACTATTCAACGGTACAGTCCAGAACTGTGTGTTCTGATTGGCTGAGTAGGGGACGACTATGCTTAGCAACCTGGTGTGGTGTGTGTTTCAGGATGATTCCTGATTTACTAAAACACCTCAATATGTCAAATAATAAATTCTAAAATAATCACACTTACAAAATATGAACAGTCGTTGATGGTGAACTTGGACTCTTTTTTGGATCTGAGTGTATAAACATACAGTGTGTGTGTGTGTGTGTGTGAACAGTGAGTTCCATGTTGGACTGAATTTATGGAAGTATTTTTTGGCTGCACTCTCCTGTTTGAGCTATGAGAGATGAGAGTCGCACTGCCAAAATATTCCCCGTCTGTTTTGGGTGGGTGTGTAAATTACTGTTCAAATTGATGAGCTCGCTAACACAAATAAAGGTCAAATCTCAATTTCCAGATGTGCCCAGCACTTTGTGTGTGTGTGGGCATTCATTCTGCTGCTGATTTAACTCACAAGGCTAAAAAGTAATTAAAGACGACCGGCGTACACTTTCCATGGCGGTCTATCAGACAGGGGAACACGCCTTTTAGGCAAGTCATCATTTTCTTGTAGGACTAAAGGCGCTTTTAGGAATCCCAAACTCCACATCGAGGAAGATTTACCAAGATCATTAATCTGGGAATTGAGTAACTAGACAATAATAGACCATGGACAATCCTGGACTATGAAGTGGTACTTCCATGGTTAAGGTGTTGGACGGCTGATTGGAAGATTGTGGGTTCAAATCCCAGCGCAACAAAGCTGCCATTGCTGGGCCTCTGAGTTAGGCCTCTCAACCCTGCTCAGTAAGATAAAAAAAATGAGGTAAATGTAGGTTACTCTTGATAAGAACGCAGGAATGTAAGTGTAAATTTTATAGGCACTCCGATCATGCTGACAAATAGATTGAAACGTTTATGAGTACATTGTACCCCGTGTGCTAGCATTTTAGCAAACATTCTCAAGCAGAGCAGACTACATTTATTTTATGTGTACAACTAAGCAGCTGAAAATTAAGGTCCTTACTCAAAGGTCCAGTCAACTATAGTCGGATAATTTTGGGAAGTTGTTGGTGCTCCTGGAAATTCAAATCTCGAATCTGAAAAACAGTCCAACGCCTTATTACCAACTGAGCTCCAACTTGCCCTTGTTTATGTGAAAAAATGAAACCAAACAAACACACTAAAGGTTTTGATTCCAGACTCATATTGGTTAATATTCATGCAAACTGAAGTGGTTTAGCCGAAGCGTTAATAAGGCTCACAACCTCCCATAGCCCAAATCGCTGTATGCTAGTACACCCTAACCCTAAAAACCCCCCAGAGGATGCAGTAGTGGTTCTATGTGAATATGTTCTATGTACTACAACATACCCTAACCCTAACCCATAGGGCACATCCAATATGCCCATTCCTGCTGCAGAACCCAGTCCAGGAAGTAGAGACAAGTGCATCTACCCTCTAAATCAGTCTCTCTTGGGTTTATGGGTTTAAATTAGGGTTAGGCTTTAAGAGAGTATAGTATCAAGTCTAGCTCACCCGCAGGACTATGGCTTCTACAGCAGAGACTACCACAACAGGTAAAATTATTCTCAGAACTTACATGAAATGAGCTGAATGGCTTTTTGCTGAATTCTTTACGTGTTGTGACCCTGATTCACATCCAACATCCACCATCCAAGGCGAGGATCGAGATTCGTGACGTAGATCGATTCCAGTGGTGTAGTCTTGAAAGGGGCTCTGAAAAAAAGAGGGATATTAGAAGACAATTAGCGTGAATGTCTTCAGGTTTTTTTTTTGATGGCCATGCCCAGGGACATGCAGTAAAAATCAAACAAACCAACCAGACAGGAAGATACTAGCTATAGCAAATGTAGCATTTTTCTAGAAAACCCACAGCTTCATCTTTAGTTCTCAGCACTCGTTCTTGGTGTCACTCCACAACATCAGGTCAGAGGAGGCGTGGCCTTTGTGATAAAACACATGTTAGAAAGGTACAAGAGTCCTTTGATTTAATGTAGAAGTATTTTTGGGAGATGGTTCCAGATTTCATTATTTCTCCTTCCTGTCCAGGGTTTTGTGCATGTGACATTAGATACCATCTGATATGGTGACCTTGGGCTTAGTGTGTGTGTGTGTGCGTGTGTGGGAGTTGGATTTTTTTTTGCGATAGAGCGGATAACTTTCTCTGTTCTTAGTCTACCAAAGCCCTTCAGGTGTGTATGTGTGTATGATGGATTGATCTGCTGCTGTTTTCGCTCACACTGACATTTCCTGCAGGCAGCTGTCTGTTTACGTGTGTGTGTGTGTGTGTGTATATACCTTCTTACTTCATGCATTCAGGATTACAAGGCCATGATCCAACCGGGTTGGAGTCCAATCACATCTGAAGTCTTTCCGATAAGTAACACACACACACACACACACACACACATACACACACACACACACACACACACACACACATCATTAGCTGTTATGTTTTATTGCTAACATAAGTTAAGCTAGTTTCTTTCATTTGACTTTTTGTCTTATTGTCTTAATTCTGAGCTCTTTATTTTTTCTCACACCCAAACACACACTTCAAAACAACGGAATGTGGAACTTGAAACGAGACGATTAGCTAATCGATATTATTAGCAGCTCCTCATGTCCTACTTAAGGCTGAGATTAGGGTGCGAATGAAGTGTGTGACAGACGGCATTCTTGCCGAATGAGAACACACACCACAAAGCCCTGCACTTGCATCGAGCTTATCTTTGTAGCCTGAATCTCCAGAAGCTCCTAGAGATCCCACGCCTCCACACGGATTGAACATTTGTTGTGGTTTTGCTACGTTCTCGTCCGCTTCGTGCGGAAAGAGACGGGATGCATAGCTGCGGGAAGTCACCTGAGTGCAGTAAGATCATATTTTAAGTGTGCGCAAACACTCGTCTCTGATTGGCTGGAATTTCGGCTGGTTTATCCGCACACGTCCAAAAACTAATTTTAAATGCAAAATTGATTTTCTTGCACTCGAAATACCTTCTTCTTTAGAAGGCGGAAATTTTCTCCACAAAACTCAAAATATGCGAGCGCATGCAAAATGCAGTTCTGCACACTCAAAATATGATCTCTCGCCCGCAGAACTGTGGCAGATATATAACCCCATACCGTCAGCACCCTACCACCACCCCGCAGTAACGACAGGACGGGACGCGACCGGAATGATTTTTCAGGAATAAATGTCATGCTAAAATTAAGGCTTTCTCATGGAGCGTGACGGGGTGAGCCAGCGGGCGTGTGGTACTGGGTAAAGTGGTAAATTCCAGTGTTCCACTTCCACAACAATGTGGAACCGAAGTTCCCCCAAGGGTTTTAGAGCACTACTGCACAAGTAGGAGGAGAACCCAGTGCACTAAGGAGTACGCAAGGGAACAGACCGCTGATATGACGCAAGATCCTGTGTTCGTTCTGTAGTTCCAGAGCACGAGATCAAAGTGAGCTTAATCTCAAGACTTCATCTTACACACACACACATTATACATATACTTATCTGTAGCTTACATATTATGAGTGTGTGTTTGCGTGTGTGTGTATTTATGGTCAGAAATAAAAGCGTTGGGGTGTGTGTGTGTGTGTGTGTGTTAAACAGGTGGGGTGTGTTTATAGAGGTCCTATCTAAGGCCCTGTATGCAGTGTAATAACAGTTAAACACTTCACACTTGCACAACCGCACCCGTTACCACAGAAACTTTCTCTCTCTCTTCTACGTGTCTCTCTTTCTCTGTCACTCTCTCTCTCTCTCTCTGTCTCTTTGTATCTTCTTTTCTACCTGTCTCTCTATCTCGCTCTGTCTGTCTCTTTGTCTCTCTCTTCTGACACTTAATATGGACTTCTATGTGTGTGTGTGTGTGTGTAGCAAGGCTGAGATTAGCATTAGCATTACCCTGACATTTGGATGCCCGGGAGCGGATGGAGTGACAGGAAAGATGAAAGCGATTGAGGAAAGAAGGATAAAAAACAAGACGACCCGTCATCTGTAAACGCTTATTAAAGCTCCTTCAGGCACATGACTAATAATCAGACGCAGCACACACACACACACACACACACACACACCAGATAGTCATGCATTACAATGCACTTTTTTATTTTTACATGAATCTGAATTAAAATTAGTTTTATCCGAAACTTCCTGATGCATTTTTTTTACGATAGATTAACGATCCTTTTGCTAGATCCGCTAACGGTACGTGATTTACGCAAGAATTTTTGTTACTATTACTATTGTTGCTATTTGCAATGTAGGAACTTTCTCTAAAGTTCTGTTAGCCCTCGATGCTAGTCATTGTCTATAAAAATAGTTAGAATTTTTTTGCTAGCTAACAAGCTAGTGGCAATCAGGTAAAAATAGTCTGCGTTTTTAATATTTACAAGATTTATGTTTGGTTGTTAGTAGTAGGACGCAACAACGCTACACCAAAACACTACCTAAAAGGATACATTGCCGACAATAGTACACACTTTTAATTGTTAGTGTTTTTAGGCTACGTAAGACTAAGCAAACATCGAAAAGTTTCAGGACTAATCCGTTTCTAATCTTCTGTGACGTCACAGCTCAACTTCAACGCGAGCAGCACTGTTTGCCCTTTGCGGCCAGGATCATCGCTAATCTATTATCAAACTCCTGACCTGTGTGAGTCACACACTCCAGTTTTGGGGGGTTTTTTTGCGTCAAAAGGCATAATGAAACTCTTGCGCGGAGGAGAAGCCACGTAATCGCGCTATGATTCATTACGCAAAGATCTTCTCCTCGGCTAAGAATGTTTTTCTCTGTAATCTCAGAGCTGGTGTTTGGTTAGTGGTCATCAATCACCACACTTACACTCTCTCACACACACACACTTGCACACACACACAGGTTTTATCTACGGCTGGAATTTGCATAGTAAAAAAATCTGATCTGACAGTGAAATAATTTTGTTACTAGCATTTAACCGCAAAGTTTAGCACTTTACCTGACCATCATCTCGCTAAGAAATCGGATTAGCATCAAACACAAACTTGCGATTTTTGAAGCGTTTCTTATACGTTTTTGTTTACGTTTTATCTTCATTTGCGAATCGAGTGTTTAAATATAGTATAGATATCATGTGGAGTTTGGTGTTCTCTTATTGGGGGATTTTTTTTTTAGATCAAAGAATAATTTTCTCATTGATAAAATTTTTGTTTTGTGTTTTTGCTTATTTTCCTCAGAATTAAGAAACTTTTTATTTAATAAATTTGATATACAACTTATTTATTTTCACATTTTAATATATTTAATCAGCAAAGATTTTTTTTATGCTTGTCAGAGACGTTTACCGCTACAGAGACGTGTAACACAACATTACATTTACCCGAGTAACTTTTAGTTTTAGTCAATATTTCAAAACAAAATGAAATTTTTTATTTGGTTTGCTTATGCTAGCGGTTCGTTTTCATATAATTTCATGTACAGCAGTGGTGAACAGGGTTGTTTGGTGGACGGGGTTGTTTGGTGGACGGGGTTGTTTATTGGACGGGGTTGTTGGGTTATGGATAGCAAAAATTTCAAAAAATGTATCTACCATGTATAAAAAATAGAAACAAAAAATTATAAAAAACACATAAAAAATTTTATTTTATTTTTATTTATTAAAATCATTTACAAAATGATAATTTTACTAATTTAATTTGTGCAGGCTAAATAAAATTTTTAACATTAATGAGATTTTTTTTTATATAAAAATTGTCCTGTTAAAAACAACTTTACATTTTTATTGCTGCTTTTAAACAAAAAAAAAATTGCAAAATAAAACAGATATAAATTTTCCAATTTAGCCAATGAATTGTTTTATATTAATTAATACATTGATACTATAATACATTGAGATATTAACATTGGCCCCCCTTTCAGTATCAAGGAACCCGTCTTTTATCAAAGAAAGGGGCGCCAATACTTATTCAATCCACCGTACACTGAGAATGTAAGCTACATTATCTATGATGCTAATTAAGTATGATTTTACATGCGAGAAAACAAGTTTGGAAAGCTAGCTGAGATTTGATAGCTAGTTAGCATGCAAGATGTAAAAAAAATTCTCGAATGAAAATCTGCTACTTTTGTGGACACAGTGAAGGTGTTGAAGTGTTAAACGCTGCAGTTAGCATCAGTTAGCATTCTCTCTCTCTCTGCGTATGTGGTAGCACTCCCTATTTGCGCGAGAGCGTGGGAGGTACGAGACTTTTGGCTCTTTCACAAATGAGATTTGACAGACTTGGAGTCATAACTCATAACTCATATCCTTAATTGAATCTCACCGTTAAATTTCATAACGGACGGCGTCTCCTGACGTGACAGCTGCTTCGGAGGGGGTAGTGGTGTGTGTGTGTCGGGGGGTGGTGTCGGCGGTGGTGGGATCGGGGTGATAGCACAGAGGGTACGGCGTAATCTGTGATCGTCCCTGGTGCGAGATTTTTTCCCCCTCTTTTTGATAACGGATAGCGAGGACTCACGAGGGCCATTATTCCGTCTCCACAAGGGAACGAACTTGACAGATGGCCGTGTCACCCAGATACCCCCCCGAAAAATCCCACCCCACCTCTTTTTTCACTGCCGCCAACGCCGACTTATGCAGAAAACAATACGATAGGAAATCATTACTGGATAAAAAAACCTACTTCGGGGAATGAGTTTAAAGGTAAAGTGGGTTAGTGAGCGCACAATTTGTCATGGCTAAATCCGCCGTCTGGATGCTGTACAAAAAGTCGTACATCATCAGACTTTAGATTCAGGTCCTAAATTTTTAAAAAAGGGCTCATAGTGAGAGAGTGAGGCTTCGGAGTGCTCCAAGGGTGGAGTCTAGGGTCGTTACCATTTAGCAAAATGTTCGAATATAAAGCGTAAGTGTTAGCAAATTATTAACGTTAACATTAGCGAGGGGTTTCCTGTTGAAAGCTACGACCAGGTTGGGTTTTTTGATGACATCAAGAGAACAAAAAACAGCAACTAGCATGTTTGTCAGTGACGCTAACTGATAAATAGACAAAGTGGTTAAACTCTTGAATTAAGAGAAAGAAAGAAAGAAAGAAAGAAAGAAAGAAGAAAGAAAAGAAAGAAAGAAAGAAAGAAAGAATAAAGAGGAAGTGAGTGAAAATGAGAGAGAGAGAGCGAGAGAGAGAGAGAGATGAAAGAGAGGAAGACAGGGGTGATAAAAAAAAGAGAAATAAGGATAGAGGGGAAAAGGAAGGGTAAAAAGTAGAAAAACAGAAGAAATAGAGGTAAAAGAGAGCAGAAAATGTGACTGGGACATAGAAAGAAAGAAAAAGAGATGAAACAAAAAGATGGAGAATGAAAATGAGAGAGACTAGGATAGAGAGAAAGGGAGACAGGGGAGAAAAGAGTGAGAAAAAGAAAAGGGAAAGAGAAAGAGAAAAAAATAGAAAAAGTAGAAGAGATAAATAGAAGTAGAAGTAATGAGAAAGAAAGAGAAAAAAAGAGAATGTAAGGAGAAAAAAGTTAAAGAGAAAGAGAGATGGAGATAGAGAGAATGAAATAGAAGGTGTAGGTGTCAATGTGAGAGAAAGAGAGATGGAAAAAGAAATAAGGAGCTATGGGGAGAGAGAGAAAGAGAGAATAGGAAAGAGCAGGACACAGAGAAAAAGAGGGAAACATGGAAAAAGTTTGAAAGAGAGGAAAAGAGGAAGATGAAGGGGGGATCCCTGGCACTACAGCTGCCAATTCTTTTTCGATAACGAGGGAGTTCCTCTTACTCTGTTAGTGTAAATATCAATTTTTATAAACAATTGTGTGTGTGTGTGTGTGTGTGTGTGTGTGTGTGTGTGTGTGTGTGTGTGATCCCCAGAGCCACCAAATTACCCTCAATAAAAAAATGCACATGGTCACTAATCCGCAGTAATGAGGACTTAAAGTCGAGTGACGTTTCCACACAAAGCCACTTCATTTCGCTAATCGCTAACTGCTAACAGCGTTATAGTACTCTTACCATCATACAAGCACAAAACCGAAATATTTATCATTCAGGCCAAGAGGCTAATCGACGACAAGCTCACCCAGGATGACAGGTGTGGGGGTAGGAAGCCCGCATGCTAACATTACCAGTGTCGGCTAGCGATGACTTTCATAGCTAATTTATGTGCTAGGCTAGCTGAGACGGCGCTACACACCTGATAAATTTCTAAAAATAATAATAGGGAAGCTGTAAAGAAACCTAGCAACTGTAAGCTAGGCCTGATTTCAGCCATGATGTTAATCTGCTAAAAATAACTTTTATGCCAACTGGCTAATCAAAAGTGTAGACTTAGAGATCTGGTTTAAGACCTGAATTACCAAACAGCAGCTAGTTAGCGAGGCGGCTAGCGAGCTATCCTGAGATGTTTGTGTAGAGTTGCCAGCGAGCTACATTTCATGCTTATAATCTAATTTATAGCATTATTTTCCCCTCGAAAAGGCAAAGCTGAACTGCTAATCGGGATGAGGAAAAGCCGTGGGATCCATTTTTGAAGTTGTGCCCTCCCTCTCTTCACCCCCCTTACTCTTTACTTCCTGGTTTAAGCTCTGAGAAGCTCAAAGAGGAGCAGGTTCAGACACCAGGCTTATAGTGCTTAGCTTAGCATATTAGCTTAGCTTAGCGGTGGATCGGGCTCAGAGTGGCTTCATCCTCGTCTGATCTGATCTTTTTTTTTTTCTTCCCACTCCGGACAGATGGGGGTAAATATGGAGATTAGCCGCTCGCCTTTATTCAGATGTGAGATGGGGGTCGAGTCTGTGACGGACGGATGATGGTGTTAGCCTTGCTAGGCTACAGAGATAAGGACAGAGTGTCTTATTGAGGCTCGATTTCGGGGGCTGGGTGGATTTTATGGCTTGAGTGAACAAACACATTGTGCGAGTTTTGACAAAAATAAACATTGTTACAAAGTAGCTCTGAAACATGAAACACACGACACGAACACGACAACAAAATTAAAATTAATTTGCTTAAAACAATTTATTTCTAAGTGTTTTTCTTTGTTTATGTTTATTAATTCATTAGTTTTTAGCTCGGTCTTTAAAATCGTATGTTGTTTGCAGTGGACTGTTTCTAGCTACATTTAATTCTGCGGAAAGTTCGTCCGTCCATACCAAAAATCGTAAAAGTTCATAAGAATAAATATATCATCGTAAAATAGCATGAAAAATGTTGTTTAAAAAAAAGTAGGAAAAAATTCGTTGGTGAATGGAGTAAATTCCTTTTGAAACCTGCTGTTCAGAACAAAAGCAGTTTCGGCGTTTGCGGTTCCGCCACTCGTGGATGAAAAGCGTAGGAATTACCGTCGAGCCTCGTTCAACTCAGTGACATGAACACAAAGAGTCTCAGGTCTCGAGGATTACAGCTGAATGAGCAAAGATTTTCTCAAACATCAAATTTTAGTCTGAAACAGAATTCTTGTATTATTTCCTTTTGGGCGGGGCTAATTTTCAACCCAGAAGTGCCAAATGATGTGTTTAAATGTGTACCTGGTGCAAAAGGTTACTGATATACAACAACTCCATGACACCACCAGGTTCTGGATTTTATTAGGCAGCAGTGCCTCTAGCAATTTTAGGCCCCTATGAAAGAATATGATATTGGGCCTCGTCCCACACCCATTCCGCACTGTTATTTCTTATAAAACAGATATCTGGGGGTCACCGCTAACAGCAACACGTTACTGAAGAAGTCTCTGGTTTTTGTGCATTAAAAACGTGGATATTTCGGTAAAAGTTTAAGTAAAAGAAATGTGACCCGGACCAGAAAGGACCTGAGCCAAAATTGAACTCAGGTTGCCGGGGCGCAGTGGCACGAGTCCCAGCACCTTAACCCACTACACCACAGCGCTGGCACTCATGCGCTGCTGCACCCCGTTTGATTCCGGATCGGGTCCTTTCCGGTCCCCCCTTCGTCTTTCTCTCTCCCCCATTTTATCTCTAATCTGTCCTATCAATAAAGGAAAAATTACCAAAAATATATCTTTAAAAAGAAAACGAAATGTGCAAATTGCTGTTTGTCTGAGCAAATAATCGACTCCGTGCCACATGAGGGTGGTGTAAGATCCTGCTGAGGCTTAATTAAGCGGTCGAGCTCGAAGTAAATAAGAAAGCTTGTTAGCTCGAGCGGTGTGTGGTTTGTCCTTTTAAAGCTTAACATCATTGCTTTTCCGTCCTTCTAATTACTGAAGACATGGAAGAGTGTCACGACCAGTGGTGGTGGGGGTCCTGGGGAGGTGTTGTAGTGCTGGAAACATCTTCAGCATGTAACCTCTAATAGCCATACTGTTTGATGTTAAGGTTTAATGTCACCCGGTTCTCCAATTTACCCACAATGCAAATGGTTCATTACAGAACTCCTTGAGGTCCAATTATGTGGACGGGATGCAGCTCTGCTACGTCCCCCTGTTTCTCTAACTGATGCTACAAGAGACGTCCTCACCGTGCGAGAAAAACCTCACCGTTTCTATAGCAACAGCACAGAGACCTGGACAATTTCCTTGCTTTTTGCGGTAAAAAATGTACAATGTAATAAAGGGGGGCGGGGCTAAGGGAACAAGCTAAAAACCCGCGAGATTCCCAAGAGGTGCTGAAAGACTCTGGTGGTGTTAACAGTTCTATGATGGTGCCAATACTTTTATTTCAAATGAAAGTTTTATGTAGCCTCTAATCCTCTTTCAAATATCTTGCTAATTTAACATCCGTCTTGCTAACGTCGGTTTAGCTGATTAGCCGAAAAATACCCATAAGGATTTTAAAATATATTGAAAAAGTTATAATAGATTAAATTTTAGTAGGTAAGTGGGGCGCCAAAACATTTCTTTTCACCCTAATGTTTTTGTAAAATGGTAAATAAGCCGTCCGACTATTTTTTTGTCTCTTTAATTTTTAGCAGAACTGCTTCTAAGTGCTTGAACCGCTAAGTGACTGTGTGTGTGTGTGTATAAACGTGTGCGAGTGTGTGTTCTCTCGGGACGCCCGATGCCGGACCTCTGCTCCCGTCCGATCGGCTAATGAGCGAAATTCTTGGCGCCCCTAGCCCCTTCCTCTGTTTCCTTTCCCCCGATCGATCCGTAATGTCAGAGGCCTAGCATTCGACCCTTTAAGCCACTCGCTCTCCTGTGAGCCAAATTAGGCCAGCTATCGAGCTGACCATCGTTGCGCTGGAGCTCAGAAAAAAAGGATAAAACAAGAAAGAAAAGCGGTAAGTGCTAGTGGGGTTTCCCAGAGGAGCGTGCAGGAAGTTAATGGAGAGTTCATAACCTGCTTTGTGAATACAGAGACACAGATTTATCCACTTTTAGCCTGTAGCATAAAGAGCTTGCTATCTCCACTGGGGTGTATTTGCATATGCAAATAAGGCATTCTGGATTCCGATTGTTTGGAAATAAATGCGACGAAATTAAACAATATAAATAGTAACATAATGACAACAGGGTGCCAAAACTTATTTGCAGTTCTAACCGCTGATCCGACTGCAAGAGTCAGTCTTAGCATGTAGCTTGTTATTTCCACTGGAGATGTGTTTACATATGCAAATAAGGCATTCTAGATTTTGATTGGTTGGCTGAAAATGCACAAAAACTGAACAATATTAATAGTAACATGATGACAAAACTTATGAACGAGTCGTTTTTCTGCCATCGTTATACTCGCCGCGGATCCGATTGCCAGAGTGATCTCGGATTCACCGGCGCTTTAATAAGGACGCTCATCGCGCACTGCGCTCACTGTCTTCCGAAAAGATTAGCCAATTTATTTCTCCATTCATTATTCAGCGGTAAACGAATTCCGCGCTGATCCGCATTTTTCACCGCCAGCTTCACTTCGGGTGAGAGATGATTGACTGTCTGCTCTTGAGATCACTATATGATGAGATGACGTCGTAAAATATTCGAAACCGGATCGACGAAAGCGACTTCACAAAAAAAAACAAAAAAAAAAACAATGCATCATTGTTGTTGGTTCTGTGAGGGTGCCAATACTTTTTAAAAAATCGATATTTCGTAGACAATGCCTGCCTAACTTGAAATTCTATGTTTTATCAGAACTGCGCTAGCTAAACAAAGTAGCCAACAAATTAGCCAAAGCTAGTGAAACTACCGAAAAAAATCTCAACACGCCGTTAGCTGTTTTTAGCAGTTAGCTAACTTGCGAAAAAATATGGTCAAAATTTACAAACACAGTTTTTATGGTTCACAAATTATAGTCGATGTGTCAATCATGAAAAAAGGTGTGTGTGTGTGAGAAGGATGAAAAAACATTTAGCCGAACTGAATGCTAGTTTTTTTTAGCATTCTGACTGAGGCCATTATTAGAAATGACAGCAGAACCCGATGAAATTGTACGAGCGATTGGGAAACAAAATTGCAATCAGGCCCGACACGATTGTCCCGCCGCTGCGACGGCGCTAATTCCGCGTCCAAACACGCGTAAATGTATTTAAATGCCATAATAACACATTACCATGCAATCGCCTCTTTTTCTCGCCGCCGTCCTCCATTAATCTAGAAGTTCCATTTGCATGTAAATGTGGTCAACTTTCATATCATCAAAATACATGAGGCCCAGACACTCTGTGTGTGTGTGTGTGTGTGTGTGTGTGTGTGTGTGTGTGAGAGAGAGAGAGAGAGAGAGAGAGAGAGAGAGAGAGAAAAATAGGCATTGAAGTCTGTTGCACAATTATGAGCAAGTTATGAGAAAATTCAGAGAGGTCAGGTACAAAATTGAGGAAATAAACTCAATGTTAGCGTAGCACGCTAAAGGGGTCGGATAGAATTTAACCGTCAGAGGTTGAATGGGTTCCAAACACACACACACACACACACACACACACACACACACACACACACAAATTTAAACAAAATTTCATCAGCTTTTTCTTCTAGTGACCCTGTTCTTCAATATAACTACACACAGAGACCACACCCTTTACTATAACTACACACAGAGACCACACCCTTTACTATAACTACACACAGAGACCACACCCTTTACTAACACACCACACCACACCCTTTACTAACTACACACAGGGACCACACCCTTTACTACTACACAGAGACCAACTTACTAGTAACTACACACAGAGACCACACCCCTTTACACACAGAGACCACACACCTTTACTATAACTACACACAGAGACCACACACCCTTTACTATAACTACTACACACAGAGACCACACCCTTTACTATAACTACACACAGACCCTTCACTATAACTACACACAGAGACCACACCCTTTACTATAACTACACACAGAGACCACACCCTTTACTACTACACACTACACACTTTACTATAACTACACACAGGACCACACCCTTTACTACTATAACTACACACAACTACACACAGAGACCACACCCTTTACTATAACTACACACACAGAGACCACACCCTTACTACGGACCCACCCTCTACTATAACTACACACAGACCACACCCTTTACTATAACTACACACAGAGACCACACACCCTTTACTATACAACTACACACAGAGACCACACTTTACTACACACAGAGACCACACCCTTTACTATAACTACACACAGAGACCAACACCCTTCACTGTAACTACACACAGAGACACCCACTATAACTACCACAGAGACCCCTTTTTACTATACCCTTTAACTACACACAGAGACCACACCCTTTACTATAACTACACACAGAGACCACACCCTTTACTATAACTACACACAGACCACACCCTTTACTATACCCCTACCACGAGACCACACCCTTTTACTACTACACCCAAGACCACAACCCTTTACTATAACACACAGACCACCCTTTACTATAAACTATACCTACAACACACCACACCCTTTACTATAACTACACACAGAGACACACACCCTTTACTATAACTACACACAGAGACCACACCCTTTACTACACACAGAGACTAACTAACTACACACAGAGAGACACACAGAGACCACCCCTTTACTATACTTTAACCATAAATACACAGAAGACCACACCCTTCTTACTATACTATAACTACACACAGACCACACCCTTTACTATAACTACACCACACCCTTTACGACTATACTACACACAGAGACCACACCCTTTGACCCACACCCTACACTACTATAACTACACTTTACAGAGTACTAACACACAGAGACCACACCCTTTACTTAACTAACACACAGAGACCACACACCTTTACTATAACTACACACAGAGACCGACCACTACACACAGAGACCACCCCTTACTATAACTACAACCCCTTTACTATAAACACACACAGAGACCACAACTACACACAGAGACCACACCCTTTACTATAACTACACTACAGACACAGACACCACCCTTTTACTACTATCTACACACACAGAGACCACACCCTTAGTAACTACACAACTTTACACACAGACCACACAGACTACACACCACACCCAGAGACCACAACCCTTTTTACACCCTACCCTTTACTTTAACTATGAAACCACACGTCCCTTTACTATAACACACAGAGACCACACCCTTTACTATAACTACACACAGAAACCACAGACCCTTTGGACCACAGAGACACACCCTTTACTCAGAGATATAACTACACACACAGAGACCACACCCTTTACAGAGACCATAACTACTACACACAGAGACCACAACCCTTTTAACTATACCACACCCTTCATAACTACACACAGAGACCACACCCTTTAACTGACAGAAAACCACACCCTTTACCACTAACTACACCCACAGAGACCACACCCTTTATACTAACTACACACAGGGACCACACCCTTTATAACTACACACAGAGACCACACCCTTTACTATAAACTATAAACTACACACAGCTATAACTACACAGATTGTAACCACACCCTTTACTATAACTACACACAGAGACCACACCCTTTACTATAACTACACACAGAGACCACACCACATCCCCTACTTAACTACACACAGAGACCACACCCTTTACTATAACTACTATAAACACAGAGACCACACCCTACTTACTACAGACAGAGTAACTACACACAGCACACAGAGACACACAGACCAGGACACCCTTCCCTATAACTGCACACAGAGACCACACCCTTTACTACAACACAGAGCCTTTATAACTACACACAGAGACCACACCCTTTACTACACTTTACACACAGAGAGCACCACCCCTTACTATAACTACACACAGAGACAACCACACCCTTTACTATAACTACAGACACAGAGACCACACCCTTTACTGTAACTACACATACACACAGAGACACACCACTTTAACTACACACAGAGACCACACCCTTAACTACACACAGAGACCACACCTTTACTGTAACTACACACAGAGGACCACACCCTTCCTTTACTATAACTACACAGACCACACTACACAGAGACCACACCCTTTACCATAACTACACACATACAGAGACACACACCCTTTACTATAACTACACACAGAGACCACACCTTACTTTATAACTACACACACACACCCTTTACTGTAACTACAGACAGAGACCACGTCCTTTACTATACAAACACACACTATAACTACAACTACACACAGAGAACCACACCCTTTACTATAACTACACACAGGGACCACACCCTTTACTATAACTATAAACTACACACAGGGACCACACCCTTTACTATACTACACACAGAGACCACACCCTTCACTAACAACTACACACACAGGGACCACACCACCACCTTCACTTACTCCATTACTGTACACACAGAGACCACTAACTACGTTACCTACTAAAACAAGAGACCAACTACACACAGAGACCACACCCTTTACTATAACTCACAGACAGAGACCACCCACTGCACACAGAGACCACAACCTTTACTATAACTACACACAGAGACCCACACCCTTTACTATAACTACACTATAACTACACACAGAGACCACACCTTTAACTTTACCCTTTACACATAACTACACATAGAACAGTCCTTAACTACACACAGAGACCACACCCTTTACTATAACTACTAACACACAGAGAACACACCCTTTACTGTAACTACAGACAGAGACCACGTCCTTTACTATAAACTACACACAGAGACACACACACCCTTTACTATAACTACAACACACAGAGACCACACCCTTTACTATAAACTACAGAACACACCCTTACACTACACACAGAGACCCACACCCTTTACTATATACAACTAAACACAGAGACCGAGACCACACACCTTTACTATAACTACAACACAGAGACCAACACCCTTCCAAACTATATAACTACACACACAGAGAACACCACACCCTTTACTATAACTACATAACACACAGAGACCACACAGAAACCCTTTACTACTAGAACTACACACTACAGACAGAGACCCACACCTTTACAACTTTACTTACACACAGAGAAACACACCCTTTACTATAAACTAACACACAGACAGAGACCACACCCTTTACTACTAGAGACCACACCCTTTACTATAAACAACACAGAGACCACACCCTTTACTATAACTACACACAGAGACCACACCCTTTACTATAACTACACACAGAGACCACACCCTTTACTTAAACTACACACAGAGACCACACCCTTTACTATAACTACACACAGAGAACTACACACCACACCCTTTACTATAAACTACACACAGAGACCACACCCCTTTACTATAACTACACACAGAGACCACACCCTTTACTATAACTACAGCACACAGAGACCACGTCCTTTACTATAACTACACACAGAGACCACACCCTTTAACTATAACTACACACAGGGACCACACCCTTTACATACTTTACTAACTAACACCACAGAGACCACACCCTTTACTATAACTACACACAGAGACCACACCCTTTACTATAACTACACACAGAGACACACCCAACCCTTTACCCTATAACTAAAACACAGACACCGAGTAACCACCACCCTTTACTATAACTACACACAGAGACCACACCCTTTACTATAACTACACACAGAGACCACACCCTTTACTATAACTACACACAGAGACCACACCCTTTACTATAACTACACACAGAGACCACGCCCTTTACTATAACTACACACAGGAACCACACCACTGTCAGAAACACACTAAGAAGACACACAGGACCACACACCCTTACTATAACGATAAATACACACAGAGACCACACCCTTCACTACAACAGATATACATGCACACGTTCCAGCGCGCTGAGATTTAAACCTTCATAATTTAGGTCATTAATCATTGAGCTAAAAGGGACTCTTTAATTAAGTGATCTGATTAGGAGTGTGGAGGGACAGTCAGGTTTCACAGACACACACACATTAACTCAGTCAGACCCCGCCATCATTAACCGGTAAAAAGATATCATGATTGGCTTGGACCCCTGTGTGTGTGTGTGTGTGTGTGTGTGTAACAGCTTCTGTCAAAACTTGCTCTGCCAAATGTTATCATCCTAAAACGCCATATGCCAGCGACAGCGATACAAGTGTAACTCGACACTATAAGAAAGCGGAGCGCGCTGAGGGGTTTATACGGAACAGACTGCTGCTGCTGAAAAATGCACAAAACAATCCCCGCCCCCTAAACTGAATATTTTACAACAGTTTATTTACTCCAGACATGTGACGGCATGAAGACAAGAACAGACAGGGAGCCAGGGAGCGAGATCTATAGATAAAATACTTCATTACAAAGAAAACAGACTGAAAAAGTTCCACCATAGAAAATAGAATATAACTAAAAAAAAGAAATAAATAAAATTATTGTAGGCAAAAAAAAGTATAGTATTAGAAATAATTATAACTATACTAAAAATAGTTTTTTTTAAAATAATTAAAAAGTATAATAAAAAAAAATATTTTATTTAATACATAAAATATTACAAAATACTAAAATTATATATATATATATATATATATATATAATATATATATATATATATATATATATATATTATAAACTGAAAAATTGTTTGATAATTATTTATTATTTCGGGGTTTTTTTCAGGTTTTGATTATTATATTTAGTTTACATTATTTCATTATTGGTTTATTTTTCTTAATTAGTTAATTAGTAATTAATTAATTTTTGTTAAAAAATTTTTTAAAAAGCCATCAGATTTTATTTTATTACCTAAAAATTAAACTTCCTAAAACACAATTCCTACATAATAAAAAAAAATATCGTTAAAATACAATCATTTTAATGAAAACAGATTGATAATATGTGAAGGTCTGACGTTCTTAAAATCTTTTATCAGTTTTAGTTTTTGATGAGGTCATAAATTATTCAGATGTGTCGTATGTTGGAACAATAACTAGATTCATGGCTGTGTTTCAGTTAAGAGTGAATTTCTTTAAAAAATAAAAAAAAAAAATAAAAAAGACTCTGGTGGTTTCTGACCTTTCAATCCTGCCACCCGGGTCGCGTCCTGTTAAACAGGTGGAAGTTTTGACCCGTAATATGGGGCATCTTCTGCGTCCACTCATCCCCTCGTCCTCTCCATCCGGCTCCATCTGGTGCCGTCTTCTCCGTCTCCCGAGAGAGAGTTCGGCTAATTTTGCAGTCAATTAGCAGAAGGGCGGCTTTTGTTCCCTCTCCGTCTCCCGTGGGGTTTTCGAGAGCTCTTTTTTATCGTCCTCTTTCTCGACTCGTTTGACATTGTTGGCCAAATGTTGTCTCAGGCAATGAGGGGACATCGAGTGGATGAGTTCAAGAGGGAGAAAAAGAAACCATTTCTGAAGTTACGGAACAATGCCGACGATCTCAAGCTGATGGACGTTTAAACGCTGCTTAAAATCTAAACATGCGACACGCTGAACTTTAGGATTAATCACTGTGAGACGATCCACCAATCCACCAATTACCTGGAATTCTGAAAGCAAAACAAAGAAAAAATTAGGAATAACATAAAAAATATATATATATATGAAATTTATTCCGGTGCATAAAAATATAGCCATGAATGATGATCTCTGCTGTTATACGTACAAAATGGCCGCCTTTTTCGCCAGGAGTTATTTGGAGACTCTGTCCATCTGTCCATCTTTACTTCTGAGAGACTCTGTCCATCTTTACTTCTGAGAGACTCTGTCCATCTTTACTTCTGAGAGACTTTGTCCATCTTTACTTCTGAAAGCTTCTGTCCATCTTTACTTCTGAGAGACTCTATTCATCTTTACTTCTGAGAGACTCTGTCCATCTTTACTTCTGAGACACTCTGTCCATCTTTACTTCTGAGAGACTCTGTTCATCTTTACTTCTGAAAGCTTCTGTCCATCTTTACTTCCGAGAGACTCTATTCATCTTTATGTCTGGGTCCATCTTTACTTTCTGGAGAGACTCTGTCCATCTTTCTGAGACACTCTGTCCATCTTACTTCTGAGAGACTCTGTCCATCTTTACTTCTGTCCATCTTTGAACAGACTCTGTCCATCTTCTGAGAGACTCTGTCCATCTTTACTTCTGAGACACTCTGTCTATCTTTACTTCTGAGACACTCTGTCCATCTTTACTTCTGAGAGACTCTGTCCATCTTTACTTCTGAGAGACTCTATTCATCTTTACTTCTGAGACACTCTGTCCATCTTTACTTCTGAGACACTCTGTCCATCTTTACTTCTGAGAGACTCTATTCATCTTTACTTCTGAGAGACTCTGTCCATCTTTACTTCTGAGAGACTCTATTCATCTTTACTTCTGGGAGACTCTGTCCATCTTTACTTCTGAGAGACTCTTTTTAAAATGTATCGCTTTTTCAGTCCTTTGTTGTCCCGTCCCCACCATTCTGAGACCTGCAGCAGGCGTCAAATTAGAAATGAGCGCATTTAGTGGATAAAAGTGTAAGAATGTGTTAATTATGTTGGATTGTGAATAAAATAGACACTAAATGTTGTAATTTGGTTGTAAATATGTTGTAAAATGTGATATTCGGTTTCTTTGTGAATAAAATCATTCTCTGATATTGATTTGTACAGATTTCTGTATTAAACTTCTCCTTCCCGTGTTTGTGGTTGTGGGTATATGAGATTTTTGCCAATGGCGTACGCGTCCGGCATGAAGGTGGAGCTGAGATTACTTGCGAGAGATGATCCAGATTGATTTCCGCGCTCCAGCTGCTGTTATATTTGAACCGCGAGTGTCTGGTATCACGCTGGGAGCCGCAGCCGAACTCCTCCGCTTATTAAACTGTCAACATCTATGAAGCGTGTTAGCGTGTTAAGGCCCAACGTGTCACGTTCACTTAGACGCCGCCGCCCCTGAACCGACAGTCAGGACCTCGGGGGGTCGCGACCTCCAGCTCGACATCGGGCCATGCGGAAAAAGAACAGAAAGAAAGAAAGAACTACAGTGGGCTGTGAACAATGAAGTTTAATAACGAGTCTATTTGGAGGGGGAAGACGGGTTAATTGGGGGGCGGGATTGTGGCGGAAGCAAGACGGGCGATTGTGGTGCGCTAACGTTAGCATTAGCCGTGCTCGCGCGGACCGAGCCGCCGTGAGGCAACGGCATGAAATCTCCTGTTAGAGCAAGAGGACGTGCTGCTCGCTCGGTAATCGAACAATTTCATTTCAAGCACAGCTAGTCCTCCGTACACACTCGCTACCTGTCTCACTCTCTCTCCCTCTCTCTCTCTCTCTCTCTCTCTACCCGCATCTCTCACTCTCTCTCCCCTCTACCCACATCTTTCACACTCGCTACCTGTCTCACTCTCTCTCTCTCTCTCTCTCTCTCTCTCTCTACCCGTCTCTCTCTCTCTCTCTCTCCTCTACCCGCATCTCTCACTCTCACTCCCCTCTACCTGTCTCCCTCATTCTCTCTTACTCTTCCTTCCCCTCCACCTGTCTCTCTCTTTTTCTCTCTCTCTCTCACTCTTTCCCCTTCACTACCTGTCTTTCTTACGCTCTCTCCCCCTCTACCTGTGTCTTTCACTCTTTTCTCCCCTCTACCTGTCTCTTTCACTCACCCTTCCCCCACCTGCCTCTCTAACTCTTTCCTCCTCTCTACCCGTCTTTCTCACTTTCTTTTCCCCTCTACCTGTCTCACTCTTTCCTCCCCTCTACCTCGCTCTTTCACTCTTTCTCCTTCATCTCTCTCCTCTACCTGTCTCTCTCACTTACTACTCCCCCACCTGTGTTCTCTCACCCTTTCTCCCACTCTCCCTGTCTCTCTCTCTCTCCCTCTATCTGTCTCTCACTCTTTCTCCCTCTGACATACAGACATAAAATTTGAATTTAAAAATGTGTGATTGAGAGAGACAGACAGAAACTCATACAGACAGATATACAGAACTGGAGACAGACAGACAGACAGAGAATCATACAAAAATTTGACAGACAGAGAATCATACAGAGAATCAGACAGACAGACAGACAGATAGAGAATCAGGCAGAGAGGCAGACAGATAAACAATCAGACGGAAAGAGAATTAGACAGACAGACAGGCAGATAGAGAATCAGGCAGCCAGAGAATCAGGCAGACAGACGAAGAATCAGACAGATAAACAATCAGACAGATAAACAATCAGACAGACAGAGAATCAGACACACAGACAGAGATTCAGACAGACAGATAGAGAATCAGACAGACAGACAGATAGAGAATCAGACAGACAGACAGAGAATCAGGTTATTAAGTGGGATGTTGTGGTCATTTACTTTTCCACAATAAGCCAAAGAGGTTAATGATACACACACACACACACTTACACACACTTACACACACTTACACACACACCCCAGCGGCGATCAGTAGCGATGCAGTGAAGCCTGTAATTAGGATGTAAGATGGAGGAATTTAGCTGCCGTGGTGTTAACGACGCTCCGTTATTATACACAACCCCAATCATCATTTCATCTTTAACTACAGAACACTTACAGCTCTGTGTGTGTGTGTGTGTGTGTGTGTGTGTGTGTGTGTGTGTTCTGAAGCATAGACAAGATTTTCATTACACTCATTAATGACGATCGCCACAGAAACTAGAAAAATCATCCTAAGTTACATTCTTAACATCTGTGTGTGTGTGTGTGTGTGTGTGTGTGTATGTGTGTGTGTGTGTGTGTGTGTGTGTGTATGAGTGTTTGTCACATTGGATTACAGTGACGGTTACGCTGTTACCCTCTGAGTGTGCAAGCAGTGAGAGGACGACCACGATATCATCTCTCCGCCACCTCGGAATATCAAACACACGGTGGACTTCCATCAGACAGACAGACAGACAGAGAGAGAGAGAGAGAGCCAGAGAGAGAGACAGACAGAGAGAGACAGAGAGAGAGACAGAGAGAGAAAGAGAGAAGAGAGAGAGAGAGAGAGAGACAGAGAGAGAGAGATAGAGAAAAAAAAGGAAATCATAAAGAAAGAGTAAAGAAATGAGTCAGGGAGACAGACAAACACACACACACAGATACATACACACACAAATACGCAGATACAAAGACAGGGATGTGTGTGTGTGTGTGTGTGTGTGTGTGTGTCTGTGGCAGATGTGTAGTGCTGGAAATCAAACCCAGATCTGTCGGGCCCCTGAGTAAGGCCCTTTACAGTTCCTCAGTTGTATAAAAACAATAGATAAATGAAAGTCACTCTGGGGTGAGGACGTGTGTGTGTGTGTGTGTGTGTGTGTGTGTGTGTGTGTGTGTGTGTGTGTTCTGAAGCATAGACAAGATTTTCATTACACTCATTAATGACGATCGCCACAGAAACTAGAAGGGGCAGACGGACAGACAGACAGACAGACAGACAGACAGATAGATAGATAGATAGATAGATAGATAGATGATAGATAGATAGATAGATAGATAGATAAAGGGGGCAGACAGACAGATAGATACACAGACAGACAGACAGATCAATAAAAAATGAATTTTTGTGTAAAATCAGACAATTGAAGTTTTAAATTCACAATCAGAATTATTATTATTAATGTTATTATTATGATTATAATTGTTATTAATTGTATTATTGTTATTATTGATGCTATATTATTTTTATTGTTATTATTATTAATATTATTAATGTTACTGTTATTAATGTTATTATTATTGTTATTAATGTTATTATTATTGTTATTAATGTTATTATTATTATTGTTATTATTGTTATTATTATTGTTATTAATGTTATTGTTATTAAGTTAATTTGTTGCTGAAAGACAGAAAAACAGAAAGACACATGACAAGACAAGAAGTGCGGACGTGGATGAGTGTCTTCACACACACACACACACACACACACACTCTCTGCGCGGTGGGTGGGAGTGTATTTATGTTCTGTCGTTAGCGAGTTTAAAAAATCATTAGCGCGCATTAACAAAAGCGTGTGGTGTGTGTGTGTGTGTGTGTGGGTGTGTGTGTGTGTGTGTGTGATGTGTGTGTGTGTGTGTGTATAAGTGTCTTGCCGCGTGCGCAGCGGCGCTTATTTTCTCACTCTCTCTTTTTCTGTTTTAATCGTTTGCAGTTTATTAAACACCGTGAAAAACACACACACACACACACACACGCTTTAGTACTTACTCTACTGAGTAATAAAACAAACATCAATAAACAACTTCTATAAAAAAAATATATAAAAAATAAACAAACAAACAAACGAATAAAAAAATAAAATAAAATAAAACTGTATAACAGGAACGGCGATGACGTCATGTGGAAACGCAAATTCTGAGGTTTGTAATTAATCAGCGGCGAGAGGATTTATACTAATTATTATTTATTTATTTATTTCTGTCTGTTAAATAAATAGCTTTTAGTAGTTAATGAAATGTGACTAATTTATGTGGATTTGGGGTCAATTTTGGAGTGTGTGTGTGTGTGTGTTTAAAAAATACAAACTAAAATTGTTATTTAGAAAATGGCGACAAATATTTTTACGGTAAAATTTCGAGAAAAAATATATATTTTTTAATATAATGTAAAATCTGTAGATTGATTAAAATACCGGAAAAATGTTGAAATAAATACAAACAAAACAAACAAATAAATAAAACGTCACGTGATTTCCTGGAGCTTTCATTTATTGGTTAAAATGATTATTAAGCTTGATATTATACCGGGGCTACCGTGCGCGAGCCTCACAGTGCCTAACATATAATAATAATAATAATAATAATAATAATAATAATCATAATCATAATAATTATAATAATAATTATAATAATAAAGCGTTAAAAAGAAAACAAAAGTTGCTTTAAAATGCTAAAGAAAACCCCGTCTCTAGACGCGCGTGAGGAGGAGCCTGTAGTCGGTTCACTTACTGGGATTTTTTTTATTTATTTATTTATATATATTTTTTTTTTAGCTCAAACGCCAATCAAAGGCATCAGAACTCTGGTGGAACCCCGCGCACGTGAGAGCTTTAGAAGAGCGAGATCTTGTGCAAGCTGTACACACAGAGGAGGAGGAGGAGGAGGAGGAGGAGAGCAGAGCGCGCGCGAGGAGGCGGAGAACGCATCATTCCGAACTCGGCGTTCAGCGCTCGCGCATTCTTTCACGGACTTTTGCGGAGGAAACACGGAACGCGCGAGACTGAGAGCGTGTGTGCGTGCGTGTGTGTGTGTGAGAGAGGGAGAGAGAGAGAGAAAGAGAGAGAGAGAGAGAGAGAGAGAGAGAGAGAGAGAGAGAGAGAGAGAGAGAGAGAGAAAGAGAGAGAGAGGGGAGTTTTCTTTCTTCTTGTGCTGTTTAATTTGGGTTTTTTTTTGGTTCGGTTGTTCGGACATGTCGTTCCCGCAGCTCGGCTACCCGCAGTACCTTTATGGTGTCGGAGCGGCGGTTGACCGGCAGCAGCTGCTCGCGCCTTCGTCTGTGTCTCCCGCATCACCGCCGCCGTCCGCCGCATCCTCACGCGGGGCCAACTGCGACGTGGCGGCGAGCGCGTGCGCCGTCAGCTCGCTTCTGGCGGCCGGAGCAGGCGGTACCGGCGGCGGCGTGTACGCGCATCCATACGGCTACGGCGCGTTCCTGCCGTACACCAGCGCCGCAGAGCTCGCGCTCTTCTCCCAAATGGTAAGCTTTAAAATGTGTTTTTCTAAAAGACAAAAAAAACCCACAATAAAATTAATAAAATAAAAGTAAAGATTAAATGTTCGATTTACAAAAGATTAAAATAATAAAATCAGAGTTTGTAATATTTGTGATAATTTTATATTTTAAATTTATTCTGTCGCGGTTTATTAATCAATAATTATATTATAACTGTTAAAGCTTCAGTTGATCGTTTAATGTCGTTATATTTTTTCTTTCTATGTTTTTCTAATCTAACATTCGATGTATTCGGGGTTTATTTTCCTTTTTTATTAAACTCAATAATAATAAAATTGTTGTAAATTGATAAATATAATCTGATGGGGTTTTTTTTCCTCATCCGGTCGGATTGTTATCATTTCCGGTGATTAATTAATCCTATACTAAAAAAACCGTCCGGTGTAAATAACTGATGATTTAACGGAAACGCTCGAGGGATTTAACGGGGAGGAAAACGGCGCACGAGTCAGCGGGAAAAATCGGCCGGTGGTGTTTAACGGACTGAGAAACACTTTATTATCCGGTTTATTTCATTAATCAGATGTTCATTCTTAAAAATTAATCATTTGATCGTTAAAACTGTTTTTTTTTTTAATGTTAAAGTGTTGCGTTACCGCGGAAGGAGTTCATTATTATTATTATTATTATTATTATTATTATTATTTTATTATTATTATGATGATGTAATAACAGGTCAATAATTGGATTTAATTACTGACACAAAACCGGATTTTTACAGATGTTAAATTTCAATCTGATTTTATTAATTATATAAAGTCCCTCGATTAAAAATAAAAAATAAGACCAATAAAACAGTGAGATGTTTTAATTCAAGATAAAAAATAGTTTTACATTTTCATTTCTTTAAATAATTTAAACACAATAATTTAAGAATAAAAAAACCTTATTTTTTCCACCTGTGAGTTGTGACTTCCTGTAATTCGGTGAAATGTCACGCTTCCGGGTTTGATTTTAAAGTGTGTGTTGGTCCTTTTTTTTTTTTTAAACACTCCAAAAAAAAAAATGCAATCCATTTTTTTTACACTTCACCCGTTTTCACACACACACACAAAAACACACATTAAGCAGCCGGGGTCAAAGGTTAAATCTGAACCCCAACAACACACACACACACACACACAGCTGAATTATGGGAAGGTGAAGGACAGAAGCAAAGCTTGAATATGAATTTTTTCAAAATGAGTCAAAAAAACAGTCAAATAAACTCAATTTAGGTGAAATTGGACATTTTGGCAGGTGAACAATCGTGGAATTGTTGCTTACACACACACACACACACACACACACACGTGTTTCTTTATGTGTTCGAATCGGCTGTTTGGACAGAGAGAAAAGATTCTGCTGTGGATGTGTAACTCAAACGTGGTTCGTTTCTCCGGCGTGTGGCGTCGGTTTCTAAACTAGCGCTGACCTCCAGTGTTCAGCTCAACAACAGTGTTGATCGTTGCCGTGGTCACCTGACCTATCGGCGTTTGAGCAACAGTGTCAGGGTTTATTTTATACCCCACAGTGTTAAGTTGCCCCGCAGTGTTTAACAAACTCCGGTGTGTTAGTTAGTCAGTTGTTTATAGTGTTTGTCGACTTTTAGACGATGTTTATAGGGATATGATGCCCACGTGGCAGGTTGTGGTGGACGTTCTGGGGCATTAAACACCTCCAGTGTCTGAATTCCAGTCAAAGCGTACATTCATTAAAGTGTCGGCTCGGTGGTTAAAGGGTTGGCCTGCAAGCCCAAGCTGCCACTGGTGGGCCCCTGAGCAAGGCCCTTAAACCATCAACTGCTCCGATGAATAAATAAAAAGAGATAAATGAAAGTCGCTCCAGATGGAAATGCTGTTAACGAATTTTTTCCTTTAAGATCATCAATCAACACCGGTTTTAAGGGTCTGGTGTATCGAGGGTTAATCCCGTTTCACTGATCTGAGGTTTAGAAAGTGAATAATTCAGGACTGGAGACGGAAATGTAACGTAATATAAACATTTAAACAACGTCTCTACACTGATTCAGAGTTTAGTAATGTGAGATGGAGATGATTAACACTAGTGTCTGTGTGTGTGTGTGTGTGTGTGTTCAGGGTTCACAGTATGATCTAAAGGACAGCCCCGGAGTCAGTTTCACAGCCCACGCTTCCCCCGCCGCCGCGTTCTACCCCTACGCCGGGTTCCAGTACGGCGACGCAACGAGACCCAAGAACGCCACACGCGAGAGCACCAGCACGCTGAAGGCCTGGCTGAACGAGCACCGCAAGAACCCGTATCCCACCAAGGGGGAGAAGATCATGCTGGCCATCATCACCAAGATGACGCTCACGCAGGTGTCCACCTGGTTCGCCAACGCCAGACGGAGACTCAAGAAGGAGAACAAGGTGACGTGGGGCGCACGGGCCAAGAGCGAGGACGAGGGCGAGGACGGCGCCATCTTCGGCAGCGACAACGAAGACAAACGCGAGGACGAGGAGGAGATCGATCTGGAGAGCATCGACATCGATAAGATTGACGAGAACGACGGAGAACGCAGCAACGGTGAGGAAGAGGAGGAGGAGGACGACGAAGATGAGGAAAAGCGAGCACGCAAACTTCTGAAGGAGAGAGGTGGCGCCCACCTGCACCTCAACGCTAACAAAAACACCACCATCATGACATCACCGGGGCTGCAGATCCCCGTCAGCAGCAAACCCAAGATCTGGTCTCTAGCGGAGACGGCGACGAGTCCGGACGTGTCCAAGAGCACAGCAGTGCAACACCCCGCCTTCCTCACCAACCACAGACTCTACACCTGCCCCGTGGGTAAAATCCACAGCTGGAACAACGGAACCTTCCGGAACCACAACTCACAGCTGCTTAGTGTCCGCTCGCTAGTGGGAGTCAATCAGAACCACCATCAACACCACCACCACCACCAAACACAACAACAACAACAACAACAACACGGAGAGATGGAGAAGGACAAGAACTTAGATCAGCTCAGCCCCAAACTCACAGGTACACACACACACACACACACACACACACACACACAGATCCTAAGGCACTTCTTTTACACTTACATTCAGTTAATATTTTTTATTAAATTACTAATTAAAAAGGACTTTTAAATAATAATTTTTACTCACTAATAGATTTTAAATTAATTTTTAAATAATTGAAATATATTTTATTTGTATTTTTAACCCTTATTCGAAGTAAATTTATTCAATTAATTCGTTTAGTTAATGATTGTTCACATATCCAAGCTATTTTAATATTTGTCTTTATTATAGTTCAACGCAATAACTTACAGTTTTATTAAATCATTTATCGTTTTTAATTTTAATTTCTATAATTAAGATTTGTGTAGTGGCGGATTTTTTGTTTATTTTAGTTTGCGTATATTCTGTGTTTATATATGATCATTTCTAATTAACAACCAAATATTTTAATAATGTATTAATAGGTAATTAATTAGATTTTAATTCAGATAATAAAAAGGATTTATTTATTTATTTTTACTGTCTTTGCTGGTTTAGTTTATAAATATTTAAAAAAAATATTTAATTTTAAGCCAAATTCTAAATGTTAAAAACGAATATTAAATAATCCAAAAGTCATTTGATGTTAATGATGACATCATTTATCATTTATTTTATTTTGTAAGTAAATGTGTATTTTTTATTTGATATATAAAAAAATTCTATGCTTATTTTTATTGTAATTTGAATGACTTAGTCTGGATTTCTAACTAATTACACACTCGAGTGGTTTTATTTGTTTATTTATTTAATTAATTCATTTTAAGCAGTTGATCTTTGCCCTTTTCTTAGAATTGATTTTATTTATTTATCTGTTAACCATCATTTTAAAGCAGATAATACACACACCATGACTGCAGTCACAGTAACAGATAAAACCAGCACTGTGTGTGTGGTGTGTGTGTGTGTGTGTGTGTGTGTGTGTGTGTTTGATTTATTAACCCATTCTGGGCAGATCACATCTCCATAATCACCTCATTTATTATTGATTGTGTTTTTTTATTTGTCAGAGCGAAGAGTCGAGTCGCCTACACAGAACATCACAAAGTCTTCTTTCAGACCGCTTCACGACGGGTAAACACACACACACACACACACACACACACACACACACAGGTTTATAACGTATCTGTGATCAGAATTTTCACAGAATTTCAAAATAGCTTATTTATAAATAAATAAATCTGCAGAACCATAAAAATAATAAACACAATAATAATAATAATAATAATAATAATAATAATAAATATTATAAATAAATAAAATAATTAAATCCAATAAATAAAACAAATTAAAGAAAACCCTATGGTGTCTGTTTCACAGCATATATACTAAAATATTTATTCAATAATTCAGATTAAAATTATTATTTTTTAATTATTATTTTTATTATAATAATAATTATTATTATTGTTATTATTATTATTATTTTTATTGTTATGGGCTCTGGCTTTTGGTGCTTTAAAATAAAAAGCAGGTCAAAGCCCTCGTCTACACTGTCTCATGGGAGACTCTGTGTGTGTGTGTGTGTGTGTGTGTGTGTGTGTGTGTGTGTGTGTGTGTGTGTGTTTATGTAGTGCCCCGGGGGAGAATTTGCCCTCTTTTTAACCGAGACCCTCCCTAATATTCTTTTCTTCAGGCTTTACAATCATCACTCATAACCACTGTGTTACAAAGCAGCAACTAAGCTTTCGCTTTCACTCACACACACACCACACACACACACACACACACACACACACACACACAAATCAATCACACATCCACACAGTAACGATTATACATATTAAACTATAAGTATCACAGCTAATGTAACTGAAATAACTTCTGTTTTTTACTGTAAATAGTTTGTTTATAACTATATAACGATCATAACACACATACCCACTAAAACCAAACCATCAAAAATATTCTAACTATCACAGTTAATCATGTCATAGTTACAATAGGTTAAAACTAAAATTAAAACTGTCAGTCATAGTTAAAACTGAAATCACGTCATAGTCATAGTTAAAAACTGAAAATCACGTCATAGTTAAAACTAAAATCACAACATAGTTAAAACTGAAATCATGTCATAGTTAAAACTGAAATCACGTCATAGTTAAAACTGAAATTACAACATAGTTAAAACTAAAATCACGTCATAGTTTAAAACTGAAATCACGTCATAGGTAAAAACTAAAAATCACGTCATAGGTAAAACTAAAACTTAAAAAATTACAACATAGTTAAAACTGAAATCAAATCATGTCATAGTTTAAAACTGAAATCACGTCATAGTTAAAACTGAAATCACAACATAGTTAAAACTGAAATCACAACATAGTTAAAACTAAAATCACGTCATAGTTACAACTAAAATCATGTCAGAGTTAAAACTGAAATCATATAAACATCCCGTCATAGGTAAAACTAAAATCACGTCATAGGTTAAAACTAAAATTACAACATAGTTAAAACTGAAATCATGTCATAGTTTAAAACTAAAAAATCTAAAACGAAATCATAGTTAAAACTGAAATCATATTTAAAACTAAAAACGTCATAGTTAAAACTGAAAAATATCACACATAGTTGAAACTAAAACTGAAATAAAAACAAATAACACAACATAGTTAAAACTGAAATCACATCATAGTTAAAACTGAAATCATGTCATAGTTAAAACTAAAATCACGTCATAGTTAAAACTGAAATCACAACATAGTTAAAACTAAAATCATGTCATAGTTAAAATTAAAATTCTGTTATAGTTAAAACTAAAATCCTGTCATAGTTAAAACTGAAATCATGTCATAGTTAAAACTGAAATCATGTCATAGTTAAAACTGAAATCATGTCATAGTTAAAACTGAAATCCTGTCATAGTTAAAACTGAAATCATGTCATAGTTAAAACTGAAATCCTGTCATAGTTAAAACTGAAATCATGTCATAGTTAAAACTGAAATCATGTCATAGTTAAAACTGAAATCATGTCATAGTTAAAACTATACTTTTGCAGGTTCTATAACTAGTTTAACTGTCAAAGTTTTTTCTAGCTATTATAACAATCCTACTTATTTAAACTTGTTTAGAAACTATAAACCACTGTAGCTCATTTAGGAATTATAAATCGATAAACTATTGTACCTGTTATACAAGTGATGGTAGACAATATATCGTACCACCAATACACAGGTTTATGTTTAACGGTTATTGTTTCTTAAAAATATCATAATATTGAAAGTATAGATTTACTTGAAAGTATTTAATTGAAAGTATTTATTTACTGATTGATTTAAAAATATCAAGATACTGTTGATGATCGATGAATCGTACCACCAATTCAGAAATGTATTTTTCACACTAATAAATACATTTTGTGTGCAAATATCGCAATAATGAACAAACGATATATCGTAACGTTTTAATGAATATATTATTTTTTTTTTTTTTTGGAAGGAGAAAACATTGCACGGAAAGATCGATATATCCATAAAACCTAAACTTTACGCCAAACTTGTGTCTACTAAAATATCACAGCCTTAAAAAATAAGAATAATTACAATAAAAGATCACATTGCAGGTTGTTACATAAAAAGTCTGCTTTAAAACACTGCTGAAAAAATATCACGATAATGAAAGCGAATGATATATCGTACCATCATCATAAAAATATAAATTATTGAAATATCGCAATGATTAAACCAAACAATATATTGTACAAACCTTTAGCATAACATTACCCTAAGTCATTTTATTTTTGTCTCTGTCTCTTCCAGACCCAGGAATCCTCATCGAGTCCTGACCACCTGATCGATCAGCTCCCACACACACACACACACAAATAGACAGACATATATATATGTATAATATATATATATATATATATATATATATATATGCGCACGGATATCTGGGGTTTTGTAAATATAATCGGAGTAATAATATGAATCTGAATAATAGCGCTTATTGATCGGGGGATTATGGGTAGGTTTGACTTCCTCTCTCTCTCTCTGTGTTGGTGTTTTTATCCATTTTGCTGATTTTTATTCTGTTGTTTTTTTTTGGAAGTTTCTGTAAAATTAAACGTGGCATATCTGTAAATAGTGACTGGACGGCGTTCGTGCAGATCTTATATATTTTGTCTATAATAAAGTCAACAAATTATAGAGACGTCTTCTTTTTTTTTCTGTTTGTGTGTTTATTTCAAATGATGATGTAATGGCAAAGAGTGTACACACACACACACACACACACACGTTTCAAATTTAGACCTAAGCTGAGTGTGTGTAAAAGGTGAAATCTGTTAATCGGTGGATTTGAACCCATGTATCCCAGTGTAAATATCTGAACTCTTTGCCATCATTGGAACGTCTGATTGGACGAACACTTTCATCAGGAGGTCCTCTAGAAGTGGTCATTTATTACAATGCAGTGTTAACTACACCTTAAACACTATGTAACACACAGTAACACACCGGAACACACACTAAAACACACAACGTAACACACTATAATTCATACTATAATAAACAATAATACACACTAATAAATGCAAAAACACTATAATACACGCTGTAACACACTAAAATAGACACTATAACACACTATCATTTACATAGTAACACACTATCATTTAGGCAGTAAAACAAAACTATAAATCACACCACAGTGCACTGCAATACACAATAACACACTGAAATATACACTAACACACTATATATCACATCAGAACACTATGATTCACACCGTAACACACTATAATACACACTAACACACTGTAATTCACACTAAAATTCACACTGTCGAAATACTATAATAATACACACTGTAACACACTAATATATACTTTAACACACTGTAATACTCAACATAACACACTAATATACACCATAACACACTGTAATACTCACTGTAACACATTAATATACATTGTACCACACTGTAATACTCAGTGTAACACACTGTAATACTCACTGTAACACACTAATATACACCATAACACTGTTACCTCACCATAACACACAATAATACTTACCATAACACACACTACCATACACAATAACACTCTGTAATACTTACCGTAACACACTAATATAGACTGTAACACACTGTAATACTCACCGTAGCACACTAATATATGCTGTAATACTTACCATAACACACACTACTATACACTGTAACACTCACCGTAACACACTAATATACAATAACACATTGTAATACTCACCGTAGCACACTAATATACACCAGAACACACTGTAATACTCACCGCAACACACTGATATACACCGTACCGCACTATAATACTCACTGTAACACACTAATATACACCATAACACACTAATATACACCATAACACACTGTAATACTCACTGTAACACACTAATATACACCATAACACACTGTTATACTCACCGTAACACAGAGTAATGCTTACCGTAACAGACCAATATACACCGTAACACACTGTGGTATTTGCCGTAACACACCAATATACACCATATAACACTGTAATACTCACCGTAACATGCTGTAATACTCACTGTAATACACTGTAATACTCACCGTAACACATCAATATACCCCATCAACACATACTGTACTGTAATATACACTATAACACTCTAATACGTCGGAGATGGCGACCTCTGTTGGTGGGAGGGCAGAATAAATTGTTACACTTAGTATCATATACACGGATGAACTGATATACACCATAACACACTGTAACAAACCATAACACCGTAACACACCTGAACACCACTGTATCTTACCATAACAAACACCAAAACACTAACACACACACTGATATCTTATAACACTTCATAACTTGATGCACACTGTAACACAGTAATACAATAACACACTATAACCCACACTGTAGTACTCAGAGTAACATACACAAATACACACTAAAACACCAGAATGTAGCACTGACACTGGAGACGCCTTCCATGAGCTTTAGTGTTGTTGGACGTGGAACCGGTTTGAAAATATGTGAATGTGGTGGAGTTTACAGTTAACACTAAATCAAAGTACACACACACACACACACACACACACACACACACACACAGACATAAACACAATCCTGCACTTCCCTCTGATGTGATGCCATCACACAGCTTTGAGATTCGTCCAACGGGAAGTCAGGGAATGCGGCGTGTCGTCGTTCCACATGTGCGTAACAGAAACCGTCGCTTCGCTTTCATCCCTAATTTAAAACAACGCAAACGTTTATTTTTCATTAAAGATCATGATAAAACTGCTAATGATGCTAATAGCAACCGAAATCATTGGCTACCAATTAGCATGGCTTACCTGGAAACTGTTAACTAATGTGTCCATGTGTTAAAATTGGGATAGTTTATTGTTTTTAATGATGAAATTGCGTTTTATCGTCTTGGGTCACTGTGATTTTAAAGGGTTAAAACAAAAGAGGGGCAGACCTACAAATGAAATAAATTAATTAAATATGGATCATATTTATTTTAATCAAATAAACAAACAATTAAAGCAATAAACTAAATTTAAAAAAAAGAAAGCTTTGTGAAAATCTTCTAACAAAAATGAACATTTGGATGTGTTGCATTAAAATTAGTTTTTGGATAATTTTATTCACATAAGAATTTAAGTTTAGATATTTTAGGCAATAATAATTTTATTTTATATAAAGTAAAAGTTAAAATCAAATATCAGCTATTTATATTATACTTTCTATAATTTCTAATCAAACACTAATTGAATAATAGTTTTTTCTTATTTATTTGAGGTTTTAATGCTTTTAGCTAACACAAATATAACACAAATAATCTCTCATTTAATAAAAACAATAAAGTTTTAGAAAAATTTTGCTTAAAAATAGTTTTTAATACATTTTTAATATTTGATATTTTGTAAATAAAAATATTTAGAAATAAAAATACAACAGAATTAAGTAACAAGTAGCTTAATTCTTTTTTTTTTTAGGAATTTTATTTTTAAAAATGTATAAAATTTATCGAAAACCCAAATTTGGATGCAACTATTAATGACTGGAAACATTTCGGAACGTTACAGACTGTAATTTTGATATTTAATTGATGATTTTTAGCTTTGGGTCTGTAAATGATTTGGTGCATTGTGGGAAACAGTAATGGATGTGTTGGTGTATTAACTCATTCATCACCGCTCGGTTTGTATCGTTTAGCCGCACTGATATCGCCGCTCCGCCGGTATATTTATTAACCCAGTCGCCATCGGAAAAGCGGATGATGCTAATTTGATGCAGTTTATTAAAGCGCCGTTTTTCCCGCACAGGCCGCAGATAGCCATCGGATCATTTCCTGTTTTGTCAGCAGCCGCGTGACGCTGGTGGTCTGGCGCGTTACTGAACGTATAAATCTTCTCTTATCTCAGCCCGGGATTCACGTGAGCACATGTTGGACAATAACCGTGGCAGATGGTGTCGGTTAATAACGCAACAGTCTGTGTAGGACAGGACGATCGATTTATGATTATTTTTATTTCAAATTTTAACTTTTACAGCATTTGGCGGATGTTTTTATCCAGAGCGACTTACATTTATCTCTTTTATACAACTGAGCAATAGGGGGTTAAGGGCCCTGCTCAGGGGCCCAACAGTCATGGCTTGGAGGAGCTGGGAATCGAACCCACAATCTGTTGGTAGTCCAACACCTTAACCATGAGCCACCACTTTCCACACTTTTTACAGTTCCTTTTTGTTTTCGGGCTTTTAGATTTAGTTCAATGACTTTAATTTTAATTTTAATTTTATTTTCTACTTTATTTATTAATAACATTTTATATTCTTCTATTTACTTTTATACGTCTTTAGATTGTCTATTTATTTTCAGTCTAGTTTTTTTCAATACTTTATTTTTTAAATTGTTCTTTTATATTTCTTTTCACTAAATTTGTTCTTTTTTTACTTCTTAAATGAGTTTTTTTTTTCTTTTTTACATTTTATTGCCCTAATTGAATTTTTTTTTAACTATTAGTTTTATGGTGCTTATTATTTATTAGTCTTTGTTTCTTTATTTTTCTCTTTTTATCTGTATTTTCTCTCTTTTTAGTCTAAATTTAACTTTTTTTTTATACTTTTTGTTTGTTACCTATTATTATTTCTTTTATTATTTATTCTACTTTTTTTTTTATTTTTTATTTTTTTTGCCTTTTGTTGCCCT
>VCAZ01000037.1:3213600-3258600 GCA_005784505.1 Bagarius yarrelli | reverse complement strand
TGGCAAACGGGTCCGCCGATGAAAACGAGATCCCGATTCCATCTTTCTTCTTTTACGCTTTTATTTGCTCTCGCAGACACAAATGACAGACGATTAAGACGACACAAAGGCGAGAGGGGAAATCCGCTCGCCGCTCCAGTGACCCCGGTGGCATCCGAGCGCGCCTCATCCGCGCCTTTTAATAAAAAAAAACTTTTGGAGAATGAATAAAAAAACAAAAAGAAGTCTTTCTGGTTCAATTTCTTATTCTGTCACAAAGCCGCGTGTTTTACTCAGCCGAACCGGAGCGACGTACGACTCTCGCTAACTCACGCTAACAAAAGCCGTGACGCAGCTTCTAAAATGTAAATTAGCCTCAAAATCTGTTAGTCTGTAAACGCTACAGCGGAAGAGACACAGACAGTTAGAGAGAGAAAGTAAGAGAGAGAAAGACAGTAAATGAGAGACTGAGACTGTAAGAGAGAGAGACAGTGGACAAAAAAAGAGAAAGGAAGACTGTAGAAAAGAGCCAGGAAGACTAAAAGCAAGAGAGAGAAAGAGAGAGTAACAGAAAGTAGAAGAGAAAGAGACAGACAGAAAGACAGACATTAAGAGATAGAGAGACAGAAATAAAGAGTGAGAGACAGAGAGTTACAGAGAGAAAGTAAGAGAGAGAAAGACGGTAAATGAGAGACTGAGACTGTATGAGAGAAAGTAAAAAAAGAGAAAGAAAGAGCCAGTAAGACTAAAAGCGGGGGGGGGGGGGGGAGCGAGAGCGAGGAGAGGAGAGAGAGAGAGAGAGAGAGAGAGAGAGAGAGAGAGAGGAGGAAAAAGACAGACAGTAGAAGAGAAGGCAACAGACGGAAAGACAGACATTAAGAGATAGAGAGACAGAAATACAGTAAGATAGAGAAAGACAGACAGCAGAAGACAAGAGACAGACAAAAAGAGAGAGGCAGACGGTAAGAGAGAGGGACAGCAAGAGAGAGAGAGACAGACAGACAGATTAACAGACAGTAAATAAAAATAAGAGAGAGTCATTAGGAAAGAGAGAGAGAGAGACAGACAGACAGACAGACAGTAAATAAAAATAAGAGAGAGTCATAAGGAAAGAGAGAGAGACAGCAAGAGAGACGGACAGACAGTAAATAAAAATAAGAGAGAGTCATTAGGAAAGAGAGAGAGACAAAAAGAGTCAGAGAAAAAACAGAAAAAAGGGTTCGATAAAAAAAAAGAAGTGTGTGAGAAGAAAAAAGAACGTGAGAGGAAGTAAGTGTGTGAGAGGAGGCAAACAAAGTAGTGTCGTCTTAGCTAGCACGATGAGGCCAACTAGCAACTAGACGTTTAGCATGATAAATCCCCATCCCGCATCCTCATTTCTAGCTACTGTAAATTAGCCTAGACAACAAACTTAGGATGTTATTAAAAAAATATAAAATACATTTTTGTTAGACAGAAAAAAAAAATCATTAAAATTTAAGATAAATCATTAAAAAGTTATTTTTTAGCATGCAATGCTAATGCTAATGCTAAGCCTAATATAATTATTTATGCTAATAAACTGATATCACGAGCTTTAAGAATATTTTTTGAAGCAACTATTCAGGACGTAGCCGCTCTGCTAGTTGCTGCTAAAACGCTGTATTATAACTATAAACACTATATAACTTTAAAAGTACACAATAAACTAGTTTTTTTTCTTCTTCTGGGTTTATGGAAAACTACAAGTGTCCACATTTCTTTAAGAAAGCTTTGTTGTGTTGCACCCAGTTCATCTCTTGCTATGATACTAGCAATCATTAGCATGCACACACACACACACAAACACACGCGGTGTGCTAATCTCCGCCACGCGCCGATCTTTATGTGAAAATGCTGAGCAGGTTTTTAATCCACTTTCGACAGAGAATTACGCTGGGAAATATGGCGCTAATCACTCCGTCTAACGGGAAACGTCTGAAGCGCTACCCAGCAACAGCTCTTAATCAGACCGCCATCTTGCCGTTGGCGGATTTGTTTGGCGAGGCAGCATCGAGAGAATCATGTTTTTAATGAAAAGCTGAAAAGCTTATTCGGCCATCTGTGCTAGCGTTTTCTCGAGTCGCGCTAATAAAGTCGTTTGTCTCGCTTGAGCTCTTCAGAAGGAGCGGCTGATTGGCTGATTTTCTCGGAATTTTCTCAACAGAATTGTTTTTCTTCCTTTGTAGTAGTTTTGTATTTTTTTTAGAACAAAAATTTGTAGGAAAGTTTAAATTAAGTTTTACTAAATAAATTACTTTTATTACAGATAATTAATATCTTACGATTAGCTACCTCTTGGTCTTTGCCGTGGCTTTTAAAAATAAAAATTAGCCTTAGAATTGTTTTGCTAGTAAACTTAAAAAAAAAAAAAAAGTAATGCTAAGTAAACGCAGCTAACGTGAATTAGCAAAAATTCCAGGAAAAAAAACACGAACTAGGTTTAGAAAAAAAAAAAAGAATAAGTAGTCTAGCTTTCCACATGTTTTCTTTCACGTTTTCTATTTAGCAAAGGATATGCTATATGCTAATATGCTAGAACGTCAACAGTCTCTGAATTCCGACGTATTGTTAGATAATTTGGTAAAAATTAAGTGTGACAAGGTGCTAACACTAAAATAAAATTAGTTTTACAGGGAAAACCAAACACACAAAAAAAAGATTAGCCGTTAGCAAAGGATCCGAACAATCAGCTAGCATGAGGAGACTAATTAGTGGCTAATTAGCAAAGTAAATTTATCAAAGTAAATTTGATTACGATTACGAGTTATTGATAGATGATATTTTGTTATTTACTGCTGTCAAAAAATTAATGCCATTAAAATCTTATTCTCTTTTCAGCTATTTCTATTAAAGCAAACATTTTAACACGTTAGCATTTCTCTAGCCACCAGCTGTAAGGGAAGCTTTTTGTTCAATTATTTTTTTTTTTGCTAACGAATTAAAGGTAAATCTCAGGATTTCAAGAGTGGATTTGCACGATTGTATAAATAAAACACTCTAAAACACGTTAAAGACATCCTAGCCATCGTCTTCCTCCTTAAGCGGTATAGAAAACCCGCGTTAAAAACGCTCTTGCGGCCCCGAGCGAACGCATTCGCTAATGTTCTCTTTACTCCGATGATTCAATTTGACTTAATCGTCTTCAGCTTTTCAGCACTCGCAGGCTTCCTTTCTCTACATTTCCATATCTGTGCTGAGCGACCCCGGGGCCCGAGTCAGAGGGACGACATGCGTCTGATGTGTTTTAGATAAGAGAGAGAAAAGAGCGAGAGAGAAAGAGGGAGAGCAGACAAAAGAACAAAAGAGAATGTGGATAATTTAAAGCAGTAAGAAAGAGAGTGAGAGACAGATGGAGAGAGAGAGAGAAAGAGAGAGAGAGAGAGAGATAGCAAGAGATACACAGATAACGAGAGACAGATGGGAGAAAGACAGACAGAAATAGAGAGACAGATAGAGAGAGAGAGGCGCATGGAGAAATAGAGAGATGGAAAGAGAGAGAGAGATGAAGAGCGCAACAGATAGTGATACAGATGGAAAGAGACAGTGAGAAATAGAGACAGACAGGTGGAGTGAAAAAGACAGAGGAAGAGTAACAGATAAAAAGAGAAACAGATACTGATACAGATAGATTAACAGAGAGAGAGAGAAAGAGAGAGAGGTGGATAAACAGAGACAAATAGAGAGATAGATGGAGAGAGACAGATGAAGTGAGAGACAAATTTATAGGAGAGACAGATACACATAGCGAGACAGGCAGATAGAGAGAGAAAGACAGATAGAGATAGAGAGACAGATAGAGATAGTGGCAGATGGAGAAATAGACAGATGAAGAGAGGCAGAAAGAGAGAGAGAGACAGCGAGATTTAGATGAAGAGACAGAGAGTGAGAGACAAATGGATAGACAAAGAGACAGGGAAATATGGAGATACAGATGAGACGGAGACATAAGATAAGACAAATAACAAGAGACAAATAAAAAGATAGACAGATGGAGGGAGAGAGACAGATGAAGAGAGAGACACAAAGATGTTTGACTGTTTTTGTCTTTTCATATTTCTGTGATTATATCTGGGGTTTTTTCATGGATTATTAGATTACAGCTGATTTTTCTGTCCTGCCCCCTTAACCCTCAACCCCCCACCCTGGGGCAGTTGTGGTGAAGTGTGTGACAGGAGACACTGCTAAGCGAAGAGACTTCACACACCAAACCTCCGCCATCCTGTACAGCATTGTACCTACAGTGTGTGTGTGTGTGTGTGTGTGTGTGTGTGTGTGTGTGCGCGCTACATCACTTTCACCAGCATGTGCATTTTTCCCCAAAAATGAATGTTGTTGATACTGATCACCTAAACACACACACAAACACACACTTTAATCCTTGGGGTCATGTGAAGGTTGTGAAGGTTAAATGGTATTTGATTGGAAATCAGGGCAGAGTCCTGTTTCACGTCTGTGTGAGGATACACCTGTGTGTGTGCGTGTGTGTTTGTGTGTGTGTGTGTTTATCAATCTCCTGCAAATCCAATTAGCCTCCCAACCCTATTAACCCGCTCGGATGGGTGAACGAGTGCGTACTTCACTTCACTTCACTTCACAGCTTCTGCCAATATCTCATTTCTCCTGATAAGATCGCCTCCAGATCCTTCCTTCATCCCTCTCTCTCTCACCGTCACTCTCTCTCTCTCTCTCTCTCTCTCTCTATCTTTATCTATGGATAGATTTGGATTATTAAGTATCCATATTTACATTTACATTTGGGCCATTTGGCAGATGCCCTTATCCAGAGCGACTTATGTTTATATCTTTTATACAACTGAGCAAATGAGGGTTTAAGGGCCTTGCCTACAACAACATATTGTCGTGTAAAAGTTAAAAACACTGTGTAGTTGGGGACTCCGGTAAGACTAGCTATGGCAGCATAACTAAAAAGGAGAGTCAGAAGGTAACACAGACATGAGGGATCTCTGGGATAAGAGCCGACCCACCACACCGCTGTCAACAAACCTGTGCGAACGTGTAAGAGTGGGGAAATGACAGCATACAAATATTTCAGTTCACCAAACACTCTACATCCATCATCCCTTCAGTTCTGTTCTTTTACCTATAAGAAATACAGATTGAATGCTTGGCTAAATAAATGTGTTTTCAGCCTCGACTTAAACGCTGAGACTGTGTCCAAGTCCCAAGCACTAATTGGAAGGTGGTTTCATAACCGTAAGGCTTTATAAGGAAAAGATCTGCCCCTGCTGTAGTCTTTTATTATGTGAGGCTTGAACAAATAGCCTGCCTGTTTTGATCCAAGTGAGCGTGGAAAATCACAATGGTACAGAAGTTCACTCAGATACTGGGGTGAGAGACTATTAAGTGCTTTAATTGTCAGTAGTAATATTTTATAATTAATACGATATTTAATGGGAAGCCAGTGTAGATTAATTAAAATAGAGGTGATGTGGTCAGATTTTCTAGATCTAGTAAGGACTGCTGCATTCGGGACTAACTGGAGTTTTTTTATGCGGAAGGAAGTTATCAAGCGTCCACTGTCAAACATCCTTTACACACTTCCAAACATCGTTAAGCTGATCTCTACCCTTATAAAGGGCATCTGCTATATAAAATTGTATAAAAGATCTCTACCTCTTTAAAGGGCACTGCTTATAAAGGGACTTACTCTTCTCTACAACTGGGTCTTACAATGCCGGTTCTCAAGTGTGGCAATTGGGGGTTAAGTGCCTTGCTCAAGTGGTGGCTTGGTGGTACTGGGAATTTGAACTCTGGTCTTTCCGGTATCAGTCCAACACTTAACCTCTAAGCAACCACTTCCCCATGGTTCATCACTGTACGTCTAACACGGTAAAATGGTGCAAAGAAATTACACTATGACTGAGGCAGATTTTGAAGGATATAAGGAAATATGATGTAAAATAGCTTTAGACTGTGGAATTAGGATGCCTATATATTTGATATCTAATCCAAATGTAGAATATTAAATCAAGAGTGTGTCCAGCACTATGAGTGGGTCCTATACCACTCTGATTAATTCCTACAGAATCTAGAATGGACACAACTGCTGTTCTTAGGGAGTCGTTCTGATTTCAATATGTATATTAAAGTTACAACAACAATATGCTTATATTAAAGTTACCAACAACTAATGCTTTAAGTTTAAAAGTAGCTAGATTTATGATGAAATTTGCTAATTCTATGAGAAAAAAATCAGAGTAGGGCCCTGAAAGTCTATAAATAATACTAAGAAAATCAAGGAAAATAGAATGATTGATAAGACTAGTTCTAGAGAAAATGGACTTGTGTTTAGTTTTTTTCTATATATTTTATGTTAATATAGATAAACTTTAAATAGAACTTAAAATGTATTTCGTTTTGTGTTTAGTTTTTTGTGACGCTTAGAGCTAAAAATAGCCCGCCACTGCCCTTTTGATTTATTATTAAAAATAGCTGCGACCCACCGCCCCCTGAATAATTTGCCATTTACTAATAAACTCCCGATCTGTAATAATTTCATTTATAATAATTGCTTTTGAGTGATCTAATATTTAACAGATCGATCTTTAGATCAGAGATGCTGGCTTTGTAATTACTTTTATTTAATTAAATTTTAACGTTAATCTATGTGTGGTTTTGCACAGGAGACAGACAGAGTCAGAGTCTTAATATTGTTGAACCCTGAGTAACGACTCCGTGCAGCTAGCAGACAGTCGATTTAGCCTGTCTGTCTGCTCCCTGGCTGGATTGTAACTAGTCCTATTCTAAGACTATGTCCTATATTACAGGAAGTAAGAGCAATAAAGAGAGCAAGAAATGAGATGCCATTCTGCCCTAACAGGCCAGCCTTGCCCTCAAAATTGTTCCAATTATCTATAAAGCTCACATTGTTTTTGGAGCACCAATCAGACATCCAGCAGTTCAGCGATCATAACCTACTCTCTCTCTATCACTATCACCCCCTCTCTTTCTCTGTTGCTCCGCCTCCACAGACGGACGACTGCAAAAAAAAATTAAAATTAGGGCACTAAGTTGACTCGTTTGTCCGGTGGCAGCCAGAGAGTATGATGTGATTTCTCTTATCGAGACGGCCCACAAAGCCGTGGCAAGTCTGTCATGATTAACACACGCGCACACACACACACACACACACACACACACACACACCAGCCGTCTCATTGTTATTCTGACTCAAGGAATCAATTTGTATCAAATGCTGACTGTAATTTATTTGTGGCCTTTGAAGGCGGGATCAGCGCGAATGGACTCTTTTCATTCTCCCTCTTCCTTCTTTTCTTCTTCTTCTTTCATCCGGAGCCGAGCTGATCGAAACTTTCTTGTGATCGTTCCGAGTGCCGAATCTCAAAAAGGACACCTTGTCGGACATGACTGACCTGGTTCTGTCGCTCTCTCTCACTGTCTCTCATTTACTGTCCCTTACTCGCTCTCTATCTTTTACACTCTCTCTTGCTATCTCTCACACACTCTCTGTCTATCTCACTGTCTCTTTCACTGTCTCTCTCTCTCAGCATAAATTATTCTTATGTTGATTTAATGAATTAATGCTTTTATGATTTTTCTTATTAAATCAACCCGTTTTAATCAGGTAAAAATGACCTGAAAAGAAATTATGTTTAAAAGTCTTTTACTGTCTCTCCTCTGCACCATCTCTCTTTCTCTCTCTCTCCATCTCTCTCTCTCTTCTCTCTCTGCTTCTCGTTTGCTTTTTCTCCCTGTAACTCTCTACTGTCTCTCAATCTTCAAGTTTTATCTCATGCTTACTCATTCCTCATTCTTTTCCCCTCTCCATTATTAGTACTGTCTTTTTCTTAAGACGCTGATTTAAATGAGAGTGCATCAGCCAATAAAATCCTTTCCGGTGTGTGTAGCCCAGCCCCCACAGTGCAAGTCTTTAGCTGGAGCTCCTAGATACATTAATGCAGTTTTCCGTATTGTGCCAAGTAAGGAGTTTGAATCGTTCCTGGGAGTATATTTGACGTGATTGGCTGGTTGCGGTCTGTGTCACTCTGACTTCCTATTTCTAAAGGCACTGCATCAAGATATGGAAGTGTAAGGCTGTTCAGCAGCTATTACATGGAAATTTTAATAAGGCTTGTGTGTGTGTGTGTGTGTGTGTTATCATAGCAGGTAATTGTCACACACTGCCAGGAAAAAATGGTGTTTAAATTGCCGCAGTGTAATTAAGCATTTTGTGATAATGATTATGATCTGTAGGAAGGAGATAAGAGTCATACACACACGTTATAGATATTATACCAGAGCTGTCATGATATATTTTCATCCCAATAATCAAAATGTTATATAACATTAATTTCACCAAATTATAATAAACATAATGACATAACACCAAAGAACAAGTTTTTATTATCGTTAGTCATTCAGTTTTTGTTTTTTTTATTAGGTGTTGTGTATTTTTGATCTGTTTATCGTTACGTTTTTTTCTAACATCGTAGCGTTGATTGATCCTAGATCGATGTTTTATAAAAGAGGACGTAACATCAGGTTTTTCCAAATTTTACAAAAGAACAGATCGGGGCCTGCGTATCTGCGCGTCTCTGTGGTTGGATGTGAGGTTCTAGCGAATCCCATAATCCCGCCTCAGACACAAGATGATGACTAAATTTCTAGTGTCTTATCACAGGCTAGCAGGCTGGAGCTGCTACAAGAGGATTGTGGGTAAAAAAAAAAAGGGGAAAGAGGGAGGAATGGAGGGAGGAAAAGGGGATGGGGGGTGTCTGAGACGCAGCATGAAAAGGTGAGACGATCAGATTAGGCGGCTATTGGATTTCACTGGCAGTCGAGCAGAAAACGTCGCTTTGACAAAGTCTTAACGGATCTCTCTCTCTCTCTCTCTCTCTCTCTCATTCTTCCCATTCACTTCCTCTCTCACTCTCCTTTACACTCTCCTTTCTTTCTTACGTCTTTCTCTTTCTGTCTCTCTCTCTCTCTCTCTCTTTCCCAGTCAGTCAGTCACTCACTCTCTTCTTTTACTCTTTATCCCTCACCCTCTCTTTTCTCTCTCTCTCCTTTATCTTTGTCTCGCTCTTCCTTTCTTTCTTTCGCTCTCTCTCCCACTTTCTTGCTCTCTTCCCCTTACTCAATCGCTCAAAAACTCACTCTCTTTTCTTTTTATCTTTATCCCTCACCCTCTCTTTTCTCTCTCCTTCCTCACTCTCTCCTTCCTCTTTTTATAAAAAAATAATACCTTAGCCTCATTACTGCACAAGCTTGTATTAGCTAGCCGCAAGTCTATTCTACTCATTTTGCAACAAAACTTTACCTCATGTTAGCTAACTAGCAAAACTTTTACTTTTTTGTTTTACTTGCAGAAAAGATTCCAGAATTTTTATCTAGAACAATTACTAGTTTATTATAGCGAATTTTAAAAAGCGTGTTGATGCTAGCAAGTTCACTAGCGCCAAGTTAAAACGTGTGTGAAAGTTGGAACGTCAGCAAGAGTTAGCATTGACTAGCTGTGTGTTTTTTCATCCTTTAGGGGAATTCACTCATAGATTTCCTTTTGCTACACAGTGAGTTGTAGATAAGCTAATGTAGAGCTCCAGGGTGCTGACAAATATCCTCTGTGTGTGTGTGTGTGTGTGTGTGTGTGTGTGTGTGTGTGTGATGAGCCATCTTGAGCATCGGATTGATTTCGTTTTCACAGCCTGGTGTGAAAATCACACCACATCATCCAATAACGATTCAGTGGTGAAAGATAACCGCTAATTGCGTCAGACATTTAACGTTTGCTTGCGATTTATTTTTAACATTCTGATCATTCTGTTAGCAAGTCTTTCGAATTTACTAGCAATAACAGTAAAGAAAGTGACAGAAGAGCTAACATTATATAGCAAACATGCTAATCTACGCAAAACATAACATCAAAGCTTTTTATCTGAAAGGAGGGATAGCATGGCAGGCTAGCGCAAAAAATGAGAATGACAGTAAACAAGCTAACAAACTTAGAAAATATTCTACAGATAAGGCTATAAACATAACCTAGCATAATCTGGCTAACTGCTTTAATGGTAAATCTAAAAGGAGGCTAGCACATTAGCTACAAATTAGCACTGAAGAGAGGAGCCTGAATAATATAATAAAGGTTTTTTTTTGCACTTGTCGTTGATTAGCGATAAAATTTCAAAAGCTAAACACCTAAGGTTGGATTTCTGCTGAATGAAAAACGAGGCACACGCTAAACCACGCTAATCCATGTTCATTCGCTCAGCTGTAAAAACTCCAGACTTAGCGACAGTTGCATCAATAAGCTAATGCCGCTAATCAATGGCAAGTAGGATCTGGACGAGATCTTCATTATGAAAACAGCCGCCAATACGAATGACGTTTAGGATGCGACCAATGCGCAGCCGGGTCATGTCTCCATCTATATGGACATCTATACGTCTCTTTTCATCTTCCGGCTAGCAGATTAGTGCTTGTTTTTTCTTTCACGCTTAGAGAAGGTGCTTCAGATGCCACGGAGCTGTAAAAAGTGCTGAGCGTAGCAAAAAATCTATGATAACATCCAGCTAGAAAATATATAACTGACAAATTTACCTCAGGTTGTTAAAGAGCATGATAAAAAAAAAAAGCTATTTTGTTGGTAACTAGCCAAGCTAAATATGATAGCTATTGTAGCACAACGTATACGAAGACCCACCTTTACTTTACTGAGGTTTTTTTTTTACTTTTTTAAAAAAATTATGCTAGCTAGCTTAGCTTCCCGTCGCAACTGTAACTCGAGCATTAACTCTGGACCTAAAGGAGGGGTGTTTTCTTAGCTTGTCAAAGTTTCAGATAAACAAGCGAAATCCGTCCCAGGCACGAAACGCTAAAACAATAATTATCAAAGGAAACTCAATTGATGGAGCCCCTTAAACGCAAGAAAAAAACCTCTCCCGGTGCTGTGCTACGCAAACGGTCGATCGCGCGATTCCCCCGGTAGCGTCGCGCGGAGGCCGAGTTTACAGAGACATCAATCTGACGTGTCAGTTTCCAGCTAATGAAGCTTCAGCGGATCGATATGCACGAGCTCCGTTTCTGGAAAAAAAGATAATGACGCTCTGTTTTTCCTCATCCGTTCGCTGTGTCAGGTCTCCGGCTGCTGCTTTCCAACAATAATCATTTAATAAAAATGATTTATATATAAACACAAATCTAAAAGTAAGCAAAAAAATAAAAAATACATTTTTAAAAAATTGTTAACGATTTTATTTTTAGAGAAAAAACTTTAATGTAAATGTATAGCTTTGAAATAGAATATTAAATTATAAATAAAATAGATAAAACTAATAATAAATTAGCTGCTTTATAACTATATATATATATATATATATATATACAGGGAGTGCAGAATTATTAGGCAAATGAGTATTTTGACCACATCATCCTCTTTATGCATGTTGTCTTACTCCAAGCTGTATAGGCTCGAAAGCCTACTACCAATTAAGCATATTAGGTGATGTGCATCTTAGTAATGAGAAGGGGTGTGGTCTAATGACATCAACACCCTATATCAGGTGTGCATAATTATTAGGCAACTTCCTTTCCTTTGGCAAAATGGGTCAAGGGTCAAGGACTTGACAGGCTCCGAAAAGTCAAAAATAGTGAGATATCTTGCAGAGGGATGCAGCACTCTTAAAATTGCCAAGCTTCTGAAGCGTGATCATCGAACAATCAAGCGTTTCATTCAAAATAGTCAACAGGGTCGCAAGAAGCGTGTGGAAAAACCAAGGCGCAAAATAACTGCCCGTGAACTGAGAAAAGTCAAGCGTGCAGCTGCCAAGATGCCATTTGCCACCAGTTTTGCCATATTTCAGAGCTGCAACATCACTGGAGTGCCCAAAAGCACAAGGTGTGCAATACTCAGAGACATGGCCAAGGTAAGAAAGGCTGAAAAACGACCACCACTGAACAAGACACACAAGCTGAAACGTCAAGACTGGGCCAACAAATATCTCAAGACTGATTTTTCTAAGGTTTTATGGACTGATGAAATGAGAGTGAGTCTTGATGGGCCAGATGGATGGGCCCGTGGCTGGATCGGTAAAGGGCAGAGAGCTCCAGTCCGTCTCAGACGCCAGCAAGGTGGAGGTGGAGTACTGGTTTGGGCTGGTATCATCAAAGATGAGCTTGTGGGGCCTTTTCGGGTTGAGGATGGAGTCAAGCTCAACTCCCAGTCCTACTGCCAGTTTTCTGGAAGACACCTTCTTCAAGCAGTGGTACAGGAAGAAGTCTGCATCCTTCAAGAAAAACATGATTTTCATGCAGGACAATGCTCCATCACACGCGTCCAAGTACTCCACAGCGTGGCTGGCAAGAAAAGGGTCTAAAAGAAGAAAAAGTAATGACTTGGCCTCCTTGTTCACCTGATCTGAACCCCATAGAGAACCTGTGGTCCATCATGAAATGTGAGATTTACAAGGAGGGAAAACAGTACTTACACCTCTCTGAACAGTATCTGGGAGGCTGTGGTTGCTGCTGCACACAATGTTGATGGTGAACAGATCAAAACACTGACAGAATCCATGGATGGCAGGCTTTTGAGTGTCCTTGCAAGGAAAGGTGGCTATATTGGTCACTGATTTGTTTTTGTTTTGTTTTTGAATGTCAGAAATGTATATTTGTGAATGTTGAGATGTCATATTGGTTTCACTGGTGAAAATAAAAAATTGAAATGGGTATATATTTGTTTTTTCTTAAGTTGCCTAATAATTATGGACAGTAATAGTCACCTGCACACACAGATATCCTCCTAAAATAGCTAAAACTAAAAACAAACTAAAAACTACTTCCAAAAATATTAAGCTTTGATATTAATGAGTTTTTTGGGTTCATTGAGAACATGGTGGTTGTTCAATAATAAAATTAATCCTCTAAAATACAACTTGCCTAATAATTCTGCACTCCCTGTATATATATATATATATATATATATATATATATATGGGGGGTTTTTTTATTTTATAAAATTAAACTATTTAAATATATCACCTTCTATTGTATTTCTAGATTATAAAAATATTTTAATCATTTTTATTTTTAGTAAATATTTTCTGAATTAAAAATGTATATATCCCACATATAAAATAAAAATATAATTGGTAACAATAAAAAAAAAAAAAAAAAGAGAAAAAAAAATTAATTTTATAACAATTTTTGTCATTTAGCTGTGAAGCATCATGGGTAGAATTATATTGTGTCAAATATTGTGTTCAGATTTTAGCTAAATTTTCCTTTTTTTTATAAAATGATTATTCGATAAAATATCGATGTTGTGGACGCTTACTTTTAAATAACCTCTAAACTAATTTTAAAAGTTAGAATTGATATTTAAACTTTAACAAAGAAAGAAATGTAATATTTCAGCCAAATTTTTACTGCGGAATTATTTATTCATGTTTTTTTTTAAACATTGTTATTTCCTGCAATAATAATCATTAAATAAAAAGTCTAAATTTAAATCGCTTTCTTCATAAAAATGTCGTCACCTAAAGATATCCAAGCGGCTACTTTAATGACTTCATTCATGTTATAATTTCCCCTTTACAGACAGTGTTACACGTGTGTGTGTGTGTGTGTGTGTGTGTGTGTGTTCATTTCCTGTTGATCTGATTACATGAGCTCGACACAACGTAGATAAAATTAAAAACGAACAGACAGAAAGTTGTATCGCAATATTGTGTAAGTGCAATAATAATTTGCAGTCCTGCCGCTTTTAAAAACGTTCATTAAAAATAGCTGTCGTTTATATGCATTCTTGAGATTAGCTTGCGATCGTGATAAAGAAAAACTTGGTAAACAACCACAAAAGTTTTTGTGTGTTTATTCGCCAGTTTAGTTTGCTAAATTGAATTTCAGAACAAAAACATTCAATGAAACAATCAATACATCTTTTCTAAAATCAATTCTAACAAAAGAAAATGCGCACCAACATTCCAGCTACAACTTTGTTTTGGATTTGTAAAAGCAGGAAAAATATTTAAAAGATTCGAAGTTTGTGACAATATTAAAAGTAGAAATAAAACTAAATTTCTTGGTAGTCGTAACAGCACTAGAAATGGGTTGTAGCAATAGTAGTAATTTTATTCAAATTAGCGCCACTTTTCATTGTTAAATTTCAGCTTTTGATTTTATGAGGTGCAAAGTTAGAAATAAAAATATTACTACTATTAATATTATTAGTACTAATAATATAATTAACCATTTTATTTCTAGTATCTGTAACATACTTATCAGTGCAAGTAAGGATTCATTTCAGTATTAACATTTGCTATAAAAGGTATTCAAAGTCAAATTAAAAGTAATTTTATGTAGTAGTATTAATAGTAGTAAATCAAAACGTAATAATGGTAGCATTATAAACTGTAGCTGCAGCAGTAGGAGTGTTAACATTAGAAAGAGTAGGAAGACTAGAAGTATCCCTGGTATCAACTATGGTAAAAGGGGTATTATTTAAATTCAGAGGAGGTGGAGGGGTAAAAGTAGTAACAGTAGCAGCGGTATGAGAAGCGTTAACAGTTAAAGCACTACTCGTCTAAATTATGGTAGGAATTTTAACAGTAGTATTGAAGCTAGTAGAATTTATTTTTAGTAATAGAATTAGTTTTATTTTTTAAAAATGGTTTAATCCTGTTATGATTTCATCTTTCTGGTCTGATTAAAGAAAACTTTGTCTTAAGCTTTCATAGCTACAAACTTCCGCTAAAATGTCAACATTTCACGTTTGATTTCACGCACATTAATGATTCTCAAGTTTTGAAATTTTTTCTCACTGACTTACTGGATTATTTTAACTTTTCGCTGTTCAATCTTTTGTTATTGTTTTATGCGTTAAAATTACTTTTTGGTCCACTTTTTTCCGTATGCGTGTCATTCTAGTTCAATTTTACCATTTAAAAAACTGTTAAATAATCCAACAAATAACTTTTACAGTCTGTCTTCCACTATGCCAGCATGTGTGTGTGTGTGTGTGTGTGTGTGTGTGTGTGTGTGTGTGTGTGTGAGATAAATACCTCATTAGTGCGAGTCTGTTTCAGATCGTTATTACAGTTAACTGTGTTTCGTGTCACGCTGAAACTCAATTTTCGACTATATTTGATTTACAGCTTATTACTTCCTGCTTCGGCTATTTGCATTGCTATCACACACACGCGCGCACGCGCACACACACACACACACACACACACACACACTGCTATCGTATTAGAATAATTGACAGTGTCACATTTAAACAGATTGCCGCGATGATCGTTTGCTGTTCAATAACAAACCAGCGTTTATGCAGATGTTCCCCGAACCGACGACTTAAATCGAAAATCCAATTTGCTGGTTATAAAATGTGTATGGAGGGTGTGTGTGTGTGTGTGTGTGTGTGTGTGTGTGTGTGTGTAAACGTGTGAGAGAGAGCTAACAGTTTAGCATTACGCAAACTTGTCAACAATTTAGAACATTTTTATGCTGGGGTTTTTTTTTTTTATATAAGTATGTTTTAAAAAACATCTGTATTTAAAAATATTAGACTCCGCCCACATAATGTAGGCCACGCCCCTTACCTGAGTAAGCTGTCGCTGTGTAGTCCTTTCTGTCGCTGTTTCCTTTCACATGGTTAAAAGCTTCCTGAAATTACAAAAATTATTCCTTTAATAAATATAAAGATATTAAAAATATACGGAATAAATAAATAGAACATTTATATAAACACACACATTTGTTTTTTTATTTATAAAAAATACATATTAAGTAATAAATTATTCAATATTTGTTGCTTAATCTTATGGTAGAAAGTTTATCGATTTTATTTTTTAATAATTATTTTGCAATATTTTTTAAACATTTATTTATCATTCATATTATGTTGATTTTAGGGCAGAACAGTGGCTTAGTGATTGGCTTAGTAAGAAGGTCCTGGGTTCGATTCCCCTGCAGGGGTCTTTCTGTGTGGCGTTCGCGTGTTCTCCCCGTGTTTGCGTGGGTTTAATCCGGGTTCCCCGGTTTCCTCCCACAGTCCGAAAACATCTGTTAGATTAGTTGGTGATTCTAAATTGCCCATAAGAGTGAGTGTGTGTGTCCCTGTGATGGACTGGTGACCTGTCCAGGGTGTCCCCCTCCTGTCTGTCTTTTCCCCCTTTCAGAGACGGCTGGGATAAACTCCAGCAGATCCCTGTGACCCCGAATTAGGAACTAAGCGGCTATAGAAGATGAATGAATGAATGAATGAATGGTTTTTTTTATTTTAATAACAATATTGTATATAAATATGTTAAAAGTTATTTAGAAGGAAAGTAGTGTTTAAAATTACACCCGTTTACACCAGTAAACCCGTTTTAATAGATTTTTTAAAACCTGCCAATTTAGTTTTTAATATGCAGCAAAGTTTAAGAACATTAATGACAATTAAAAAAATCTGAGAGTGAAATTTTATTATTATTTTTTTTTTACAAAACAATAGCAAACAAAAATTATATATGATTATTTTTTGAAAAAAAGAGCATTATAATCCATGCAATCATTTATCTGCAAGACTTGCATATGTTTTAACACAATAACAGGAGAAGGTAAGAGAGAGCGATAGAGCAAGAGAGAGAGAGAGGAAGAGAAAATAGTGAAAAATAGAGAAAGAGAGAGGATTTTAAAGCCTGGGCAGGTTGATGTAACTGAGCAAAACTGGAGTCATTATAAAAAAGACAAAAAGAAAAGAGAGCAGAAGATGGGGTGATACAGTGACACCCCTACCCCCCACCCCCCACCCCCCACCCCAATGATGGAGTATCTTTAGCTCTGTTGCGTTACTGTTTCATCATCATCTCCCCAGAGGCTCGCGGCAGAAGCAGCTCATCGGTCGTCTTTATGACAGTGTAAAAATGGTGCCGTCCTATATCACACACTCACACACACACACACACACACACACACACACGCTCCTCTTTTCTTCCCTAAAATAATAAATCACTCTCACTCTGTAATTAAACCTGTTTCGGTCCTTATGCTGCATTTACTAACCCGAAATCAGCAAAAAACGGAACAATCTAGTTAAAAACCTCTGGATTTAGTGTTTTGTGGCGGCTCCGGCGACTGTGAACAGGTGGAGGTGGAAATAAGAGCCATAGCTTTAGACTGATGAAGCTGCTTTGACAGCTGGCCGCTGCAGCTCGTTAACGCTTGTTAACGTCAATTAACTTCATTATTCTAATGAGACGAATGGATCAGGGTCACGTGGTCAAGTGTGTGTGTGTCATAATGTGTCCCGAAGGGACCAAGTGGAGGTGTTAGACAGTGGCTCAGGACACACAGATATTATCTAAAAGAGTTAAATTGGTGTCTTGATCTATAAGAACTTCTGTAGGCACCCCCTAACTGGGAAAATAACTATCTTGCAGGTTCCCTGATTTACTCTCCAACATGCCTACTATCATGTCCATGACTATTCCAGTAGAAGGGTAAGCTAACCATACCTACTCTCTCACCTTTCTTAACCAGGGCTGTTAACTGGCACTCTGGGCATGCCTCACAAAAATTCATCACATCCATGTACAACCAGGGGCCAGTAGAACCCATCTGAAAATAAGTTTTCAGTTGGCCTAAATGTCCTGCCCAAGAAACATGCCACTCTTTAGCCATATTCGATTGTGGCACAACAAAATGTTATCGTTTGCCGCACACTGTTATCTGTCCTGAAATGCCTTTCCTGTATGTGTAACTAAACACTTTTCTTTAAGTGTAACATCCTGCCTCTGCAAATCAACTATACGAAAGGGTATTAAAAAGTTTTGATAAACAGATGGCAACAGATGGCAGCACAAGGCGAGGCTGTGCTCCCTGCGAGTGTGTGAGTCTTGTGTTATCGTGACGTACAAGTAATTTGTAGTAGGTTTTAACTCTCTGCAAAAGGTAACAAATTAAGGGTTTATGCTCATCTCCTTGTCTTGCCTTTGCTCCCATAACTGCTTTTACCCGTTGTCACATTTTGCAATTAGTACAGTCGGACCCCTACCCCCCAAAAAACCGAATAAAGAACTTCCTCCACAATACCTACTGTTAACAGGTAGGACTGACCTCCAACTATGATTTTCAAAAAAAAGCAGTAAAATACTTTCTCTCGTCTCTATGGACACAACATACTCTTAGCTTGCCCTGCCTAAACACCTGCAAATCTCTAACATCCCTTCCACCAGAGCCTTGAACTGTTCACCTCCTATTTTTACAGAATCTATTGTGTCAATAACCTTAAATAAAGTCTTACATCATAAAGGTATGTGATACCATTGGTCATACATTCTGATATCCCGGTTTGCCCACATCCATAACATATAAACACTAGCTTATGTTTGTGTTGACTGTTATGGTGGTGTGTTGACCATTACTGAACCCCCCTTGGAGACTTACCAGTCATACTTTAAACACTGCCATGAATGTGACCCAGCTGGTACGTTGATCTTCTCGCCGCGATAAAAGTATCAGGCGGTGCTGCTACTTGTCTCGACGAGGTAGGGTTGTACCTGCAAATCCACAAATGCAAAGAATTGTTTCAGCACAGGCATTGCTCAGTTTTTAAGCATAGAGGTCTTTCAGTCTTGCTTGCAACACCCTGGGGGGTCTTCCTTTGCCATAGAGCCTTTGCCCTAAAGCAGTGCCCGTAGGTATTTGTATTTATTTCAAACTTGTCTACTTTCAAGATAGTGAAAGATACTTCCATAGTCAAGAACTTCTTCAAGTTTAATGGCCACAAAAGCTGCTGTAGTCTTGCCTGTCATCAATGGCATTCGATATAATAAGCATTCTCTACTTTGTCATAGCAATCCGTTTAAAGTTTGTAAAATAATGCTCTACGTCATCCTCTTCTTGCAAAGGTAACTTCTTTGGGCCTTGTCAGCTGATCCTTTGTGATGAAGGCATTTCTTGCACAGGCATCCGTTGAGTGGTCGGCTTGGCCTTCTGTGGACTGTACTTAATGGAAGGGTTGTGTTGTTTACGGCAGCAGAAGTGCAGTCGGCTTGCGCTGCCATCTATGCTCTAGCCATCTACACCATCTGTTTTCCTGCCGTTGTGCCTCCTTTTTGAACGAGCCTCTCTGTTATTCTGTGACTCCACAAAGCTCTCCAATATTTTGCTGAGCTGTTCCGCTTTTTTAGTTGGGTCTGCCCTCTTTGGCGCGGCCTTTTTTGTCAGGCATCACAATTATCATCTTCCACCGATGTTCTGTGAATCTTTGTTACTTGGGTGGCATCTTGGCTTTCCGCTCAAAGACGTCTAGTACACTGGACTGAACCGCTGCCAATATTTGTTGTAACATTTCCCAAAGAAACCAAAGGAAGATGATGAATGTTAGCTAATGACAAAGAAATATAATTCGAAAAGGTGTTTATTTGTCGTCAGTGGAGGACCCAATGTGAAAAAAAGGGGGAAAAAACCCCACAAGAAAACAAATAGCTTTAAGCCACAAAAGAAACTTTTCTCTTGTTTTAATCTTAAATTCTTTTTTTAACACTTAAAAATCAGTTTTTATTTAAAACTTTTATTCCTGCTTAAAATGTCAGTATCAGTTTTCTATATAATTTGTTTGATTTGAAAAATACAGTATTAATAATTGTAATAGTTATCGTGTATATATTTAAAAAAAAGATTTAATAAATAATAAATCATTTTTCCTAATTTATATTAAACAGTGTTTGGAAGATTACTTTGGTGATCTAATAGGTGACAGATGATGTAACGAATAATTTTTCAAACGTTTTAAGCAGGCAGAGTCGACCTCACTCTCCGTCAGGGTGCAGTAGCCTAAAGTTTTTTAGCGGCAATGTGGATTAATCTAATTGGTACGGCGAAATTAGCGAAATCAAAAACACACAAAACAGCAACTATTGTAATACAGGGTTTAAAAAATATATTCAGATGGAACCCTATTTGTAATATTTAACATTTTCATCAGTAATTTTAATATACTTACGTATTTTTGAAGTAACAATAACAAATGGTGTTCTTTTTACATTTATTTTATTTTAGAAACTTTTTATTTAACAGAAGCCGAAGCTCATTTTTAAAAATAAGCTTTTTTATGTAAATGTAAGTCTATAACTATGAGTCATTTTTACCCTTTAGTCATATTCCAACTCGTGTGTGTGTGTGTGTGTGTGTGTGTGTGTGCAATAGAGTGGAAATGTTTCCATTTGAGATAAAACAAAAATCAGATAAGGATCTTTTTGAAGCCACTTCCTGTTTTCTACTGGATTATAATCCATAATGTGAAACAGGAAGGAGAAGCGCTGAGATTTTGAACCGGCTCTGCTCTTACACCCAATATGGCCGACAGATGTTTCCTGCTCAGGCAGATGTTCGTAGACGCAGAATTCTCTCCTAGCTTAGCAGACGTTTTTTGCCTGGCCCGCTTTTTCCCCTGTTTAAGGTCTAAACACGCATTAAATTAAAATCAGAAGCGCTGAACTGGATCCTGACCAGCGGCTAATCGCTAGCAAATCTTCTGCTTCTCTCTTGCTTGCTTCAGGGAAGAACGTATGCAACCAATTTTCTGCAGCGTGAACCCGCTTCCCCAGCAAACTCCCTCCTACTAACCGGCTCCTCCACGCCGACGTGTCTGGATTTACATCTCCTCTATCTCTAAACATCTCCTCCTCATCATCATCCTCATCATCATCATCATCAACACCTTTATGATCAAAATAACCAACAACAAAACTTCATTAGAACATGAACCTTATTATAACCATCGATACCTTCATCATTAACGCAATCGACACCACAACTATCAACAATACAGTTAAAACATCAACATCAAAACGTAACCATCAACCAACCAATAGCCTATACCACCACCTTCAACACCACAACCGTCAAAACTACAACCATTAACGCCATCGTCAATAACATAACCAACACCCCAACCCAACATAACACACCCAACCCCCAACAACAACACCCCCCCAACAAACACCACAACCATCACACCACAACGCACATACTACTCCATCGTCATAACCACACAACACCACAACACAACACACCCCACCATCAACACCAACACCATCAACCATCACCAACAAACCACAAACCATATACGCCATCGTCAATAACCAACACGTCAACAACACACCCAACAACACCACGCCACCCCATAACCATCAACACCCCACACACCCACCAACAATCAACACCAACCTCCAACAACCACAACCATATACGCCATCGTCAATAACATAACCAACACCCCAACAATCAACCACAACCATCAACACCACCACAACCATATACGCCATCGTCAATAACATAACGCACACCCAACATCACACCACCAACCATCAAACTACACCATTAACCTCCACACCATAATACGCCATCGTCTTACACAACCACACCCCAACAATCAACACAACCAACCACACACCACAACCATATACGGCCATCGTCAATAACCCAACCAACAACCCAAAACACACCACAACCAACACATACCAACCACCACATCAACACCACAACATCAACAACCACAACCATATACGCCATCGTCAATAACATAACCAACACCCCAACAATCAACACCCACAACCATCAACACCACAACCATATACGCCATCGTCAATCACAACAAACACACAATACCAACACCCCAGACAATCAACACCACACCACAACCATCAACACAACAACAACCATATACGCCATCGTCATAACACACCAACACCCCAACAATCAACACCCCAACCATCAACACCACAACCATATACGCCATCGTCAATAACACAACCAACACCCCAAACATCAAACCACAACCACAACATCAACACCCACAACCGTCAAAACTACAACCATTAACTCCATCGTCAATAACATAACCAACACCCCAACAATCACACTCTATCGCCAATAACACAACCACCAAACACAACCAACACCGATTTCGAATTGTTTAAAACTACATTTTAATATGATAAATATCTATGCAGGTTGATGTATTTATTTAAAAAATACTTTTAAAAAGTGGACTTTTGTACTTTTTTAGTTTTCGGATGAAAAAATGTAAAAAAAATTGTTTGTGTTTCTGTGGTAGAAACCTAACCCTTATGATCACATGATCATTTAACATTTACACACAAATTTTAGCTAGCGAATCAAACCAGATTCGCGCCTCTGTGTTAGGAAGGAAAATGTTATTCTGAAATAAGCGACATCGCTCATCTGATCACGCTCGGTCCTCCGAAGTCCCAGCGGAATGCTAGTTTTAGCTGATCTCATGTAGCCCTGACTCAGGATGAGGAAGTGCTAGCGCTGCTGTTTGTATAAGAGATTGATAAGACATGCTACGTTCTATACATACGAGTTTGTAGCTAGTTAAACTGTAAAGTAAATTGGTCATTATTTTAGCGTAGCGTTATCTAGTTGGGTATTAAACTAGCTAAAACTATTTAAATTCGAGAATCAATGCTAGTCTGTTTCTTTTTTTAAGCAGTAAAAATATATCTTTTTTAATAAAATGCTAGCTGGCAGCTAGCTGTACAGTAATATCGCAAGATTGGTTTACTGGAAGCGGCTTAGCCGAAAGCTAAAAATAAAAGCAAGTTTTAAAAATAGCTTTTAAAAAGCTGAGATAAAAGCAACTGCAGTGTAAAAGTGAGGGAAGGTTTAAGTCGCGTCTTCACCTCAATAAACACTCAATCTTTCCTCCTTCGGCGTTAACGCAGGCGGTTTATTAGCCGAAAAAAGCGAGGATACAATAGTCGCCCTTTCAATTAGCACTTTTCAAAGGGGGCGATAAATTTTCATCTGAGGCCACGACTGCCGGAGTATCCGCTAATAAATTTTATTATCTCATCGTCAGTGCTGAAAAACAGCTGTTTCGCCGCTGTAGCCGATAACTCAGGCGGAGGAGGGGGACCCGGGGGTTTTTGTCCATTGGGTCACAATGGACCTGGATCGATCGGAGGAGCCGGACGGCGGACAGCGACTGTCACACGAATAAAAAAAGCCCATTATTTCGGGGAGAATTAGCGCTGTCGCTCCCCGTCCTCCTCTCGCGATCATCAGCATCTCTTTCTAAAAAAAAAAAAAAAAAAAAAAAAAACCTAAACAAAACAATGGCCCGAGAAAATAATGACCACTGAAGTGGCAGTTGATGAGACGGGAAGAGAAGAGAAAGACGTCGGCGCTACAAAAGAGGACGCCGAAAGGTCAAAGGGCAAAAATGGGATCTTATTGTTGTCTCGCGCTTCTCTTTTTTTCCAATAGAGAGAGAAAGAAAGAGAGAGAGAGAAAAAAAGGCCCTCTATATTTCGTCCGCTCTATTGTAACCTGGAAAAATAATCAATGAGGTGAGACAGTGGGATTGAGAAGCACTGAATTATGGGATGGCGGTTTTAAAGGTGGAAGTGATAAAGGAGAAAAACAAAACCATGTAAATGATTTTTGTTTTACTCGCCACGAGTTTGGAGTCTCTCACTTTATTTTATTTTTTATTTTTAACCCACACCATCATCTGGTCCATCAAACTTTTAGCGCCTCATCCGAAGTTCCAAATTACCGTTAGATCCGCCTGTTCGAATAGCTTCCATCCATTCTCCAATTTGAGCTCTCGCCCCGTTGCGAGTGATTAATACGGCTCGATTTTCTAAGAGATAGTTTGTTTTTTTTTCCTATCGCGCAGATCCATTTTCACGTGACGCGAGATCGAAAGTTAGCGCCCGCCGGAATAATTGATGACCTCCCCAGTTGAGCGCGCTCATATTTATCACCGCGCGACCTTTTTGTCCATGCTCATCAATCATAAATTAGGCGAGTGCGGACCGACTCGCCCTTTGTCCTCTCTCAGTTTGGGTTTTGGCCGCTAACGGTGAGGAAATCTGCAGTTCAGCACCTCTGCTGTTCGGGGCAGATGGTCATCGGCTCCGGGCATCTGTCAACCTAGCTATTAGCGTGCTACGTCTACGGTAGGGTCCAAAAGTCAGTGAACTACGGAAAAGAGCTACGTCCTGTCAATAGCACGTAATAATCTTTAACAGCTAACAATCCTGATCATTAACACACAGAGAGGATCACTCGGGGTGCCATTATTTACGCTCTATCCTTCGTTTTTTACTTTAAGTCTTTTCTATCACACGAGAGTGCAATAATGCTAACTAATGCTAGAAACTTCTTGCTAACGGATTCGATAATGAGCTTAATCATGCAAAATAAACCACCGGTTTAGCGCTAGCAAGCATTCATAGAAAAAAAAAAATCTTTGTTACTCTCTCCCTCTCTCTGTCTCTCTTTCACTCTTTCTGTCCCTTCCCACTCTCTCTCTCTCTCTCGCTTTTTCTCTGTCACTCCCTCTCCGTCTCTCCCCCTCCGTCTCTTTTTCTTTCTCCCTGTCTTGCACTCTTTCCGTCTCTCTCTCTGCTTCTCTGTCTCTCTCTGTTTCTGTCACTCTCTTTCTGTCTCTCGATCTCTTTCTCGCTCTCTGTCTTTCACTCCTTCCCTCTCCCTGTTTCTCTCTCTCTGTCACTTTCTCTGTCACTCTTTCTCTTTTATTGCTGTTTAATTGGAGAAATTCAACCTCATCATCATCATCCTCACGCCAGTTTATAGTTTTTGAGGCGAGGTCACTAATTACACAGCGACATCACGCCCAATTACGGCGCTTAAAGCATCCAGATTATCGGGGAGGAAAATCGGCGGTGTTTTAGCGCATCATTAGTCGTTGGATGACTTTATGAAAGTGTCGATTTCTCACGTTTCTAAAAGCTTGCGGTGGAACGCAATCCATCTGTCGAGCTCATCGCCACGCTTACGTCACATCCGACTGACTGAGGGCGCCAGATACTCTTAAAAAAAAGGAATATTTAAAAAGTGCAATTTTAAACCACAATTTTTAGTTCACTTTTACTTTTTTTTTAGATTTTAAAATTGATTTTTGTTAGCAAAACTGCGCCAACACGTCCTGTTTTAATCGCTACTATTATTGGACGTGCTGATAACCTGTGTTTGAAGCTTTTTTTTAAGCTCCTCCTGCACAAACACAATTTTAAAAATAATTAAGCTAAATTCTAATTTTAAAAAGTAAAAAATTTGTTTTAAACTCACTCACTTTTAATGCTATATATGTTTGTAAAGCAAGGGTGCCATTAGTATTATATATATTTGTAAGCGAGGTGCTACTAGATTTGAGTTAGTCTGCACTTCCTGATCGTTAATAAAGTCTGTTCTATATAGTGTGATTATCTGGAGTATTATTAAAATTGCGACGTACTATAGCCGCCATGTTGATATTATATATTGTCACATGACCTACGGCGTCACAGCAGTGTGAATTTAAAGTGTGGCAATGTTAAACTTAGACGATGAAAAAACCACCGATGTGTGTTTGTGTGTGCATGTGTGTGTGTGTGTGTGTGTGTGCACGCAGAAGAGTAACTCCAGACATGATCCGTCTGCGTGCTTCTGTATTTTCATTCCGAGTGCGAGTCGGAGTCAGAGGTCATGTGACAGGTCATGTGAGGTGACTGCTTTAAGAACATCTTTTTAATCTTTCAGTGTTCAGAAAAAGTGTGTGTGTGTGTGTGTGTGTGTGTGTGTGTGTGTGTTCAAGCTGTTAGAGTAGCGGTTCAACATGATTGGCTATTTCCTCTCAAATCAATGAACTTATTATCAGACTAATTTCACACACACACACACACACACACACACACACACACACACACACACACACAGAGACTTTGATGTAGTCACTCATTCATGAACTGGATAAAACTAATGTCATTACACCCCAAATTACCTTACATTAAAATTACAATACATAAAAACACCTCATGTCTCACCCCTGTCTCGCCCTTGCCTTACTCTGCCTCGCCCTGCCCTCGCTTTACCTCCGTCTCGCCCTTATTCCACCCCGTCTCACACTCTCCCCCATTACCATCTTACCCTCGTCACACTGTATTCTCACCCGTCTCACTCTCGCCTTACCCCGGCCTCATCCCTGTCTCACCCACGCTTTACCCCCGTCGTCTCGCCCTTGTCTCACCCTATCTCACTCCTGTCTCACCCTCTCTCCCCATTACCATCTCACTCTCACCCTTGCCACACTGTATTCCCCCATCCATCTCGCTCGCCTTCGCCTTACCTTCATCTCGCCCCTGTCTCACCCTCGTCTCATCCCCCGTTTTTACCCTTACCTCACACCCATCATCTCACCCGCGTCTCACCCTCACCTTACCTCCTTCTTGCCCTTGTCTTACCTGCCAGTCTCACTTTTTTCCACCCCCCCACCCCGAGTCTCGGTAGAATACATAGAATAGATAGAATAAAATTTTTTTCTTAAAAAACGATAAAACTATTACAATAGGATGTAAAAAATTAAAAGAAAAATTAAAAACTGAAAGAAAAAAGAAAATGAAGTGAATAAAATTGTAAAAATGATTGAAAAAGACCTTCCAAAAGAGAGAGAAAGAAAAAAAAAAGAAAGAAAGAAAGAACGAAAGAAAAATTCTACGTCTGATGTTTTTTCTCTTCTCTTGTCTCACTGAGGGGTTCATGGAACAGCTCAATGAGACGTATAGATTACAAAGCAGTATACAGTCTCTCTCTCTCTCTCTCTCTCACACACACACACACACACACACACACACACTTGTTGAGGCTTGAGAGAGGAGCTTTGTAAAGAACAGAAGGATGAGAAAGTGAAATTAACCCCCAATTCCACACTGATCACATCCCAAATTGGTCTAATGAGGCGATTATGTGGTTAGAGGGCCGTGTGTGTGTGTGTGTGTGTGTGTGTGTGTGTGTGTGTGTGTGTGTATGTTTTCTCAAAGCCTGTGAGTGAAACAAGAGAACGACGGAATTTATAATAATCCATTTAACTCAAATCCCAAACGACTCGAACACAAAGAGCAGAAAAGTGAAAGATTTTCCCTTTGAAATAAAAAACCTCTTCCTCATCTTCATCTTCTTTTTCCTCTTCCTCACTCTCTTCTCCCTTTTTCATTTCCTCCTCTATTTCTCATCTTTCTCCTCCTCCTTATTTTTCTCATCTTCTTTCTTCTCTTCCTCTCTCTTTTCTCCCTATTTCTTATAGTCTTTCTCCTCTACTTCTCCTCTTTCTCTTTTTTCTCTTCCTCTCTCTCTTCTCCCTTTTTCTTTCTCTTCTATTTCTCTTATTTATCCTCTTCCTTATCTTCATCCTTCTTTTTCTCTTTATCTTCCACCTTTTTCTCTTCCTCATCTTCCTCTTTTACTTCTTCCTCTTTCTTCTTCTCTTCTTCCTTTTTCATTTCCTCCTCTTTCCCATCCCCCTCTTCACCTACTCTTCCTCTTTCTTCCTACTCGTTTTCTACTTCATCCTCTTTTCCCTATTTTCCCACCTCCTCTATCAATTTATCTCTTTCTTTTCTTTTCTTTTCTTCTCTTAATTTTGGAATATGGAGCTGTATGTCACATGATTTATTCCCCTTTGATCTCTGTGACCTGTTTAGCCGAATACACAGTATGCTCAAGTGTGTGAGAGAGTGTATGTGAGTGTATGTGAGTGTGTGTGTGTGTGTGTGAGAGAGAGAACATGTGCGAGTGTGTGAGTGAATGAGGGTGTTTAAGAGAGTGAATGCACGAGTGTGTATGTGAGTTAGGGTGTGTAAGAGTGTGTATGAGAGTGTGAGTGTAATACTTTTTTAAAAAGTTAAAAAGAAATTCCTCACAAACCAATGCTCACACACACACACACACACACACACACAGTGGAAATATTGCACCCCCTACAGGAGTACAGGACAAATGCAAATTTCTCTCTCTCTCTCTCTCTCTCTGTCTGTCTCTCTATCTTTCTTTTTATCTCTCTCCTGCACTCTCTATCCTTCTGTTTCTCATTATCTTTTTCCTCTTTCACCATCTCTTCCCTTCTTCCCTTTTTCTTCAACTCTTTCTTTCTCTTCCTTGTCCTCCTTTTCCCTTTTATTTTACTTTCCCTGCTCGTCATCTTCCTTCCTTCTTTTTGTCTCCTATCCCCTTCTCTCACTTTTGCTCAGCTCATTTTCTTCTCCTATTTGTTTTTCATCATTTAAGTCTCCCTCCTGTCCTCCTTTTATTTTTCTTCTCTACACTCATTTTTTTCTGTCCTCTTGGCTTCCTGTTTCATCCGTTTATCCCAAAAGAGCAAAAGAGGATAAATCCTGAGGTACTGCGTGTGTGTGTGTGTGTGTGTGTGTGTGTGTGTGTGTGTGTGTGTGTGTGTGTGTGTGTGTGTCTGTGTGTGTGTCTGTGTGTGTGTCTGTGTGTCTGTCTGTCTGAAACCTTCACACATATTTGCTAAAGGCTGAGGGGACAAATTCATGCTAGTTTTTGCTGTGAGTTCTGAGGAGAACCCTAATGCTAATGCTAATGTGTAACAACCCTAACTAGCTAACTTTATTAATACAATTATTTTTTTTTTACTATTAAAAACTGGTTGGTAATTTTCTTCAGCAAAAAAAAAAAACCTTGCTTATGCTAGTCTAATATGCTAATATTACCTCAGCCAAGCTAAAAAAACTAGCCCATTTCTTTAAGTCACGGTGTTCATTTTGCGGGGGGGAAAAAAAAAAACGTAGAAATGTCTGATGCTAGCGAGCTAGCAAAGTAATCTAACAGGAAGAATTTGCTTCAGTCTTTCCTAGCTGTGTAGCATTTTGCTAATTTGCAAACATCAAATCTAATAGCTAAAACCTTAAAGAGTAACAGCATAACTTTCTCTTCTACCATCAATATTTCCTTGTATTTTTTTTATGATTTGCTTCGGTATCGTCACTTGCTAGTCTTTTCTCCAGGAAGTTTTTTCCAAAGTGAAGAAAAACGATGTTTGGGTTGAGTTAGCGTTTGGCTAAGCGAGCAGTTTATACACCGTAGACTCATTATTACACCTATTACATCGTCTGAGAGCTAAAGAAAAACATTAGCTCTCTTATTGATAGCCGTTTACCGAGAGTCTTCAGACGGAGAGATGTTATGGTTGGAAGGCTAACAGAAGCAACGTTACGCATCATCTGACTCTGTGGATGAAGAGCTCAAGCTTTTAACAGTCGACATCATAGCAGCGATTTCTCATGGTGAGCTAACTGAACCAACAGCTAGCTGCTAGCATGCTAATCGCATGGAAATGAGACTACTTTTTATCAAACTCTACAGAAAAACATTCTGTATTGCTAAAGTAGCGTATCCTCGGAACTGCGCCCAAGTTTCACTACTTTAACATTTTAGTATTTAAAATAAGGGTTGCCAGATTGACCATCTGTGAAGTGGGATATATTTTGTAACTAAAATCAAGCAGGTTGCCACAGAATTTGTGTTATTAGACAGTGACAGATGTTTGATCTTGTTAGATATTGATAAAGTTCCAATTATGGTTGCCAGATTTGTGTATTTTCAGTACTGCCTGCTAGCTTATGGTCCATTAAATAAATACATTTTTTTAATTATGACACATTTTTGCTCAACAGGGAGTATTAGATTGGGGGTCCTGTTCATAGGGTATATACAGGGTTTCCAAATATCACTGCAACCACATATAGATAGATAGAAAGATTTGATAGTGTTATTGGGTGTTTAATGGGTTGCCATGTTGGAGTGGATGGTCATTGGGGTGGTGAGTAAGTGGGTTTGTGTAGTCTTCTGTATTGACAGCAGTTGCCAGGTCCTTTTTTTGTGCAGTAAATGTCGAGTGCAAGTATTTAAAGTGGTGGGTCAATCGTCAATCAATCGTCTCTTGAAGACAGTCAGTGTTTTGACATTAATTTGGAAGTTCATTCAAGAAGTCCACTATCTTGGCAAGTCTTGAGGCAGACCTACGTTGGTGTCCTAGGGGATGGTGGGACAAGTCAATCGGTGGGATGGAGGGCGTGCTACCGGGAGCCAGTGGAGTTGAGCGCAGCAGTGGAGTGTGAAAACATTGGTAAGGTTGAAAACAACACGCGCAGCTGCATTCTGAAATCATCTGCAGAGGACGAATTGAACTTAGAGGTAGGGCTACCAGGAGCGAGCGTTGCAGAAGTCTAGTTTAGAAATTAAACAGTAACTGAGTGACCTGAGTAGATAAGAATGGTGGAATCCTCTTGATGTTATGGAGGAGAACCTGCAGGTTCGTGTTAGTTAGCAACCTGATAAGGATAATTAATTGTCCATAGTTACCCCCAAGGTTATGGGCACTGGTCGAAGAAGGAGATCATCGAATTGTCCAATTTTGTTCTTTGATATCAAGACGGTTGCCAGATTGCACTTTTTAAAGAATTGTTTTGAGTGAAATCAGTTGGTGGGGTTGCCAGATTCAAATTAATGTCTATTTTTTAGGCAAAAATTCGGCTGAACCACAGTTTCATGTTAAAATAATCCTGATTTTCGGTATTCCATTAAAAAAGATTCCGACTGCAAACCTTTAAAAAGGCACAGGATGTAAAGAAAGTAAAACATCGTCGCATACGACGACACGGGATGCTGAAATAACAACAGCTGAAGTTCCCAGCGGCGTAAAACACCAGGCATGTGTTTACTCGGGGAAAAAACTCACGACTTATTAGTGTTTGTTTGTCCCTTAGTTTAAAAGAAAAATCTGCTAAATGACTCGGGACTTCATCAGTCAGACGCAGATGAAAGAAACGCCGTCGTTACAGACGACTGATTAAATGTGCATACACTCAAGAACAAATACCCTGTTGGACAAGATAAGACAAAATAAGAGAGAAATGTTGATTTATGGACCCAAATAAAATGCGTGTCTAATAAGGACACACGGCTAATGATTTGAGGAAGCATAAGGACGTGTGTTTGTGCTACATATCCCACGCCATACACACTTTCATGTGCTTGTTTTGTTGATGTCATTTTGGGATTTAAGTTCAACGTATTTAAATCACACACTTCCTCTAATCACCAATCCTACCAGTGTCAATTAAGGGCGGGGGGAGGGGGGGGGTTTACAAATTTGTAAACACAACAACAAAAAAAAAAAAAATCCATAAATAAGTGTTAAAAAAAATCAATTTTGTTAGTAGAAAAAATAATAAAAGTATGTAAATAATAATACATCATACATTTATTAAAATTTATTTATTTAATTTACATAAAAAAAAAACAGTGTAAAATTAAAAAAATAAATAACTGCAAAAAAATTGTAAACACAAACATGCCAAAAAAACCAAAACAATAATGTATTTTTTCTTTTTTTTTTTTTTAAAGTTACTTTTTAGGTTGCCATTTAAAAAAAAAAGGAATGTGAAAGCTAGAAAACCGCCAGCGCTGATAGATAAAATGTGTAAGCGGCGCTCCGGTATCTAAAAATCTATCGTTCTAAAATCGATTGTATTTGTTTGGCAAATTTCACAAATATTTACATTGTATTTCCAATAAAATTCTCTTTATATATTGGTGTAAAAGAAAACTGGTAGAAAATCCCACACTGTGTACAAATAACATAGACTTTTTACTTAAATTTTCATGTTTTAACCTGAAACAATAGCCAAATATAAAACTATACAGAATTTTGCCACCAAATATTTACTTTCTTTAACAAAAAATCTTAAAACTATCTAGAATAAAATATTTAATGTATAAATGAATTTTCAAATGTCCATACTTTAACGTAAACCCACTTCCGTGTCGTTTTTTTTTTATAAACTTTAAGACTCATTTTCCCCAAAATTTAGTTTTTAACACTAGAATTTCACTTGTTAATGCAATCAGTTGCAAAATCTACAGATAATTATTTTAAATGTCATGATTTATGCGTTTTTCAAAAAAGTCTGAATTTCTTATTCCCCCTTAATGGCTCCTGGATTCTGATTGGCTGGCAGGTTTTCCGCTAAGCGCTCGCTCTGCTATAATGAGATGGAAATGCGTTTTCAATGAAAATCATCTCTAATTGTTTTCACGCCGATCAATCCCCACCCCCCCTCTCCCTCCCCCCGGCATCCTGGATTAATCCCGTTATCGATCCTGCGGTTTGTCGGGCGGTTTTTATTCTGCTGCCTCCGAGGTCGAGCGGTCGCGTCTGATGAGTGTCGCCATGCAAATGTATGCTAAAGGGACAGGAACCGCTGAGCTAGCTAGCATTTATAAATACTTTGACTTTACATTAATACATACATGGGGGGTGCAGGGGGTATTTTATTTTGTTTTATTTCAAACGTATAGATTTATAGTGCACTATATAAGGTGTTAAAAAATACCCTCATATGTACCCTTTATGTAGTGCCCTAAGAAGTCCACCACACACATTTAGTGAGCTACAGAGAGTGTAGAAATCATTACTGTATATCTGTCAGGTGGACATTCTCATTCTTTAGATTAAAGACCGACCGATTATCAGTTTTACCAATATTTTCCCCGATATTTTTTTGGTAAAATCGGGTTCACCGATATCGTTTTGGGAAGAGACGAGTCAATGAGAAGACAGTTCTAAATATCAGTTATCGCTCACAAACACGTCGACATCTGTATCGATTCTACAAAAAAAAAACAATATCAGCCGATCTTTATATACTTGTGCCCAAGTTCAGTCTAGTGCACTTCTAAAGGGCAGCATGGTTTTCTATGTACAAAGTAGTTTCCCTTTTGTGTGTGTGTGCCCTACAAAGTGCCCTTATAAATAAAAGAACACTGACCTAGAACACTTTCTGTCTGCTGTGTTTTTATACTCTAGACAGCAAGTGCACTATACAGGGACATTTAGAGTCATCCCCTAAGTAGTGTACACTACATGTACAAAGACCTTCATCCCAGCAGAAAGTGATGCTACATTTTACACCTCCGTCAGTTTTTCTCCTTTTGGTTTTCTTTCCACTCACATGTGACCGCCGTCGTACCGTCGCCCGGCGAGTAAAAGCAGCCGTGTTTCTGTTAGCATCGCCTCATAAAGAATAAATCAGTTGTTTTAGAGGCGACTTTCTGAGGCAGGAAGCGAGGCAATTCCACCCGATTTACAGACGTTACGTCTAAGTGAAGAGTTTTTCTTTTAATGTCGCTGTGCAGGAAGCCGTTAGCTGTTAGCGCACTCGTAAATCGCCACGTGGTGCTTGTGTTGACGTGCTGCGAACGAGCTAGGCTAGTGTTACAGAGCAATAAAGTGTGAGACGAGAGTGTGTAAGCGGCGCGCCGGTATCTAAAATCTATCGTATTTGTTTAGCAAATTTTACAAAATGTTTGATACGATTCAGGGACACGAAATAAAGACTTTACAGTAAATATTTATAAATTATTTGCAATAAATACTATATACTATCACATTTTAAGGCAACTTTAAATAGTTACTTTTTAAGTAGTCAAGAAAATAAAAGAGTAAAATAAAAGTTATAAGGAAATAAAAACAGTAACTTTTAGTTTAGTGTAAAATATCCGTTATTCTTTTTTTTTTAATTTTAAAAGTTAAAACTTGCAAGTAAACACATTTTCCCAATAAAAGTCTTTTGTTTCTGATTAAATCTGTAACAATTTTTATTTAAAAGTTTGTAATATTAACACAAAAAACAAAAACTTTCACTGATTTCTGGTTTTGGTTGAAATTCTGTAGCAAAATTTTATTAAAATTGACAATTTCGGTGTTTAAATTTTAGTTTTGCTATAAAACGTACATAAATTTGATATTTTTTTTTACCTGGCATAAAAAAATATTTGGTCGTATTTAGCTTTTTTTTTGGTTTTTTTTCTTACGCCGTTTTATACACATTTCCGGTTGATTTTCTCGAGACACGTTTTCCCGTAAGCTCCACCTTTTGTCGCCGGTGTATAACTCATTACTTCCAAGATCGACGTTTGTTTTTTTTTTTCCTTCCGTTACATATCGAGCGGCTAAAATAAATCAATGTGTATTTAGCAACAGACGCTAACGCAAACGAGGGTTTGGTTTGGGTTTTTTTTTTTTTTTTTTTTGGTTCCATTAAAAGATTGAGAAAGTAAAGATTCATTACGCGATGGCCGTCATGCAAATGATGAAGTGACGCCGACGTGTTCGGGTTTACTTAAGGAAATTGACCCTGGTGGCCGCCGGTTGACTGACCTCTCCGTTTACAAATCATAAACTGTTTTCAATAGCCGCATGCCGATGCCTAAATATGTGGCATACATTATGTCAGGGAATATTTATTCGCCTTCCCCTCCCCTATTACCGCCCCGGAGGTAAAACCCTTTGACGAATGCATGCAGTGGCGTACCGGACGCTTCGAAGCGGCCTTCTTTAATTGGCCCTCGGGTCCGAAGCACCGATTAATAATCGATGGTGTCAAGCGGAGCAGGTTGGCCCTCGTGTTCCAGGCAATAAATTACCGCCTTATATCCATATTTATTCCGAGCGAGTCTTTGTTGTTATTAGCATGAGGCTTTTAAAGTAATTGAATTATATTTCTTTAAAAAAAAGAGAGAGAGAACAGAACTGAGCTATAGATCCCGTCCCCGGATAAACAAACAAGCGAGCAGTAATATGACAGGAGCGTCTGCTTAAGCGGCTCGTTATTCTTGGCCGGCGATCGTAAAGATTCCTCATCAATCTGCGACCCCTGACTGGGAAAATTACAGCGACTGACGCTGATGGCAAGGTAACCAGACGACGGAGAAGATATACACACATCAGGAGAGAGAGAGAGAGAGACAGAGACAGAGACAGAGAGAGAGAGAGAGAGAGAGAGAGCGTCTTCTGTAACTCCTCAGAATTTACATTAAGCCTCTTTCACTTATCTCATGGCGGAATTTTAGCTAACAACAACGCTACCGAACCACCAAACCACCGAACCACGGCCAGGATAAAGGGACACCACGGTCACATGCTAACGTTTTAGCAAAACGAAGATTACAAAAAGCTTTGTGTTCCTGGAGGGATGTCGAGAAGGGAAAGGTAAGCGAAGAGAAAAGAAAAGAAAAGAAAAGAAAAGAACAAAAGAAGAAGAAATTGTGATGTGATACCGAAAAAGAAAATGTATTTAAAAAAAAGGACGAGAAAGCGAAATAAGGAGATATTTTAAAGAGCGTGGATAAAGGAAAAGAATATGAGAAAAGAGAAGTTGTGTGTTTTGTGGTGTGTGTGTGTGTGTGTGTGTGTGTGTGTGTGATGGCAAACCTAAGGAACAGAACCGAGCTGATTTTGGCACCATCCAGAATCAACAGTGCAGGAATGCCGCAGGAAGAAACTCAGACAAAGGGAGAGAAAGAAAGCAAAGGAGAGAGAGAGAGAGAGAGAGAGAGAGATTGTAATAGCACAGACACTAAACTGTCTGTCTGTCCGTCTGTCTGTCTGTCTGTCTGTAGATCACACAGGGATCAAACCCTGGACTTGGGACACTGAAACTCACTAAAACACACTAAAACAATGATTTACAGTGTGTATTAATTCCTCCCTCAATCCCTCCATCCAGTTTTTTTTTATTTCCTCCTTTTTTCTTTCCTTCATTCAGAGCTTCCTTTCTTTTTCTCTCTCCACTTTTATAACTTTTTTTCTTTTCAACTTTATCTTCGCTTTTTTAATTCTTTATATCCAATTTTTTCAGCTTCTACACTTTTTCTCTCTCTTTTTTCCCCCATTTATTCCGTCTTTTATTTCTCCTTCTACTCATCCATCCTTTTTCTCTCCTTTACCTAGCTCCTGTTCACCTTCCCTTTCTTCCTTCTTCCTCTCTCTTTTTTCTTTCTTTATTCTTTCCTTTTTTACTCTTTACACTCTTCCTCTTATCCATTTTTCTTTCTTTTCATTAGCCACACCCACCGAACCACATAAAAGGCAAGACATAAAAGTTAAAGATGGCGGCAAAAAGACGAGAAAACTGTTAAAGTTGCCAAATTTTAACTGAATTAGTTTTAATTTTTTTTTTACTTAAAACTAATTTTTGATTTATTTATTTATTTTTTACAAATGGTTGTGGAATCAGTCGACCTTCACGACCGTTTACTGAGCACCATAAAGAATACACACCTCTTTTATTCTCATCATCTGCTTCAAATTCTCTCTGCTAGTCCACACACACACACACACACACACACACTTTCGAATATGTCAAACATTTTATCGCAGGAATTCCAGCTCCATGACGCGTGACGTGATGTTAATACGGATCTGGTATCAGAAGTCAGCCATGAGCTCCTGCATGGATCGGGTTCCACAGACAAGACAGGTGTAACGATGGACGCTTTAATACCATAAACAGAGCTTTTGGACAGTTATTCACGTCTCGGTGAAGCAGACAAGCTTCGGAATCTTTTCTACGGAACTCCTTTGATTAAGTATAAAGCTGCTGTAATGTAATGAAACCGGATTTTCCACAGACGTACCAGAAACTTTGTTGCGTAAGCATTTTAGATATTTATAGCTATGTTTAAAATTGTCAAACAAAATCATTGTGAAACTTTGTAAATGAACATATAGCCACGCCTACTAAACACCATATAAGGCAACGTAGGGATTAAATAGTCTAAACTGTAAATAAGTGACGTGTGAAGTTGAATCATTTTTTGGTCATTGCTAGGTTCAACGATCTTCGGCCAAAACAAAATCGCGTGACGTTTTTGACGTTACCGAAAGTTTTACAAAATTATTGTAAAACTTTACGTTACTATGGAACGATTCCGTAGAAAAAGTAATAAACACCACCCACACAAACCAAACAAAAACGCCCCCAACTTCCGAAATGTTATTTAGTAAGTATGTAAACTGGTTATCAGGGACATTTTCAGCCACATCAAACAACAGGACAGAAATGCGCAGCTCGGCCCTCGGGATCAGGGGCCCCTGGAGAAACGGCCAAGGCCGTCTGCCGCGGCGCTTTAATTGAATAGTCCATTAGGAAAATCAAGTTTGCTGTAATTTAAATCCACTCCGGCAGCTGCTGACGTTTCCCCGAGTCCAAACCGCCCGTTATCTCTTTTGAACCACGTCAGCATTCAACTAAACACCGTCCTTTTAGACGAAAGGACGTCCATTAACTCATTTTCTGCCTGAAAGAAACGCTAAAGAAAATATCTCTATAATAGAAATAATAACTGCTAAACTCTCCATTCACTTTTCAATGTGAGGAATATAAGAATGATGCCATTCTTCTATGGAAGATGGACAGAGTCTCTCAGAAGTAAAGATGGACAGAGTCCCCCAGAAGTATAGACAGACAGAGTCTCTCAGAATTAAGAGTGTAAAAAGATTGTGGAAAACTTCTCCAACCTTCCTCAACGTCAAATTGAAAATCTTTTCATCTACACTACATAACATAATCAAAAGATTCTCTGTGTGTAAGCGACAGGAACAAAGACCTGTGTTGGATGTCGGTGGTCTTCAGGCGCTTAGACGACACTGCATCACTCATCAGCATGATTTTGTGATTGACATTAATAAATGGACCCAGGAAAACTTCCAGAAACCACCATCGGTAAACACACTCCACCGTAACATCTGCAGATACCAACTTAAGCTCCATCATACAAAAAGAGAGTCACATGTGAACCTGGTTCAGACGTGCCGTCATCTCCTATGGGCCAAAGACTGATTCAAAGTGGAAAAAGTGTTCCGTGTTCTGACGAAAAAAATCACAGGACGCAGTGTCCTCCAGGCTAAAAAGGAGGGAGACCTTCCAGTGTTCAGTTCTAAAGCCAGCGTCTCTGATGGTATACGGTGTATAAGTGTATACGGTTTGAGCAGCTTGACACTATAAACGCTGAAAGGTACATAAAGGTTTTAGAGGAACATATGCACCCACCGCCCCCCCCACCCCAGACGACGTCTATTTCACTGAAGACCTTCTGTGTTTCAGCAGGACAAAACCACATACTGCAGCTATTCCAACAGCGTGAGGTAGTAGAAGAGTCCGAGTGCTTAATTAACCTGTCTGCAGTCCAGATTTTTTCACCTATAAGGAACATTTAGTGCACCAATCAACGAAAAATACGTCAAAGACGAGCATGAACTCTTCAGCAGCTGGAAACCAGAATCAGGCAAGAATGGGACCAAATTCCAACACCGGAACTCCAGAAACTCTTAACCTCGATGTCCAGACGTCTTCAAACTGTTCAGAAAAGGAGGGGAGATGATACCCGTCCCAAATATTTCTGAATAACCCTTTGTTCATAACCTTGTAAATTTCTCAGTTTAATCATTTGTTATGTTCTCTATGTTCTATTGTGAATAAAATATTAAGTCGTGATTTGAAGGTCTTTTAGTTTTCATTCTATTCAAGTTTAAACAACGTCCAAACTTCTCCGGAATTCGGGCTGTGTAAATAGTAGATTTAACAATTTAGCAGTAAGACAATTATTATTATAGAACAGTCAGGTTTAAAGAGAGAGAGAGAGAGAGAGAGAAAGACAGAGAGACAGACTGGAGCACATGGGCAGGAGGGGAGATTTATAGGGCATGTGAGAGGATCATATGGCAGTTATGGATCAGTATAAATTCTCCACAGTAAAGATCTCACATGCAGCTTTACGCTGTCTCCTCTAACATGTCCTGACACTCGGTCACTTTGTCTCTTGTCCCTGTTTTTTCAGACTGCCAGCTGTAATCAGAACCCGGGCACGGTTCAGCGGGCACAGCTGAGGGAAAGACACTTTACTGGCACTCGTTCTCTCATTCCTCCATCAGTGATGAAGGAAACAATGGCTTACCAAGGGTAGATACAGCTGCCTAAAACTCTACTGTCTCTGTAAAACTCTACTGTACCCCACAAAACTCCACTGTCCCTTTAAAACTCTACTGTATCCCGCAAAACTCCACCGTCCCAGTAAAACTCTACTGTACCCGTAAAACTCTACTGTCCCCATACAGCTGCCTAAAACTCTACTGTCTCTGTAAAACTCTGCTGTACCCAGCAAAACTCTACTGTACCCAGCAAAACTCCACTGCAACAAAACTCCACTGTACCCAGCAAAACTCCACTGTCCCATTAAACTCTACTGTACCCAGCAAAACTCCACTGTACCCAGCAAAACTCCACTGTACTGTCCCGTTAAACCCAGCATTAAAACTCCACCTGTCCCAGTAAACTCTAACTGTAAAAACCCAGTCCAAAACTCCAAAACTCCACTGTCCCATTAAACTCTACTGTACCCCGCAAAACTCCACCGTCCCAGTAAAACTCTACTGTCCCCATACAGCTGCCTAAAACTCTACTGTCCCTCTAAAACTCTACTGTACCCCGCAAAACTCCACTGTCCCACTCCCATGTAAAGCTGCCTCCACTCTACTGTACCCACTGCTGCTAAAACTCCAAAACTGTACCCTCTAAAACTCCACTCCCTAAGTAACCCGCAAAAACTCCACTGTCCCATTAAACTGTCCCTAAAACTCTACTAAAACTGTCCCTACTGACAAAACTCCTAAAACTGTAAACACTCTACTGTACCCCGCAAAACTCCACTATCCCTGTAAAACTCTACTGTATTCCGTAAAACTCCACCGTCCCTCTAAAACTCTACTGTACTCCGCAAAACTCCACTGTCCCAGTAAAACTGTACTGTCCCTGTACAGCTGCCTAAAACTTCATTGTCCCTGCCAAATTCCACCGTCCCTTTAAAACTCCATTTTACCCACAAAACTCCACCGTCCCTGTACTGTCACCTACACTCAACTGCTATATTAAACTCTACTGTCTATTTAAACTCTAAATCTACTACCCCTACACCTACCTACCTACTGTCCCCTACACCTACCTACTGTCTCTCACACCCCACTGTCTGTACACAGCACTGTCCTCACCTAATGCTAGAAAACTTGGCACTTAATTGCCAACAATAAATGTAACCAATTATTAAAGCATTGAGTTATCAATCTGCTTATCATCTCAGATGTAGTCATGCTTCAACCCAACCTTTGTAGTAATGTCTGAGTGTTTTTGTCTTAATTTGGCCAAAGTTTGGACATTTCGGACACATACACACACACACAACAGCAACCATATGTTCAATGTGACCCTCATTATTCTCAATTAGGGCAGCCATCCATGAAACCCTCATGCTGATAAAGGGGCGCTAACACCTTCAGAGACCACAGAGTGTGTCTGTCAGATGGTGTGTGTGTGTGAGAGAGAGAGAGAGAGAGAGAGAGAGAGAGAGAGAGAGCGAGAAAGACATTCTGGAAGGCGTACAGGAGATAAGGAAGGTGGGGACAGGGAATATAATTTCACTAAGAATGACACAGGTCACTTTGAGTGGCTAATACTTTACGTTTATGCATATGCTAACTGGCTAATGAATTCTTATAATGCCACGAGGGCAGTAGTGGGTAGGGGAAGTAGTGTGTAGTAAAAAATGGCAGTAATGTGTAGGAGCAGTAATGTGCGGTAAAAGAGGCAAAAGTGTGTAGGAGCAGTAGTGTACTGTGAAAGGGGCAGTAATGTGTAGGGGCAGTAGTCTGCAGTAAAGGGGGCAATAATGTGTATGGGTAATAATGTGTAGGGGCAGTATTGTGTAGGAGCAGTAGTGGACAGTGTGTGTGTGTGTGTGTGTGTGGTGTGTGTGTCTGTGTAGAGTTACAGCTGAATACCAAATGTTTTTATTGATCCCAGTCACTTTCTCCATCTGCTCCCCAGCAGCCTTACACACACTGCCAAATATTACGTACACACGTTCACACACACACACACACAACTGCCCATACACACTTCTGTTCTTACACACTACTGTCCATACACACCAATGTAGATACACACTACAGTCCATACACACTTCTTTCTATTAACACTACAATCCATACACACCACTGTCCATACACACTCTACCGTCCATACACGCTACTACCACACTCCTGCTCATGCCTTTACACACTCCTCTCCTTCACACACACACACACTTCGGTCCCGGTGCACTGTGAGGCGTTGTGACCTTTCCCGAGTCAGAAACACTTGGGCTGTGTCCTAATCCGTAATCAAACTCCTCTGTAGGCATTAAACGGACGCAGGAGTTAAGAAATCGATGCGTGAGTTCACGGCTCTGAGCCTCCGGCGGCTTTCTGATTCCCTCACCGTCGACTTCATTCTCCCTGAAGCCGCTGTCTGATATTCCAGCACTTAATTTAAGAGAGCAGTTAAATCACACGGGCCGCAATACGTCAAAGCGAGAGGGGGCCAAACACGCCGTAATGAAAAAGCTATGATTGCTTTTTCTGTCTCGCCAAATGACAGTTATCACCTCGATGACCCGCTCGGGGCCGCAGCCGTCGAGAAATGACACGCTGAGGGCATGACGTCGTCTAACAGGGTCGTTACAAAAATCAATACAAAACCCATTTCGAAAAGACACTCGCCGCCGTTCATTTATCGGATCGGCTGCGGGCGAGAAAACAAACTTAGGGACCGAAAGTCTCGTGTGCACTACCTAGCGTCTCCGTCCCTTCGGTCGTCACACACTAACGCGGCCTTAATTCTGAAACAAAGTCACTAATCCAAGTGAGAAAACTTCTAGGGAATTTTGCCGTGTTTAGGGGCCGACCGCTGCTGTTGGCTCCGCCCCTTTTCACACTGCAACTGCTGGGAGTTAATTAAGAAATAAAACTAGGCTAAATGTCACAAATATCTATTCACAGCTCGCCGGAACGTTTAGAGTCATTGCTATGGCAGGCAAGACAATCGCCTTGCGCAGAACCTGCGATAGAAAACTAATCAACCAATCAGAACGCAGGAAGTATCCAACGCGCTCTTAGGCGCTTCAGTGTCTAATCGAGTTCTAAAAGTTCAGACACAGTTGCGAATTGTCTGCAGAAGCGGCGGCCATTTTTTACACTTGCTTTGACTTTCTGTCGATAACCAATCACAAGAACTGAGGGTAAATGAGGCAGAAAACACATCAATCCTGTCAAGCTTCGATACACACACACACACACTTAGCATAATTACACAATCTACAAGCTAAGTATCGTAGGATGGGACTTATAGGGTAACAAACCCTATTCCACCTTTGTTAAGACACTAGCTAGTTAGCCATGTGCATCTAGCAAACGTGTATAATGTGTATACTAACGTTATAATGCTAGTCAGAAATGTCCGGCTAACACCACATGTTATAGAATGCTTAGCATTAGCACAGTGATTGGCCTGATGTCGCAAAAACAGCTAGCCAATCGCTGTATACATTTAATTAACTAGCTAAAGGGTGCAGATGGCGGTGAGTGAGTTAGCTTCTAATAACATTCGTAATAGTTAAAGTAAAAAAACAGTTAGCTAGCATATTAGCTTTCTAGTTAGCTACTGTGTCTATAATTAGAGTTTTTCAAGTAGGCTAGCATGCAATTATGAGACAGTAAACTTTTTCATCGGTTTCCTTCCTGTTATTTATCTTTTCCTAGTAAAAAAAAAAAAAAAAAAAAAAAAAAAGAAATAGAAATGAAAAAAAGGAAGCAGATGTCAGAGGCAATCGCTCTGTAACGACACTCGGGGCCGCGCTTAACGTTTGCGCCACGCTTATTAGCGCCCGACTGTAAGCGCCGACTTTTCAATTCCAGCCTTGATTTGTTTCCGTGTTCTATTTTCCGACAGAAGGATGGGATGGATTTTTTTTCCTTTCTTCCCGCCGAAGAGACGGGCGATGTCCTATAATGGTTTCCGAGCAACACAAGCGGCGGCTAACATAGAAACTTTAACACATGTAGGTTTGTGTGTCGCGGCTGGAAAAAAAATATTACCTCAGAAATGCGCTGGTTTGGCTGACTGATGAATTTTAATCCCTTTCTTCCCTCTTTCCATATGAGTGTGTGAGTGTGTGAGAGAGAAAGAGAGAGAGAGACACACACACACACAGACTAAATTCAGAAAAATAATTTCCTGTCAGGATCGTTAGTCTTAGCATTAGCCGCTAGCTCAGTACTACTATACAAAATAAAAGATACTTTTTAGCATTTGAAACGCATTCATCACACTTAAGATTAGCTTAGCGAGTTTTTATTAGCTTTGCACCTCTGCTAAATTTTCATCAGCTGTTGAATACAATTTTTAAAACCTGCTAAATGAGCGACTAGCAAATAACGTAGGTCTCGATGACGCGTCTTCCGTGCGTTTTTTTTTCCCCTCAGTCCTTTCGTTCTTCCTGGTTAGTTTGATTTCCGGCGGTGCTCGACTAGTAAACACGTCGTTAGCGCTGGCCGCTCCTTCGCTAACACCGGTTCCACTGTAGCGCTCGATTGAAAAAGCAATTCGTCTCTCAGCCGCCGGACGATAAAAGAGCTCTAATCCGGTTTTATTGTGAGGGAATAATGAACACGGTGGCCCGAAGCGGCTCATATCAAAACCCGTCGCTCTCACTCACGTCTGGATTTTCATTACTGAGAGACAGACAGACACAAAGAGACAGAGAGAGAGAGAGAGAGAGAGACAGAAAAATGTCCTTTGGAGTCAGAATTACGCCAGTGTTCACGCGGTTTATAGCGTCTGTATGGTGAAGGCTGTGTGGTTTGGGACGCAGCCAACAAACATTTCTTTACATTTTCAACATTTTTAATAATAAAAGTTTGTTCCAAATTTTAGTTTTAAACACGTTTTAGTTTTTGACATTAATTAAATTCGTTCAAATTTTATTAATATTTTTATGTTAAATAAATATTTGTTTTTTTCTCACTGCACACGTCATTTTATTTTATAGAATCTATTTTTTTTTAAAAAAAGGTTGATTGTGAGATTATTTATTTTAGGTTGCCAGAGCGTTTCCTCCACAGAGTCGCCGCACGTTTACATCGATTTCCTCGCCTTTAAAATGTCAAAGTCGCCTTATTTAATGCAGCAACTGACGCAAGACTAAAATAAAAATAATAAAACAAAAAAATAGCGACAAGTTAAAAAAAAGGTTTAAAAATGAAGATAGAAGGAAAAAGTGTGAGAAAATAAAGTGATTGAAAAAACAGTTTTAAAAGTTAAAATATTGCTGATATTTTATTGATTATTCAGATTTAATTATATGTATAATAATTAATTTTATATTACTTTTAAGTTTACGATATAAAAGTATTATTAATTCGAAAGTGGTATAAAACACTTTCTGTGATGTTTCTGAAGCTCACACACACCACACACACACACACACACACACACACACTAAATTCCTGATTAGTATTTTAGTAAATGCTCTGGCTACATAATGTTTTCTAACATTAATTTAATATTTTAAACAGGCTTCTTAAAATATTTTTACAGTTTTTACATAATGTTTATGTAATTACAGTAAATATCACATTAAATTTATGTAATTAGATTAAATATCACACAATTTCTTTATTTACAGTAAATTACATTAAATTTATGTAATAACATTAAATATCACATTAAATTTATGTAATTACATTAAATATTACATTAAATTTCTTTATTTACAGTAAATATCACATTAAACCTCTATTTATTGTAATATTACATAAAATTTCTTTATTTACAGTAAAATATTAACATTAAAATTATGGTAACATTAATAACATTAATTACATTAAATTTATGTAATTACATTAATTCACATTAAATTTCTTTATTTACAGTAAATATCACATTAACCTCGATTTATTGTAATATTATACATAAAATTTCTTATTTACAGTAATATAACATTAAATTTATGTAATTACATTAATATCACACAATTCTCTATATTTTCCATAAATATTAAATCATAAAATTAATAAAAATGACTTATTTACATTAATATCACATAAATTTATGTTATTACATTAAATATACATTAAACCTTATTTATCGTAAAATATTACATTAATAAAATTTCTTTATTACAGTAAATATTACATTAAATTTATGTAATTACATTAAATATCACACAATTTCTATATTTCCCATTAATATTACATAAAATTTCTTTATTTACATTAAATATCACATTAAATTTATGTAATTACTTAAAGATTACATTTAACCTTATTATCGTAATATTACATAAATTTCTTGAATAGTAATATGTACTCATGAAATTAAAAACCTCTATTAAATATTACATAAAATGTCTATTACATAAATTACATAAATTTATGTAATTACATTAAATATTACATTAAACTCTATTTATTGCATAAATATTACATAAAATTTC
>VCAZ01000037.1:3166100-3211100 GCA_005784505.1 Bagarius yarrelli | reverse complement strand
GTGCGTCCCAGTGCACCCCAGTATGTCCCAGTGCACCCTAGTGCATCCGAGTGCACCCTAGTGCCATCCCAGTACGCCCCAGTGCATCCCAGTGAATCCCAGTACACCCCAGTATATTTCAGTGTAGAAGAACAAGAGGAATTTAAATTAGGATCAGCGAAGGAATGATGGAAAAAGTAAATAAAAGAATAAAAAAAGCTAAATTTGTTCTTAGTCTCCTTCAACCTACTTACGCTAAAATGCGAGCCTAAAGATTGGATGCTAATCTGTCCATCTTTGACCAACAGCGAGTGCCAGTAGAATCACCGAAATATGCATTCAAAATGGCAAGAAATAAGAAGAGAGTCTTCAGGACATGAGGCAGAACAAGGTACAACTTATGAGATTTTAAGAACCTTAGAATGGCAGGATGTTGAGTCAGGAGGCTGAATGATGGCCAGATTCTAAGCCAGAGGACCTCAGAATGAGGTAATAGCATCTAGGACTTGCTGGTCCAAGATAGCATGAAGTAAAGATTTTGTAGGTATCAAGTTTCATGGCTCACAAGCAACAAGTTATCAGGCTCCCGGATTACAGGCGTAGGATCTTCACAAAGGCAGGACAGATGTGCCATGAACATCAGGTGACAAAGTTTCCTACAAAGATCTACCAAAGTTTGTGAAGAGTTTCACTTGCCAGAAGCAGAAGGTTGTTGATTCTCAGAATGGCAAAAGTAGGTTCTTGTATGGTCTAGAAGGTGTTTGAAGAACTCGGACTGGAAAAAAAAATGGAGGCTTAAAGCCTCTAAAAAGACAGAAGCCCCAAGGTTCGAAGAACCAAGAGAAGCTCAATGTAGCACTGGGAGGTGATAAGATCTTAGAATGCCAACCTGTATTTTTAGAAAGGGATAATAAGGAGCTTAAGGACTTCAAGACAAATGATGGAGGACTTTGCTGACCCCCGGATGACAGAAGTAAAAGTTTATAGGTGTTAGGAAAGCAGAAATAACCCCAACCCCAGAGCTACAGAAAACGGGAGAAGTTTGTATGCTGCACAATGACCTACACTTCACTGTATCCAATCATGACTACAACAACACACAACACAAGCCCAAACATCGCACGCCACCCGGCCCGTGTTCCTGATTCAGGCAGAACTAGCAGGTGCAAGGCATGGAGATGTTAGTGTGAGTTGATGTGCGACAGTTTGGGACGTAGCCACAGACAGTCCACAACGCATTGGCTGCCTAATCAATTATTCCGGACAATCTGCTAAAATCTCGCTTTAACACATCCCGTTTATCCATGTGTTCGATTTAGAATGAAGACTTTTACTTCTAGTTCACTTACACGCAACCTCTATACTAGCAGAAGAACAGGTGGAGGAGGAAACCCCGCTACTGTACTGAGGCTAATTTGACACAATATGCATGACTAATGACGCCCAAAAATAACAAATTAGGGTTCACAGTTGGGACACGGGGCTCTGGTGACGGGACGCCACTGTGTGCCAGAAGGACAAAAGCCCAGAAAAGTCAGTGAGTGGTATTGGACGTCCTGTCCTTGGCACTTTTTTTGGCATGCAAGCGTCCCCAAAAATCAGTGCCATGCAATCCTGCTGGCAGACGAGACGGACGCTTGGCTGGCGTACCCACTTTTCCATCCAGAGGACTACAAAGGGTCTGGATTGTGTTCCTAGCGTGCTAATCATAGCACGACACTGACACTGACCCTGACGAACAAGCCAGAGGTGAAACAGGTCTTATTTTTAACTATCTGGACAAGTTTACTCAATTTTCTAAAGACACCTGGACGAACGGGTTTAAGTGGAGAAGCTGTACTAAGTCCTTGTGCAACTTGCTAAATTACCAAGCCAACGGCTATCTTTTGTGTGCGTGATTGCGATGAAGCAGAAATAAAAAGTAATATTAGCATGCAACATTCAGCTTTTCGGTCCAGCATCTTAAGTCAAACTACAAACTTTAAACACTCAATTTAAAAAACTAACGGTATTAGCATTAGCTAATACCAATAATACAAAAGCTGAGGATAATTATTTGCAAAAAAAAATGAAATATAAAATATGACCTAGGTATGACACTATTTAGCATTAGCATGTCCTAGCATAGCGACAAAATTTGAAGACTCTATTGGCTTATCAACATATTTTTCCTTTTGTTCCCGAGGGAAACCCCTCCCCATTGTTATTGTCATCCAAATGCTAACGAGTGCCAAGAGAGAACAGGTGGCACTTTGCAGGAGGCAGGCTAATCTTTCTAAAGATCTTACTTCATTAAGAAATCTGTTTAATGTAGCCATTCGATCAATAAATTGTCCAAACCGCAGGCCTGCTGCTTCAGATCCCTTGTTAGAACAGAAACTATAAAAAAATAAATAAACAACAGAACGACGATGTGTGAAAGTTTTACACTGCTTTTAAAACTACCGAGTGAAAACTATGCTAATAGCTGTTTATGATGTTAGAATGTTATAAGAACCTGCTCGTAAAATGTATGATTTCCCTGTAAAGTGACATGAAGCTAAAAATATGACCTCAGGCTAAGCTAAATATTTCTTTTGGACGCACTTTAGCGTTAGCAGCAATACAATAAATCATGTCCACTAACCGCTTTTTATCTGCTCAGCTATCAAGCTTATTTTTTCTAATGTAATATCAGTAGCGAGTAGCCTCTGTATCGATTTGGACATTAGCATGATTAGCAGAATTTGCTTAGATGCTAGTTAAACATGTTAAGGCATGACAGTTAATCCGTCTGATCGTGATTATCCGATGGAAAAAAGTACACTTTTTTACTCTTTTTGTAGATAAACGTAGTCTTTATGATATGAACTACTTCGTGTTGCGATTTCAACGATCCGTTTATAGTTAATTGTAACCTCCTTTGGCATGTTTGCTAGTTTATAGCCACAGCCTGTTGTAAATTAGCTAGTTTTTCTAGATACTTCCTGTGGTAATGTTGCTAGTTTATAACTACGTCCTGTGGTAAATTTGCTAGTTTATACCTATTTCCTGTTGTAAGACTGATAGTATATAACTACCTTCTGTGGTAAATGTGCTAGTTTACAGCTACTTCCTGTGGGTAAGTCTGCTAGTATTATTCACTACCTTCTGTGGTAAATGTGCTAGTTTATAGCTACTTCCTGTGGTAACATTGCTAGTTTACAGATACTTCCTGTGGTAAGATTGCTAGTATATAACTACATCCTGTGGTAAATTTGCTATATTATAGCTTCTTTATGTGGTGAATGTGCTAGTTTATAGCTACTTCCTGTGGTAAGATTGCTAGTATATAACTACTTTCTGTGGTCAATTTGCTAATTTATAGCTACTTCCTGTGGTAAGATTGCTAGTTATACTAAACTACTTGTTTCCTCTGTGGTAACTTTTGTGTATTAAATTTGCTAGATTTTCTAGCTCTTCCTGTGGTAAGATTGTATATAACTAGTATTTGTATATAACTACTTCTTGCAGTAACTTTGGTAGTTTCTAGCTACTGAAATGTGTAAATAAGACAGCTGGGAAAAACTCCAGCAGATCCCTGTGACCCTGAATTGGGGTATAAGTGGGCATAGAAGATAAATGAATAAATGTATTTTCTTTTCTTTCATTTATGTCCTAATAAGATGATAAAATCCACAGGAATGTTTGCAGGTAATTTTTTTTTTCTTATTATTATTAATTTTATTTATCCGAATCTTCCAAATTCTCCTCTTTGCACCCAAACAACCATCAGTCAGCGATGCGGCAGCTCCTGACGCCTGCAACCGCTTCGCAACAAACGCATTCCCACAAACTACCGGCGAGACCTCGTCATCCAATTTGTCTCAACAGAAGTCGAGGGACAACATGACGGTGACCCTTCCTGCATCGTTATTTCCTTTCAAAATAACCTGCTCGGTGAATGAAAGGGGGAGAGAGAGAGAGACGAGAAAAGAGAGAGAGAGAGAGAGATCGAGAGGAGAGGAGAGAGAGAGAGAGAGAGACGAAAAAGAAGAGAGAGGGGGAGAGAGAGAGAGAGAGAGAGAGAGAGAAAGAGGGAGAGCTGTGGTGTTGTGGGATAATGGTATCGGTATCAAATTTATTCCTTCCCCATCTACTTCGTCTCTGTGAAAGCAGACATGCGGCGAGGTCGTGGGGTCAAAGCGCGAGGAGACAGCGACGTGTGCGAACTGTCACGCTTCGCCACCTACTCTGACACGCGCTGTGCCGTTCGTCGTCTGTCCGACATGCAAATTGTCCCGGGTCTTCTGTCACAAAGAAGAAAAAAAAACGAAGGAGAAATAGAAAACGAGCCCACCTGTAACTGCCGAAAGGAGTGATGGACAAGCGCTCAGAAACACAGAGAGACGAGAAACGCTTCGCTTTCCGGAAAATTCCACTCCGGCATCCAAACACACGGCGTTTCACACAGAAGAACGCAGGGAGACGCAGGATACTTTAAAAAATATAATTTAAAAAAAAATGTTTTTACTTTTAATTTTTATTTTTATCGTTTGTAAGTTTAAAATGTAAAGTTCATCCCCACACACACACACACACACCACACACAGAGCCGGTTTTTACAGTAGAATTGTTGAACGTTAGACTAGCCAGTTGTTAAAATTAGCGCAATATTACTGATTTTAAAAAATAAAATTCTTTTTAGGCTGCATTTTTTTTCTTTTCTTTTATTGTAATTAAATTTTACAGCAAAAAGAAAACACACAAGTTCTTTAGAGTTAATGTGTAAATGTGTTAAAGAAACCTTTCAAATCCAAACAACTTTTTTTTTTATCACACTTTAGTTTTAGTTTTTAGACAAAAGATGTCGATTTATTTCCTATAATTTTTAATAAAGTGATGAACAGAACTAAAGATACAAATCTTCATATTTTATTCTTTTTATTTTAAAGCTTCTTGCATGATTTCTTCCAAACTGCAATTTTAATTTAAGCAATAAAACATTTTAAAATCAAACATCTAAAAAAAAAAGATTAGATAAAACCAATAAAAATTAAAATAGGACTTGTTAACTTTATTTTTTTAAATATGATTTTAGAGAGACAAAAAATTAAAGTGTCCTAAATGTGTTGTTGACGGTGTTGAGTCAATTTAGATAAAAACTAAAAAAACATTCACACACACACACACACACACACACACACACACACACACACACACACACATTGGGTTGTGTTTTATTCTTATGTTCTGTAAAGCTGCTTTAAAACAATATCCAGTGTTAAAAGCTGTATCAATAAACCCGAATTGAATTGAACACACACACACACACACACCACACACACACACACACACACACACACACACACACACCATGAACTTACTAAGCTGCTGACATGAAACCCAGCAAATTTGTGGAATTACAATAGTGAGTCATTCGTAAAATCACGTTATAAAAACGTTTTTTGCATGTTTTGATTCTCTGATTGTGATTTAATTTTATAGCATAAAAACATCCAAAACTATAAAAAATTTTTAACTTATTTACATTTTTCTGTAGGATTCTAGACAGACGGACGGACAGACGGACGGACGGACGGACAGACAGACGGGGAGATAAACAGACAGATAAGTTTTATACATTTTTAATGATCAAAAAATAATAATATTAAACCTCAATTTTAAGATGTTTCCCTGCTAAACACTTAAACACACTTCCTGATTTGTTTTCCTAATTTCTCTCTCTCTCCCTCTCTCTTTCTCTCTCTGCCCTTTTCTCTCTCTCTTCTCTCTTTCTCTGCTCTCTCTCTCTCTCTCTCTCGCTCTCTTCTCTCTCTCTCTCTCGCCTCTCTCTCTCTCTCTCTCTCTCTCTCTCTCTCTCTCTCTCTCTCTCTCTCTCTAATGGTCTAATTTTTCTTCAGGCTAATATATTCATCCCTTTTTCTTTCCCTCTGCCTCTCTCTCTGCTCCCTCTCTCTTCTTCTCTCTTTCTTCTCTCCTCTTTCCTTCTTCTCTCTCTTCTCTCTGCCTGCTTTTTCTTTCTGCTCTCTGCTCTCTGCTCTCTCTCTCTCTCTCTCTCTCTCTCTCTGATGGTCTAATTTTCCTTCAGGCTAATATGTTTCATCCCTTTTTCTTTCCCTCTGCCTCTCTGCCTCTCTTTCCTTTCTCCTCTTTCTCTCTTCCTCTTTCCTTCTTTTTCTCTTTTCTCTCTCTGCCTCTCTCTCTCTCTGCCTCTCTCTCTCTCTCTCTCTCGCTGGTCTATCTCTCAGGCTCTCTCTCTCTCTCTCTGCCTTCTTGCTCTCTCTTTCCTCTTTCTGCCTTCTTTCTCTCTTTCTCCTCTTCCTCTCCTCTCTCTCTCCTCTCTCTCTCTCTCTCTCTCTCTCGCCTCTCTCTCTGCCTGCCTGCCTTTTTTTTCCTCTCTCTTCTCTCTCCTCCTCTCTCTCTCTCTCTCTCTCTCTCTGCCTCTCTCTCTCTCTCTCTCTGATGGTCTAATTTTCCTTTAGGCTAATATGTTCATCCCTTTTTCTTTCTCTCTGCCTCTCTCTCTTTCTCTCTTTCTCTTTCTCTCCTCTCTTCCTTTCTTTCTTTCTCCCTCTCCTCCTCTCTTCCTTCTGCCTTCTGCTCTCTCCTCTTCTCTCCTCTGGGCCTCTGCCTCGCCTGCCCCTCTCTCTCTCTCTCTCTCCCTCTCCTCTCTCTCTCTCTCTCTCTCTCTCTCTCTCTCTTCTCTCTCTGATGGTCTAATTTTCCTTCAGGCTAATATATTCGTCCTGCACCTTTCCTAATCGCTAGCGACGTTTTGCATATTCACTGATATTCACGCCCCAATCAAACATATCAAAAGGTTTCCGGTCTTTGAAGTGCGGCGATCTCTAATTCCTAAAACAGATTCAGATGATAAATTAATGCATTATTTATGATCCAGAGGAGAAAAACAACACTCGGAAACGTGCGGATACATTCGGAAAAATGTCATCCGGAGCTGGACGAGGGAAAGTCTCCCAGATCTCGCAGTGTCTCCGACAAAAAAAAAAAAAAAAGGACACAGGGATGATTATTTATTTATTCAGGACGTAATTACGCTCCTGTACCATGTTAGCTTAAGAGCAGACATATGCTAATACCCACACAAATCTCCTGCTCAGTAACAAACACATCAGGATCAGGGATTCACAAGAGAGGACGACCATTACACAACCTATAACTTTTAAAAAGTTAAAATGCTAACATAGCTAATAGTTTTTCTTTTTAGTTCATACTACAAATTATTATATCATATATATCTATTTTATTTACATCTAAAAAGTTGTTTTTTAATCCCAATCAATTTAATGTTGAATTTTTTTTTTTTTATTAGAATTTTTTATTTTTTTTTTTTTTTATTTTTACTTACGTATTCAGACAAAGTTCTTTAATTTTAACATTTTTATATACAAATTTTTCATATTTTTAGTACTTATTCGACGTAAAAGCATGTCACAATAAGTGTTTTTTTGTTGTTGTTTTTTTTATTAATTTGCCATGTTAGGAAACTCTAAAAAAAAATTTAGATGATAGAATTTGTGCTAAAAAATTAATCAGATGCCCATAAATGATCATGTTTTTTTAATGTAATTAAATTTCATTACATTTTAATTGTAATGTATACGAGGGGTTTTTTTTTTTTCCATTAAGATTCTCAAAATAAGACTTTTAACTGTAATATTTGATTTTATGGACTTTTACTTTGTATAAAATAAGTATAAAACTAAAATTAGTTTTAATTGCCTGTTTTTATTCGTTTGTTCGGCTGATGTGAGCGTTCTGCTGTTTATCTACAGATGTTCTCTAGTTGCAAACAATCCACCACTTTGACCAAATCAGGTTTGATGTATCATGCAGATGTGCTGGTCTTGCGGATGAACCTGTGCAGGTGTTGTTAATACAATGGCCAGCGAGGGTGTGTGTTATTATATATTATATATTATATATTGTGAATCTCGGCTATTCGGTCTGCTGATAGAGCTTTAATCCTTTCCACTTGCTTTCCTGCCCCACCGGAGGCCTCGCTCTTCAAACAGGCATGTTATGCATTAACGCCTAGCGAGTCTAATCCCTAAACCCTCGGGTTTAAATTTCAAACCACTTCACACTTTCACGGCTCAGTCGTCAGGGCGCGTGCTCCGAACGCCACCGTTAGGCAACCGAGTGTGTCTAAAGCGTCCTCTATAAATCACTAACGGCTGGGGCGTCCAAACACACGGCAATTAGCGACGAAAAGAAAGGAAAGAGTGTCCTCGCGGAGGACAGGTAAAGGTCAAGCGTCTCTGAGAAGGGAGATTCCGTTCTGGGCCTCGATCTCGATCTGCACCGTTTAAAGCTGTGTTCGCAGAGACAACGATCAGGAAGCGCGTGTAGATTGCAGATAGTTCATACTGTCTCGTCTAGTTTCCGGTCACTGTGCTAGCTAGGCTAGTTAACCCACGGTTATCAGCCAGGTTATAACTCCTGTACACTGATCAAGCTCCATCATTGTATTTGTGACATCAAACTTTAGGCTATTTGGATAAGTTAGCATAGCTGGAATTAATTTCGCTACGAGTTTTAAATAAAGAGCGGTTTATAAAACAAGCGCGTTAATTCTGAACCGCTGAAATCAGTTAGCAGAATGATTTTGCGCTAGCTAGTCAGATGAGCGGGTTTCATGGGCAAGATGAAGAGATGGCGATTGATGTATTATAAAAGCGTAATTGTACCTCAATGGCTGCCGTGTGTGTGTGTGTGTGTGTGTGTGTGTGTGTAAGTGATGAGCTCTGCTCCTCAGAGTGTGTTCACTTTAACCTCCGAGTCGCAAGGTTATTTCCACACACAGCGGCCCGTGATTAATGATTAACGCTCCTCAACTCACCTTTATCTCCATCAGCGTTAATTAAACGAAGGTCAGCTTCCGCCTGCTTCCGCGTAATAAATCACCTCCGGGCCTCAGTACACGCTTTTTACGCTTACCACCGGCGGGATACCGTGTTTTTTGTTTTTTTTTTCTTTAAAACATCGACTTCCAATCTATTCTTCCTTCCTGCTTAGCCTCATCGGCCATCTTGGCTGCTTTAATTAACTCAACCCGGCCAATGTTAGCGCAGACTGAGGTAAACGATTACCCAAAATGCATTGGGTTACTTTGTTTGTATGTGTATTAGCATTTCAAATCTAAGACGTGGTGACGAGGTAAAGTAACGATCATGCTAATTGCTACGTACCGGCTAGCTAAACCGAACCCTTTTTTTACTGAGGTAAAAAAAACAAATATTTTATATCATTTTTGCAGACGTAGCGCTTTTATGTTTGTTTCTAAAAACTTCAACACTAGACTTTTAGTTCTTTTTTTAATTTTTTAACATATTAAACATAAAATCTGAACAAAATGTTGATATTTTAGACCTTTTTTTCTTGTTTTTCTGTTCAGTGCTTTTACATTTATTCCAAAAAGACTAATTTCAGTCATATTTCAACCAATTTAACAATTCAAATCTAAGAATTTGTTTAAAAGGACGGCTAGCAAAAAAAAAACCTGGCTATTTAAGTCATATAGAACCTTTTTTCGAGCAAATTTTTATCAAACCTGAGAGAAATGTTGATATTTCGAACCTTTTTTTAACGTTTTTATCTTTATTGTGCCCTTACATTTGTTTCAAAAGACTTTGCTAGCTACAAAATTGGTCATTCTGACCGCCTGGACAATTTTACCATCAAGTTTCAGGAAAATTTTGCATTTATTTTTGTTTTTACTGCTTTGCTTTCTCAACATTTGCTGTATAAAACACTTTCCTGTGGAGAAATTTGCTTTAAATTTATTATTTATTTAATTTACTACATTTTTTTTTCTTGCGCCTTTTGGATTTTGATTCGAGGATGAGGCTATGCTAGCTGGCTTAGCTTAACTCTATTTTAATCATTCATTAACACATCTGTGAGAAAACGTTAAGGATTAGCTAGCTGGCTGCTAGCTAGCTATCGTAAATGTGCCTAACAATTTTATATTAGCTAGTTATATTAGCGTGTGCAACTTCAGGCACCCGAATGCGACAAGGTCACATGGGTGAGTGTGTTTTTCATCTTTTACTGAAAATTAATTACAGGAATATTTTTTATTCAGGTGTGTGTGTGTGTGTCTGTGTGTGTGTGTGTGTCTTTGACATGCCTGAATGCTCAACTGTCTGCTCAACACACACTCAAACTCCCAGCTGTGCCACAGACTTTGATTGATGTCGAGATCCAGCAATACCTTCAACACACACACACACACACACGGTTACAGCTCACTCAGTTGTAACACAGGCTCACTTTGGACCTTGCTGTATACGGGCCCCACACACACACACACACACACACACACACACATCGGGGAAGTCCCCGGCAGTGTAATTATGGTGTGTATCCTCCTTTGTCAGTGTGTACATCAATAACAGTAATGACAGCCCTGATCCACTTACTGTGCGTTCAGGACATCAGGGGAGACGGGGAATGTCTTACACAGCAACACACACACACACACACACACACACACAGAGCAACTGAAATGTTTCCTGCTCAGCAGCATAGTGACTGGCAATTGTAACACAAGGTAAGCCTCAGTGTGTGTGTGTGTGTGTGTGTGTGTGTGTGTGTGTGTGTGTGTGTGTGTCAGAGAGAGAGAGAGAGAGAGAGAGAGAAATAGAGGAGGAGACAAGTGAGATTTGCAAGAGTTTAATATGTGTGTGTGTGTGTGTGTGTGTGTGTGTGTGTGAGCCTCTAACTTTGTAGTCAGGTATAAATCTCAGTTTTTTTTCGTCTGTTACAGGAGAATAATCAGGGACACAAACATACATACATATATATGAGAGAGAACGAGAGAGAGAGAGAGAGAGAGAGAGAGAGAGAGAGAGATCTATTCATCTGTCTGTGTGTGTCTTTCATCTCTCACATGTCTGTCTGTTTATAAATCTGTCTCTCTTTTTTATCTATCTGTTATTTATCTTTCTATCTAATACAGTCATTCTTATACGAAAAGTCAAAGTCAATCGGCCTTGTGTGTGTGTGTGTGTGTGTGTGTGTGTGTGTGTGTGTGTGTGTGTGCGCACACATGAGATGAGGTTGGAGGGCACAGAAGCGTCCTCGCTGCACACACACACCTACTATTGTTTTCACAATCATTTGCAATCCATCAAAATGTGCAGAGACTCCTTCTGTCATGTGAGCGCTCTATCTTACACACACACACACACACACACACACACACACTACAGCTCATCAGTACTCAAAGACAGCACTGCCCCCACATGGCCATACACACTTATCACACTGTCTTTTGATTAAGATGGAGGAAATTGACGGGAACTCTCGCTTTCTCTGTCTATCTCACTCTCTCTCACTCCTGCTCACTATCTCTCTTTTTTTCTCTTACTCACTCACTCGCTCGCTCTCTGTCTCACTCTTTCCACTGTCTCTCGCTAGCGCTTTTCTCTCTCTTCTTTGTAATAATTAATCTATCTAAATCTATCTAACTGCTATATATAACTAAAGAAAGAATTCAAGCTGTCTATCAATCATTCTGTCTCTCTGTCTGTGGCTATCTATACATCTGTCCATATGTCTGTCTGTCTGTCTGTCTTTCTATCTATCTGAACAATCAATCCGTCTGTCCATGTAACAAATTTGTCTAACTCCACCTGTCTGTCAAGCAATTAATATTTTTTACTGCCTGTGTAACTACCTGTCTGTCTGTCTGTATGTATCAGTCAGTTGATCTATCCATTCATCCGTCATCTATCAATTAATCCATCCATCTATCAATTCATCCATCAATCCATCCATCCATCAATTCATCCATCAGTCCATCCATCCATCCATCCATCAATTCATCCATCAATCCATCCATCCATCAATTCATCCATCAGTCCATCCATCCACCCATCCATCAATTCATCCATCAATTCATCCATCAGTCCATCCATCCATCCACCAATTCATCCATCCATCAGTTCATCCCTCCATCAGTTCATCCATCCATCCACGATAAGATGGGGGGACGGGGGACAGAGGGCACTTCCTCAGAAACTTCAGATTCCTCATTAGGTTTGGATGAGTCTCGGCTCTCGGGAGAGATGGAAAGTCTGCGGCGAGTCGAGACCCATTCGCTCGCTCTCGACCTCCACTGAGAAACTAAACACACACTGAATCTCAGCACCGCGTCTAAAGAGACCACCGGGACACGACTGTTCACTGAGTCTCTCTCTCACACACACAGAGGAAGAGAGAGAGAGAGAGAGAGAGAGAGCGCAAGTGTGTGTGTGTGTGTGTGTGTGTGTGTGGCTAAAGTGCAGTGTATCCTGACAAACAGACACTCAAATCTCTCTCACACACACAGTAAAATAACATACAACTCACACACAAACTCAAATCTCACACACACACACACCTTCAAATCTCTCCTACATACACCTTTCACACACACACTTGACTTACTCAATTCCCTCACTTAACTCGGTCTATTTCACATACACACACACACACACTCTTAAATGTCTCACAAAATTTTGACTTACCTGTCTTCTCAAATTTGTCCCACACATATACACACACACACACACACTTGATTCCCACAAATCTCTCTCTACTTACACACACACACACACCTAAAACCTCACACATTCTCACACACACTCTTACCTCTTAAACTCTCTCTCACACACACATTTTTGACCTAAATGTGGATGTCTAAACCTTACACAAACCCGAATCTTTCTCTCCCACACACACACAAACACACTCAAATCTCTTGCACACACAGTCGCCTCACACGCAAAGGTCAAACACTAAATTCCCGCAAACTCCCTGATTTATCATCACACTCGACTCGTTCATTAACACATTAGCATCTGCCACAATTTCTCTTTGGGCAGAAACTTTAAACACACCAAAACACAATATCTGAAACGGTCTGTGTGTGTGACCCACATCCACTAGCGGAAAAAAATATCAATTCCTGGTGGGCTTCAGAAGTGTGTGTGGGAGATAGCGCTGTGTAGCCGTGACTTTCAGCACGAAAGCAAGGTCAGCGCTGCAAGCACGGCAGCAGATTACAGGCCAAACTGAAATAGCCTTACCCCCCCCCACCACCCCCACACACACACACACACACCCACCATCATCATCATCATCTCCTCCTCCTCTTTCTCACACAGCTTCTGAAGTCCTCCTAATCAAAGTGTAGCGCCGTGGCTAATCAAAGCCCCCAAATAACTCCGGCTTCCAGCACGGGCCACCAGAGGATTAAAAATCCACTAGCTTCTTCGATCGCGGGCCTCGACACCTAATGAGAACTCCCTGTAGCCCGGAGATCGCCGTCTTTAAAAGCCGAACGAGATCCCATCAAGAAGGACGAAAATAGATATTGGCTTTCGGCGGGTCTGCTGATTAAAAGGACGGCGCGGGATTAGCAGCTAAATCGGCCGAGCGGCTCGTTTACATCGGCGCTGAGAGAGAGAGTGTTAGCTTGGAAACGTACCTCAGCGCTAACATACCGCAGCCAGAGGCGGTTTCTTCACATCTGCTGCGTTACCCAGAATGCCTAATAGTCTGCTTAGCGCTAGGAGTACAAAGGCGAGGGTTAGTTTAACGTTTTTTTGTTGTTTATAAAGAAACGCTCACGGCTAATTACAATCACGACCCGCGACTCTCAGGGTCCAAAAAAGCCGTTCGCTAATCATCCGCTGTGGTGGATTCATGCTAATAAATAAACGGACAGGACATAATTGTGCTAAACTTTTATTCTGGAAATGAAATTTGCACATACCGTAGAAAATATTAAAAGTCTTCTAGATTGAATCGAATTCGACGGGTTTTACCGTAGAAATACGGTTTTATTTTTAGGTAACCGCAGGAAATAAACACGGTGGATCAATTCTAAAACCAGGTTAAATCAGGAGGACGAATGTTGCACAGATGACGGGTTAATTAATGGAGGTAGTTAAGCGGTAATATGCTAACACTGCTACGCTAGCGTCAAAATTTTGCGTCTCTTAATTTTACTATTGGTAAAACTTTTGTTTCTTCTTTTTTTGATGTGAAGTCGTACAGTGTGTTAAGTGTGTAAAGTCTATACACACACACACACACACACACACACACACACATGTAGAAGCTGTACAGTGAGATTGTGGCCAGACATTTAATTTATAAAAGACATTAATAACCTTAAATGACCTATAATGGACTCCAGGCTTTTATTTTGTAATAAAAAGGAAAAGAATTTGTACACAATTACGACTCAAAGTAAATCATCAACAGCAGCAGAACCTTGAGTGAGTTCTGCTGTACATCAAATTTAACTCTCCGCCCACTTCCAATTCGAGTTCAATTACGAATATCAATTCAAAAAAATAATAATAATTTAATTCATGGCGTTACGCTGGGATTTTAAGGGAAAATTGTTTGTTTTAATTAAATTTAGTTTTAATGTAAAAATTAACAAATATCGAAAAATCTTTCAACTGGATAAAAATTGGAACAATTGTAAATTTGATTTTCTTCTAAATTTATGTTTAAATTTTTGCTACATTTTTAAGTTCTCAACTCACACACACACACACACACACACACACACAGTTTTTCCCTTCAATAGTTTTTTCATCCTTAAATAAATGTTTTATACTTTAAGATTTATTAAAAAAACAAAAAAAGATAGAAATTGGAAAAGGAGTCGTCGCTCTCTTTTTCTCCCTCTCTTTTTTTTGGTCCTAATGACGGCGGTTCGTCATGGCGCGGTCACTGACTGCAGTCTAAACTAACCGATGATGGCACTTACACTCCTCCTGCTGACAGGCCTCTCGGGAAAAACCTGATTTTTTTTGACGTTTGATCGCTAATTCACTGCCGCTACATTCCCCCACGTTCACTCTGGACTTGGGAGATTCTTGCGTATAAAAGCGAGGCGGTTAAATATGGATGCGTAAAAGGCGATTCCACGAAAAAAAAAAAAAAAAAAAAAAAAAAAAAAAAAAAAGAATCGGTCGGATTTGGGGAAACAAAATGCATTTTGCGAACTAACGTTTCCTTAAACGCTCGCTAACACTTTCCCTGTTTCGCTCTTTGTGTCCTTTTCTCGGCATGCTAGTGTCCTTTATTTCAAAACCTTAAACACGTACTAGCTTTTTATGCTAATCCCGTACATTAGCAAGAAAGCCTGGTAACTGGTCATTTATTCATGCGAGTGTGTAGAGACACAGACAAGGTAAAGTAGCTGCTCACCAGTTGCTAATAAGGCATTAGCCGGGTTATTTATTAATCCCCAGACGCTAGCAAGCTCCTCGTTTATTTATGCGGCTCCCTCCTGGCTTGTTTCAGAGGGGGTATAAGGTGGGAGGGGGTCTGGGGGAAAGTGGCAAAAGATGGTGCGAGTTGATGGGTCCGGGGCGGGCTGATTCACCTGCTGGGCTACAAGCAATCAGGAACGAGGAACATCTCGCGAACTGACAGCTCATCACCGCGGCCGTCTCGCTGCCCTTGTAACTGCTAATAATGTGCCAGGGCTGCTTTAAATAAGGAAGACTTTGATAGGTTTTCACAGGCCACGGTCCCAACGATCCCTCCATCCCCCCCCTCTCTCTCTCTGTCTGTCTCTCTGTCCATACCTTTCCTTTCCCTGATATTATATTCCATGTGTCAGAAAGGTGCAGGTTTTTACACGTACACAAACCTCATTAGCCACCCGAAAACCCGCCGAACTGCCAGCCGAGCGACAGAGCAGCCGGCGCTAATTAAACCGCCAACAAAACAGAGGTTAGAGGTGAAATTCTGAGAGGTTAAATATTTTCTCTCAGGTGGTACATTCCATTTAAAAAATAAAAATCAACCAGCATGTTAAAAATAGCTAGCGGGGGAAAAAAACAAAAAAAAATGGAGAACAAATGATTTTTTTTCCTGGCAAAAAGACATACAGTAAAAATTCCTCAAATAGAACCAATAAAGTAAATTGAGTTCATGTATGCGCATATATTATTCTATATTTTATTCGTTTTTCCATCTTAAATTTTTTATTATCTTCATCGCTAATGGTAGCTAGCTTGCTGGCTGAAATTAGCATACTAGAAAGGCTTTAACGTCACCGAGTGCAACGTCCAATCATTAATCCCGAGATGTGGACCTCTCGTTTAAAGATCGAGTTAAATCTGTCAAACCAAAAATGTATTTATTAAACAAATACATAGAGAAGCACGCAAATCTTCAGCATTTAAGAGCTAACTCGGCTAACAACGAGTCAACTCAAATAATCCACATTCACAACCTAATTAGAGATTTAATTCAGACAGCTGAGTCAAAGAGTCAACTCTCACAGCCAAACCAGAGTCAATAGTCAACTCAAATAGTCAAATTACAGCGAATAGTTAACATACGATGTATTTAACCTTAAAAGTTAGGTCAACTCAAGCAACCAAAACAGTCAAGTGTTCTAGTTTATAGGCAAATCAAAGAGTCAACTCAAGTCAAGTTAGCGTCAACACAGTCATATCGACTCATAGATAGACTCAAACCGCCAAAACAAAAAGTCAAGTCAAAGAGTCAACTCAAATTGGTGTCAAAATACAGTGTATTAAACCTTAACAGCTAAATGAAAGAGTTGGTTCTTACAGCCGAATCGAGAGATTGACTCGAACCGCCAAACCAATGAGTCAAGTCAAAGAGTCAACTCAAACAGTCAGGTTTGTAGAGTTCATTTTTACAGCCAAATCAAAGAATCAAATTAAAGTAAAATTAGAGTCAAGTTACAGTGTAATTAACCTCACCAGCTAAATAAAAGTGTTAGTTGATCAATAGATCAACTCAAACAGCCAAACCAATGAGTCAAGTCAAAGAGTCAACTCAAATAGTCAAATTGGAGTCAAAATACAGTGCGTTCAACCTCAACAGCTAAATGAAAGAGTTGGTTCTTTCAACTGAATCGATAGATCAACTCGAACAGCCAAACCAATGAGTCAAGTCAAGGAGTCAACTCAACCCAGCCAAACCAATGAGTCAAGTCAAGGAGTCAACTCAAACAGCCAAACCAAAGAGTCAACTGCTAAATGAAAGAGTTAGTTCTTAAAGATGCAACTAAAATATTGGTGTCACTGGAAACACTTTGTAAGAGTGTAGAAATAACGAGTAAAAGTAAAAAAAAAAGTGTATAATAAATCAATATAAATAATGAAGTTAAAGTACTGATGGCAGAGAAATCTACTTAAACACAACATTAAAGTATTTGTACTTTGGGGTTTTTTTCCCCGTCTCGGAGTAACAGAACAGAGACACGTTTAGGTTTTTGAGCTGATAAATTAGCGAAGGCGTGTGATGGAAGACTCTGGCTTCTTACTCATGCAGTATTCACGGGAACTCTACCAACCTACCGGTCTCTTCGCCTCAACTCTGCACCTGAAGTCTGCGCTTAAAACTCGTCCCGTCATCTAAAAAGGACCTGGACATGCAAACGTTACACTCAAATATTAATGCCGCCTCCATCAGAGGGATTTTAATAAATGCTGAATTATTGATTAGCATAAATAAGTGCTAAAGGCAGCAAGATTCTGGGTCGTCATAGAAGAAACAAAAGTTCCACCATTTTCTCTAAAACTGGAGACTCCTTTCACAGATACTGCTATATAAAATCACCATGACAACCATTCTTCCCACCCCAAATCCCTGAGCTCAGGCTGTTGCTATGGCAACAATAATGTATTCATAATCACCGGCACGATTTGCAGGATATAAAACTTTTAACCAATCAGAACCCAGAATTTACACCACACACACACATTTCTCTTTACTTCGTCTACAGTTGTGTGTGTTTGGTTTTATCGCTCCGCTTCAGGCGAGTGTGTGTGTGTGTGTGTGTGTGTGTGTGTGTGTGTGTGTGTGTGTGTGTGTGTGTGATTATTAGATCTTTCCGCTTGCTTCACACAGAAACCCGTGCCAAAAATCATTTGGGGAACGCGGTTATCCGCCGCTAAACGCCACATAGCAAAACCGTTATTCTTTTTTTCGGAGTTCGGACGTGTGTTTTATCACACAGCCTGGAGCCAAGCAGGAATATTGCAGCCTGCAATAACATCCGAAGACAAAATCACTTTTCCAGAGTCCAAACCATCTAAAGCGATGTTTGTTTTTCTTCTGGAAGACGTCAGCTTTTCACCTGCACCGTTACCATGTGACTATTTATGACAAATTATTTCCATAAAAATGTAATAATCCAAACAAAATCAAACATCAGGTAGGAGGTGCTGTGGTGAACCTGGAGGTGGAAGCTGAGAAAGCCAGGAAGTAGTCAACCAGGAAGCAGTTACTATAGAAAAAAAACAGGAAGTAGCAGTAATAGAAAACCGAGAGATGGCGCTTATGAAAGTAGGAAAACAGAAGCCAGGAAGTACCAGCTGAGAATAACCAGGAAGTAGTAAACATGGAAAACCTGTAGGTAGATCTTCTAGAAGCAGAGAAATAAGGAAATCCAGAAGTATGAAATGAGGGAAACCAGGAAGTACAAACATCGACGAAGACGAGTCCAGGGAGGAACCAGTAATTCTGAGAAATGGATGAAGATGGAAGTGAGGAAAAAGAAGGAAATACTTTGAAAAATCAGGAAACCAGGAAGTAGAAGATCAGTAAAACAGAGAAGAGAATTTTAGTCCGTTACGAACGAACAGATAAAGAGGGCAAGAAAGAATGAGGGAGGGAGAGAGACAGACAGAGAGAGAGAGAGAAAATGAAAGAGAGATAGACAGAGAGAGAGAAAGGGGAGAGAATGATAGAGAGAGAGACAGAGAGAGAAAGAGATAGAGAGAGAGAGAGACAGAGAGAGAGAAAAAGAGATGGGCAGAGAGACAGAGACAGACAGAGATAGAGAGATAAAGAGAGAGAGACAGAGAGAGAGAGAGAGAGAAAGGAAGAGAGAAAGAGAGATAGACAGGGAGAGAGAGAAAAAGAGAGAGAGAGAGAGAGAGAGAGAGAGAGAGAGAGATAGAGAGAGAGAGATAGACAGAGAGAGATAGAGAGATACAGAGAGAGAGACAAAGAGAGAGAAAGGAAGAGAGAAAGATGGACAGACAGTGAGAGAGAGAGAGAAAAGAGAGAGACAGAGAGAGAGGAGAGATAAAGAGAGAGAGAGAGAGAAAGAGAGAGACAGAGAGAGAGATACAGAGAGATAGACAGAGAGAGAGACAGAGAAAGAGAGACAGACAGAGAGGTTGGGTTGAAAGCAGATTTGCCTCGTCAATATTTAATTGTGTCAAATTTTAATTGTGTAAAAAAACCCAGCAACATTTTAATGGGAGAGTCAGTCAGCAGCCGCATCACACACTTCTGTCGGGGAAAAAACTGTAATTACAGCTGACAAAATTAATTACAAACTGTGATGAGGAAACACACACACACACACACACACACACACACACACACACCAAATTAAATATTCTCATGTCTCAGGAAAAAAACTGGCAACTCTGAGACGAGACTTATTATTAGATCATCATCTGCTGTCGTGTTTTAATTGTTTCATCTGCGGAACAGACGGTAATCACGTCATCATCAAATCACCATCATCATCAGCACATCATTATCATCATCATCTCTACCATCATCAATATCACATCATCATCATCACCACATTATACCACCATCATCATCATCTTCACTATCATTGTCAAATCATACCATCATCACCATCACATCATCATCAGCACATCATTATCATCATCATCTCTACCATCATCAATATCATCCACATCATGACACACCAATCATAATCATACCAACCAGCAATTCCCATTTCTCATCATCACACCATTATACCACCATCATCATCATCTTCCATCATTGTCACTCATCACCTCATCACATCATATCATCATCTCAATCATACGCACATCACCATCATCATCATCATCACCATATCATCTCCACTATCACCATCATCACCACATTATACCATCATCACCACAATCATCATCATCACCACAATCATCATCATCATCACCATATCATCTCCACTATCACCATCATCACCACATATACCATCACCATCACATCATCACCATCATCAAAATCATCACATATCACATCATCATCACCATATCTCTCCACATCACCATCAGCAATTATACATCATCACCACAATCAAATCATCACATCATCACATTATCATCTCCAATATCACCATCCCACATTATACCCAATCATCACCACCAATCATCATCATCATCATCACCATATCATCTCCACTATCACCATCATCACCATCATTATCACCATCATCAGCACATCATCAGTATACCATCATCACCCAACATTCCTCATCATCATAACCATCATAACATCACATTATCATCATCATCACCATATCAATCTCCACCACAATACCATCATCACCACATTATACCATCATCACACATCATTATCATCATCATCATCATCCACCATCATCATCATCACCACATCATCATCACCATCATCATCATCATCTTCACTATCATTGTCAAATCCATACCATCATCACCATCACATCATCATCCACATCATTATTATCATCACCATATCACCCACTATCCCACCATCTCCCACATTATACCATCATCACCACATCATCATCATCACCACATCATCCTCATCATCACACACATAAAATCATCACCCATATCATCTCCACTATCACCATCATCACACTTATACCATCATCCCACCATCATCATCATCATCACCATCATCATCACACCATATCATCTCCACTATCACCATCATCACCCCATTATACCATCATCACCACAATCAGCATCATCATCATCCACCAGCATAGCATCCATCCACATTTAACCATCATCACCACATTATACCATCAGCACCAACATCAGTCATCATCATCATCACCACTATCATCATCTCCACCATCATCATCATCACATCACATCATCATCATCATCACCATCATCATCATCATTCACCTTCACTCATCATTGTCAAATCATACCATCATCACCATCACATGCAATCATCCACTCATGATGCTCATCACCTTACCATCATCAGCACCACATCATCATCATCATCACCACATCATCATCCATCATCACCATATCATCAACCACATATCACATATCAGCTCCACATCAGCATCATCACCACAGTATACCATCATCATTACCACAATCATCATCATCATCACCATATCATTCTCCACTATCACACCACATCACCAAATTAGACCATCATCACCCATCATTATCATCATCATCCTCATCATCCATCATCATCACCAGTACATCTCTCACTATCACATCATCACCCACATACCACCATCATCACCACCATCATCATCATCACATCACCATCACATCATCACCATAGTCATCTCCACTATCACCATCAGCAGGTCACCACATATCGCACCATCAGCCACATCTATCATCATCAGCCATCACCATCATCACCACAGCGCTCATACATCATCAATCATCACCACATCAGCACATCATCACCATCCACATATCACCACATTATAATACCATCATCACCACATTCACACACATCAACCATCACCATCATCATCACACCACATCATTATCATCATCATCATCTCCACCCATCACTCATCATCATCCACCATCATCACACATCATCATCTTCACACATTGTCAATCATACCATCATCACCATCACATCATCATCCACATCATCATTACCTTCATCAGCACATCACCACATCATCATCATCATCCACCAGACCATCATCTCCACTATCATCATCATCATCTCCACGATCACCATATCATCTCCACTATCACCATCATCACCACATCATACCATCATCATCATCCACATCATCATCATCATCATCCCCCATCAATCAGCCATACCATCATCACCATACACTCATCTATCACCATCATCTATCACCCCTACATTAGATACCATCAACACCATCATCACCACATCATCATCACCATCATCACAATCAGATCACCATATCATCTCCACTATCACCATCATCACCATCATCATCATCATCACCACATCATCATCACCACAATCATCATCACCATACAATCTCCACTATCCCCTCATCAATCACATCATCACCACATTATACCATCATCACCACATCTCCACTATCACCATAACATCTCCACTATCACCATCATCACCACATTATACCATCATCATTACCCAATCATCATCATCTATCACCATATCATCTCCACTATCACCATCATCACCACATTATACCATCATCAACCACATCATTATCCATCAATCACCACAATCATCATCATCATCATCACCATATCATCTCCACTATCACCATCATCACCACATTATACCATCATCATCACCACAATCATCAATCACCATCAATCACATCATCATCATCATCACCATATCATCTCCACTATCACCATCATCACCACCACTCATTATACCATCATCATCACATCATCCATCATCACAATCACCATCATCACCACATTATACCATCATCACCACAATCATCATTCCCATCATCATCACCATATCATCTCCACCACATTATACCATCATCAACCACATTATACCATCATCACCATCATACCACATCATTATCATCATCATCATCTACCACATCATCCACCATCATCATCATCACCACATCAATCATCACCATCATCATCTTCACTATCATTGTCAAATCATACCATCATCACCATCACATCATCATCCACATCATCATTATCATCTACCTTACCATCACACATCATCATCATCACAATCATCATCATCATCATCATCATCCCATATCATCTCATATCTCATCACACATCATCATCATCCATATCACAACATATCATCATCCACATATCACCACTATCACCATCATCACCACATTATACCATCATCATCACAATCATCATCATACACACCATCATCACCACATCACCACATCATCATCATCATCATATCATCTCCTCATATCATCATCCATCATCATCATCATCACACATCATCATCATCACCATCATCCATCAATCATCATCATCAATCACATCACCTCATCCATACCATCATCACCATCATCATCCACATCATCATCATCAATCATCATCATATCATCTCCACTATCACCATCATCACCACATTATACCATCATCACCATCATCATCATCATCACCACAATCATCATCACCACAATCATCATCACCATATCATCTCCACTATCACCATCATCACCACATTATACCATCACACACATCACCACCACCATAACATCACCATCACAACAAACACATTTATTTATAAATTAAAAGGTTTCTTTTTATTAGAAAAATTTTAATCTATTACATGTTTTGATGTATTGATTTTAATTATATTTTAATACACATTTAATGACAGAATTTCTTTCTACAATTTTCCATTAATTATCACCATTTTAAATGGTTAAATCAATCAATAAATAAAAATCAATAAAAATGTAGCATTTATCTGTTTTATTAATTTTGCTTTATTATTTATTAATTAATTTTTATTAATTATTTCTTACACAAATGACGGTTATATTTTATGTTCTTACACTGATTTTCCTAATATAGATATTTACCTTCAGAATTTTTTCCACTAAAAATGTTTGAGTACTTTAAATATGGAAGTGTGTGTGTGTGTGTGTGTGTGTGTGTGTGTGTGTGTGTGTGTGTGTGTGTGTAAGCCTGTTCTGCCATCATGTGGCCAAAAACAGCACCACACCGCATGTAATTTAACGGCTAGAACGAATCTGTTTCCTAACTTCTTAACAAAGCTAATTTTTGGAACTAAAAGTAAAACCTTCCTCATTTGTAAGCCGAATAAATGTTTGCGATCAATCATTTTTAATCGCTTTATTATGTAGACGTTTTTCCGATACATTTTTTTTTTTTTCAAAAACGTTTATTCTGTTATCACGTCAGCGAGCTAGCAATAAAGGCTAATCTCAGGATCGGGCGACAACCGAACAATTAGAGCAAGAATTCTATTTAAACTACGTACAGAACATTAGAAGGGAGTTTAATTGTGTAACCTGATATTTTTATTGGATGGTAAAATGGGTTTTTATAGTGACATCATCAAACCGGCGGAAAACTTTTTGGTTTGGGGGGGTTTAAAATTAAATGCAAAAACTGCGCACTATTATTCTCTACCAACAGAGGGCAGCAGCGTGTTAAACTTTTAATGTCCATACACCAAAGACAGGTTTATCTTTAACTAACCCATTTGATAGAAATATCTGACAGCCTGGACCTTCTGGTGACCTTTGGTTGGTCCTGAAAGACTGATGGGTTATAAGTGTCACTGGAAGGTCCTCATGAGGGTGTGTGGGGTCCCAACAACGATAATTAAACATGAACGTGTGTTTAAATTTTAACATATTTTTTTAAGTATAATTGTTGTCAGTTGTATCAGTTATATTCTATATGAACCAATGCTAAGATATCAAGATTTCTTTACAGTTTCAGGGCTAAAATGTTCAAGAACCACCACCACCACCACCCCCCATCCAACTTTAACAAATGAGCTCACCATCAGCTGCTGAAAAAATCCGCCAGAGGATTTTCTTGTTCCCGTGACCCCATAAGTGCTTGAACGTGGCAAATGTCTGGGAGTTCCCCCATCTTTTGGAGTCAAAAGAGGAAAAAAATGCAGAGTCATCACGGAGCAAGACGACTTCCTGCACTGGAAAGGAAAATCTTTTATTAGTGTTATGTTTTGTATCACAATTCTATAGGACAGACCTCTGATATTAGCTGCTTAGCATCTGGTTATGTTCTTGATAGATTGATTTCTTTACAACCACAAACATGAATGTATTTTATCGAGATTTTATCTAATAGAACGCAAAGTAACACATAATTGTGAAGTGGTTTTCAAAATTTGAAAAGAATCATTTCTATTAGACCGGACGTTTATATGGAAAAGGATGTAGAAAAACAAAAATGGTGTGTAAATAATGTTTATTCCATGAACGAGTCTCCAGTGTCAGAACTCTAAACCCAGTAACTTCACTGTAGAGGAAAAAAAAAAAAAGAGAGAGAGAGAGAGAGCTCTGTAAGGGAAATGGCCAGTTATCACTGCTATAACAAGTGACAACAAAACTAGCTGCTTTTCCACAACTTTAAATGTAGCTACGGCCAAACTGGGTAAAAATAAATAAATTAATTAATAAAAATCTACAATACAAAATTATTTACCTATTAAAATCAAATTCTTCACATTACACATTGAAATTATTGCGACAGCTAACAATTCTTGCCTTGCTAAGTAAAAGATGACTAGCGATTAGCGGTTCGTTCCCAGCATCACCGAGTTCCTTGAGCAAACATTTCCCCCTCCTTTTTTTTTTGCATTACAAGTGTAATAAGGGATTTCCCAGTGTTCCGAGCACAACGGGGAACACATCAGGCATGTCTGCTTATGCCCAGAGATACAGTCATTGCGTTTCCATGTCCGTCTGTATCTGGCCTCTCTGTGTTTAAGGTGCAACAGGAGTTGGCGCAGCTGCTGCAGTCCGGATGCATTTTAAAAGGCTGCAGTCGCCTTACTCACACACACACACACACACACACACACCACCTTTCCATCACCGAGACATCTACAGTAGCTTCAGCCAGAAACATTGGTTAGGTCAGGAAATCCTAAAACGTAGCTACAGGCAATAATCGGTTGACAAACGCATTCTCATTCGACTTTTTGGCAAAGGAACTCCGAATTTTTGTTAGTAGCTGGAATACAAATTGCTGTTATAGGACAAGAAACTTTTGCGATGACCTGCTCAGACTGTAACCTGATTGGCTAAACATCACCCAGAGCGCAGGATCCCGTTTGCACATGAATAACAACCGACACCAAATTCTCATGTAGGAGGAGGGGCTTAAAAAGAACCCAATAGCTGTGATTGGTTGCTACAAAGTGCTTTCGGTCAACTTCATGCTAAAATCAAGCTCAGTACTGCTGTTCATAAACTTAGCATTTCTTTGTTGTTGCTTATTTTTTTTCCCTTTTGCTAATAAAAGGCCTCGTGTTTCCATTGGGACGTTCTTTCTCCCAGGGCATCGATGCCAACCAATAATAGGTCACACTGAACAACTCAGATCTTTCATTTGGGTTGTGGGATGATGAAGCACAAAGGACAATGGGGGGAAAAAAATTTTATACAGTCCTGCCAAACTTGCTCTGCCCTTGTGTGTTTCCACACTTGGATGTTTGGTCATTTCAGGATCATGTGATTTAAACAAAAAAAAGGAAATACTAATACCTATTTTTTCAAACTGCGCAGTTAGTTTGTTGTTTGTTTATTTGCAGATGTTTCCTCGCCAGCCGTATGGTAGATCCAGAGCCTGGATGGGATGCTAGGAAATAATGTCGTACTAGGGTCAGTTCGTTTGGGACTTGGGAGAAATCAAAGAAAACCTGAGGAACCGCATGCAAAGACAAGGACAAAGTTCAAGACCTCAAGGCCAACACTTGTCCAGCATAGTACCCTCAATGCAATGCCATTTACTTTTGAAAGGTATACAGAGTCTTTGGGAATCAATTGTACCTTTACAGTCTTTGCACACCGATTCCGAAATGTTGCCACAGTACAATCGAAAACCAAAATTTAGAATGGCAAACCCACTGCTGTATGATGGGTTCAACGCCTGGTGTGCACATTCCAGATACCGCAGTTTGGGGGGGTGTGTGTGTGTGTGTGTGCGCATATGTGTTTTTCCATACTTTAGACCAGAGGTGTCCAAACTCAGTCCTGGAGGGTCGGGGTGTTGGGGTGTCCTGCAGAGTTTAGCGTTGCAGGACACCGACCCTCCAGGACCGAGTTTGGACACCCCTGCCTTAGACATACTGCCAGTCTATGTTCAGATTTAATTAGTCCACAGAAATTGGTGGCCTTCTGATTTAATATTTGGCTCCAGTATCGCTAGCAAAATATCAAACTCATGTACGGTTTGGTCTGGCATTCTACTTCCTATAGTGTTACAGTACAGGAGATCATCTGTGAATGGTTGCATGAGAACGACAAATCCCAAATCTCAATCATGTCTCATGTCTTCTCTCCAAGGGCACTTTAGTGGTTGGAGGAGTAAGAACACATACAGACACTCTGGCTGTGGAATCCGATCATTTACTCTCTTTGGCTCTTGTCCTCTCTTTTGTTCTCTCTCTCTCTCTCTCTCTCTGGCATACAGACTGGCACTTGAGTAAATCATTTGTAACGGCTCATGTGACCAGATTTTAACCTTCTCTTCTCTTCACTTCACTTCCCAAACTCTCACTCTCGGTAGTTCATTGTAAGCCAAAAAAAAAAATGCTTTTTTACCAAGTAGGTATGGGTCTTAGTGCAAGTGTACACAAAATATAGCACATAATATGAACACAAGCATTGACCAAATTAATTTTAACACAAAAAAATGGTACCAGCAAACACCAATTTTCTGATAAATACCAACATATTATAGTCCAACAAACACAGGGCCAACAACCCAAGGTCAGAATTACACTGAGAACCATGAAGCTTTACTGCAGCAGTACTTGCTTGTCCAGCATGGTACCCTGCATCCGTAGCAAGCATTTTAAGAGGCGTTTGGACAATTTAGAGCCACCATACAAGCGGAAGCCAACATTCAGATTGGCAGCCCCCTGCTGCAGACCATCGTACATTCTGTATTTCTACCAAATATCACACTGAGAAACAAAAAGACTACCAAAAACCAACACTTTGATCAAAATCCAAATTGTTTTTCAGGCATTGCACAAACTTCCAAATTCCAACAATCTGGTTTGATCATCAAGAACCACCATTTCACAGCTACCAAACTCTCCGGGGCAGTAGTGTGTTTTAGGACTTTGGCATAGTATGTTTGAAAGCAGATACACTTGTCAAGTGCCTTAAACTTTAATCTGTAAAAGTCGACCTGTGTACCAAACACCAAGGCCCTGTCCCTCCTGTGGCGAGTCATAAGACTGAACCCGACACTCTTGCTCTTTTTATCCGCCGCAACATCGCGCCCTCTTTCTGCCCTGATGCTCAGGAAGATGAGAGGAGGGATAATTGGAGCCGATTCTCCAATTACCGAGCGTTCGTTTAGGAATGTTAGCCTGACAGAGAGAGCTGTTGGATAGCTGTATATAGACTTTTACGTGAATTTGCCGATAAAAAACAATTCTTATGTAAATAGAATTTTCTAGACCCTTTAAAGTGGTTGTGTTTGACTGGGTTCATTTCCCAGAAAAAAAAAAACAACAGTATAAATAAAATATTTGTAAGGCTCTATAAATAAGGGCTTCTGCTAATTGGAGCAATGGTTAGCTATTAAGGTGGTTATACGCAACATTGTGAAAGAACATAAAACGTTCTTGTTCTTACTTAGAAATGTTACACCACCAGACACGCCCACATCCTGTCATCGGGTTGGTATCTCAGGGAACCGTGATTAATGCATCCATAATAGCAACACCGACTTAGCACCTAGTCTTGTCTGTGTGCATTACGCTACTAAGACAGGAAAGCCCCGGACACTGATGCCCCCAGAAGGTCCAGGCTATATAATCGTATGAATTATCGTGTGCGGAGAGGGCCATCTTGCTGCAGCATAAATATCTTCCATGTGTTCCCTGAGGGCCCAGGCCTTGGATGCTGAAGCCCTCAGGTGGCAAGGAGCCACCCCTGGGCACTTGCACTGTAACCATATTGTGCAACAGTCAAAGCCTATGTGACCCAAGTTTGGGCTGGACTAGAAACACGGGACCTTCTACACTGTCACTTCTCAAGGAGCCAACATCTCAGTCCACAGTGTGGGTGCCCCTGGAGACTCTACCCCTCTGGTTCAGGGTCCCATCAACCCAGCTTTACTCGCCAGTGAGACGGTCCTCAAATCTATCTTCCTGGAAGTACCAAGCTACGTGCTAGCAGTCTATCTCCACTCTCAGGCATTTATGCAATGCTACACTGGAGGGGTGGAGGGAGTAGGATGGCCCTGTCCCCCTCCTGCAGATCTGAGAGGCTGAGCCACAGGTGCCGCTCCATCACCACTAGAGTCTCCATTAAGTTCTTGATCTGCATCCAGATCAAACTATCCGCCACCATCCAGGTCGGCCTGATAGGCCTGAAGCACCATCATAGTGTGCAGGCAGTCCACGGCGTAGCCTAGCATGTTCCAAACAAGCCACACAAAACTCCTGGTGCAAGGAAACACACGAAAATCAGGAAAATCACCTCTGAGAGAAGCATCTGGAAATGCACACAGGCTAAATGAAGTTTGTCGATGGTAAATCTAGCAGTAGAGGGAAAACTGGACGTGTCCCAAATGTGGATAAAAAAAAAAAAAATTCCCTCTCCGTTCACTCGAACAGCAAACACACACACACACACTTATCTTTTGTTCCACTCAGCAAACAGTGTGTGTAGCCTGTGAGAACTGAAAACAGACTCCCGGTTGTATTAATGAGGGATGACAGGTGCAGAAATCTCCACACACTTATTAACTTCATCAACTTTTTTTTTTTTTTTTTTTTTTATAGGAAATTAAATCCGCCACTATTATGTGAAATGTTGAGAAAAAAAAAAAGGAAAAAAAAGGAATGAAATGAGACATTAGAAGCAGATAAATTATTTTTTTTTTACATCTTAAGACCAAAAAAATGTCACTTTAAAATGTTAATAACTAAAGAACAAATAAATACCGAAATTTAGTAGACGGATTTAGAAATATTTAGTATTTTTTAGTTATTGTTTTTTGTTATTTGATTATAAAAGAAAGTTTTTAATAAAAAAAAACAATTATATTTATTGAAAAAAAAAATATGCCAAGTTTATTTTTTTTGATAAACTCTATAATAGTTGGACATTTTGTAGCTATATCATCAATTAGAGGATTTTTTTTTTTAATGATAAATAAATTTGTTGCAAATTTAATTAATAATTAATTATGATGACAAAAATATCCAAACTTTTTTATTAAAGATGTAAAGTGAGTTTTTTAATTTTAATGACACGGTGTGTATTTGTAGGATGAATCAGTCCTGTATTTTTTTATATATAAGTAACAAGTATATACATTTTTTTTTAATTAATTCCTTATTTCTGTACATTAATTGCAAAATTAAGAGAATTTAATAGTGCATAAAAAAAAAATTAATTTAATATTTTTATATACTATATAGTGTATAAATGTGTGGGGGGGGGGGGTTTCCACCAGTAATCTGTAGACAAATAAATAATATAGATATATGTTTTAAAAAATCCAAAAAATACTTAATTGCTTGTCCAGTATGAGCAGGTGTTTTGGGTTTTTTTACCCAGCATGCACCGCGAGTGATAAACTGATTTTACTCTTCCCAGCTACAGTTTTATAACCTGATGTTGGATTTGATGTTAAATATCTCACAGTTTAAAGTGATTCAGTGAACCGGTAGTCCCGGGAACAGACTCAGAGTTTATTTACATCAAATCCTCCCAGAAAAAAAAAAAAAAAGTCTTCTTTCTTCTCACCATGGCTAATATTTGTGTACCGCTGAAGGATAAATTCTCCACCCAGACAGCTGGGAATTAGTCACAGCCACTTGGAGCAGGAAAGTACAGCGAATGGGATCATAAAGATTTCTATTACACTTTTGAGTGGCACATCGACTGGTAGACCAACAGACTCTGCAGACAGAAAGCAATTCTCTTACCTAGAGCCATGTTTGGTGTCCTGGGTTTCTTCTTCACACAGACACACACACATGATTCACACCAGCGTCAGACAGATTAATTAACTGGGTAATTGAATCAGGTGTGTTGGGAGGAGTTCCTCCAGGAGCAGGAGTGAGAAATATCACTCAGAATTCTCCATGACACTCTGCTACTCAAAGTGGGCCTATTTTCATATGATTCTTTCATGTGCATGTGATTCTTTTACATGATTCGTTTCTTTTCATATGACTCTTTTGCATGCATGTGATTCTATTACATGATTCATTTCTTTTCATATGACTTTCACATGCATGTGATTCTTTAACATGATTCAATTATTTTCATATGACTCGTCACTTACATGTGATTCTTTAACATGATTCATTTCTATTTATATGACTCTTTTTACATGCATGTTATTCTTTTACGATTCTTTTTTTTACATGATTCATTTATTTTTATATGACTCTTTTTACATGCATGTTATTCTTTTACATGATTCAATTCTTTTCATATGACTCTTTCACTTGCATGTGATTCTTTTACATGATTCATTTCTTTTCATGGAATTTATATACATGATTTAACCATTTCGTATGTGATTCTTTTACATGATTCATTTCTTTTCATATGACTCTTTTGCATGCATGTGATTCTATTACATGATTCATTTATTTTCATATGACTCGTCACTTACATGTGATTCTTTAACATGATTCATTTCTATTTATATGACTCTTTTTACATGCATGTTATTCTTTTACGATTCTTTTTTTTTCATTGACTCTTTCACGTGCATGTATTCTTTTACGTGATTCATTTATTTTCATATGACTCTTTCACATGCATGTGATTCTTTTACATGATTCATTATTTTTATATGACTCTTTTTTTACATGCATGTTATTCTTTCACATGATTCCTTCATTATTTTTACACTATTCATATATTTTGGACGTGATTCATTACCTGTACATATGACTCTTTCACATGATTCATTTATTTTTATCCAACTTTATTTCCAAATGTCTTTCTGTACATGATTCATTTTTACTTATGATTCTTTACACTTGACTCGTTTATGTTCACATATGAAGAATCAACTGAATGAATTTCATGTAAAAACAATAATAATAACAATAATAAAGAATCATGTGGAAATAAAGTGAACTGTGTGACGTGACATTTTAAGAAAGAAAGTGAATCTTTCGAAATCATAAAAACGTGTGTTACTGATGCTCATGTGAATTTTCTGTTGAACACTAATTGAGCTGTGCTGTTACCAAACTTAATTAAACACACACACACACACACACATTTATAGCTGAAACTGCTGATGGTGCACATTTTGTGTGAAACAGTATTCTAATTTCAGATGCGTTCATTGGGGTTATTGTGGGTGTACATAGGCAGAGGGAGAGAGAGAGAGAGAGAGAGAGAGAGAGAGAGAGAGAGAGAGAGAGAGAGAGAGAGAGAGAGAGAGAGAGAGAGAGAGAGAAACAGACAGAAAGAAAGAGATAAAAGAGAAACAGAGAGAGACAGACAGAGAGAAAGAGAGAAAAGAGAGACAGAGAGAGATACAGGGACAGAGAGAAACAGACAGAAAGAGAGAGGTTAAATAAACAGAGAGAGAGAGAGAGAGAGAGAGAGAGAGAGAGAGAGAGAGAGAGAGAGAGAGAGAGACGATGGGATCCCTCCGTTTACCGGGGAAACTTTGAAGCAGTCTCGCGCTCTCGGTTACGTCTCCCTATTCATTTTTCTTTCTTTTTCGGAGAATCTGCACTTTGAAGCACTTTTGCACATCCAAACGGTGATGATGCAAGAGCGGAAAATAGATCCTGCAGTTATACAGAACTTCTAATAACCGGTGGTCTGGTGGTGCGCGCGAGACTCCCGGAGTGAACCTGATCCATCTGTCCATCCTCGCTGTCCGGGTTCAAGGGGACTTTCAGTTTAATCCTGACAGGAAATGAGTCAAAAACAAAGGACATGGACTGCGCGGCTCGTGCTGATGGAGTTTATTCTTCATTTCATTTCAGCAGGTCTCGAGGTGAGCAACAAATAAAGAAAAAAATATGATATATATATATATATATATATATATACTATAAATATATAATTTTATATATTTGTATATATACAATTTTATATTGTTATTATTACTTTTATTATTATTATTATTATTAATCTACTCAAACCTTCATAATAATAATCTGTAGCGGTCCGTATTTCGGCGGAATGACGTCATCATTTAGTATCACGGTGCGAGTTTTTAAATTAAAACGATGTTATGATGACGTCACCATTCGCATTCGAATACAAAATACAGACGATTGTGAAAATTTTATGTTTTTGTCCTAAATAAACATTTATCGTTTTTTTCGGTATAAAAAATGACTTCGAAATTTGTTGTTTTGTTCAAAATATTTTTAGGTTAAATTATGTATGTAAAATTATGTAGGTGTGATTTATCTATAAATAATAAAAAAAAAAACAAAAAAAAACAGAAAGTTGTTCTGATAGAAACGGAATGAATCGTCGGATTGTTGCTGTATAAGAGGAATAAATATATATAAATTTCTTTAGAGCGCTGAATCTTCTCTGCTGGAATCGCTCCGGTTACCTGCCAACACAGGTGAGGGTTTTTTTTACTACAGAACGTTCCAAAAAGAGTGTTTTCTGTAATGCTTTTTTTTTCCATCTGTCATCCAATCACACTTTCCTCCACTCAATCTCTCCATCCAGTCTTTTCGTCACATTTTGCTCTTTCTTTTTTCTTTCTACTTTGTGTCTTTATCTTTTTATTATTACTTTATATTGCTTTTTATTTTCATTTTTATTTATTGATCTGTTATTTCTGTGAAATATCTTGTGTTTTATCTCTTCACTTTATTCTGTCTTTATCTTTCTTTCTGGCATTTATTCTTTCTTTTTTTTTTATCTTTATTTATTTTGTAATCTTACTTTTCTACACCTGCATATTCACCATCATTGAATCTGTTTACTCAGCCATTTAGCCGTCCAGTAGTACACACACACACACACACAGACCTGTTTGTGTGTTTACTCCCACTGATGTGAGGCGGAGGACAGGACAGGACAGGACAGGACAACTCTACTGTAAGCTCCTCCTTTCAAACTGATCTGGCAACAAAGCTGTAAAATGTGAAACAGCCTAGTGAGACGAGCTGAAAGACGCCGTTGTCCCTGTGATTGACAGGAGGACAGGAAGAGCGTCTGAGACATGCAGACAGCAGGACGGCTTTATTCCTGGATCCTCGTCTTGATATTTTTAGGGTTTAGTGCATCCCCATGAGCAGACTACTAAGAGTTCCTTAAAATAAAATAATAATTAAACAACGTGTCTATTATTTATTTGCCTGTCTGTCTGTCTGTCTGTCTGATATCTATCTTTCTATTTACATACCTAAAGCAGGGTTAGGTTATTAAAAAACATCCCAAGCATTAAACATCTCAGGAAGCACTGTTCAATCCATCGTCCAAAAATGGAAAAGTATGCCACAACTGCAGCGAACCAAGACATGGCCGTCCACCTAAACTGGCGGCTCAGGTGTGAGAATCTGTCCACAGGACAACTATAAGTCGTGTATTTAACAAATCTGGAAAAGGGGCAAGAAGAAAGCCATTGTTGAAAGAAGATATAAGACGTCCCATTTGCAGTTTGCCAAAGCGTTCATCCCCACTTCTTCCCCATGTTTGCTGTGTTCTCTGGTCAGATACCAACCTATGTGGTATGTGCGGAAAAGTAACACTGCTCATCACCCTAAACACACCATCCCCACTGTAAAACATGGTGGTGGCAGCATCATGCTGTGGGGATGCTTTTCTTCAGCAGGATTGGGGAAGCTGGTCAGAGTTGATAGGAAGATGGATGGAGATAAATACAGACTTGCAAAAGACTTGAGACTGGGAAGGAAATTCACCTTCTAGCAGGACACTGACCCTAAACATTCAGCCAGAGCTACAATGGCCCAGTCAAAGTCCAGACCTAAACCCCATTGAGCATCTGTGGCAAGTCTGTGGCAAAAATTTCAGTCTCTAGATGTGCGGCGCTGGAAGACACATACCCCGAAATTGCAGTGAAAGGTGGTTCAACAAAGTATTGACGCAGGGGGGCTGAATACAAATGCACACCCCACTTTTTATTTTTTTATTAACCTAAAATTTAGAAAAACTTATATCACTTTATAAATATGTTACTTCATGTTGGTCTGTTACATAAAATCCAAATAAAATACATTTGAGTTTGTGGTTGTAAAGTGACAAAATGTGAAAAGGTTCAAGGGGTATGAATACTTTTTCAAGGCACTGTATCTAAGTGTCTGTCACTCTGTCTGTCTGTCCATCTAATGATCTGTTTATCAATTAGTCTGTCTGTCCACAGAACTACCTGTGTATTTACCTGTGTATATGTCTATCTATCTGTCCGTTTGTCTGTCTGTCTTTATGCCTGTCTGTCTTTCCGTTTGTCTATTTATTTCTTGTTCCATACTGGAGGTCTGAATTAGCTGTTGTGTTCTAGAATACGAGCTCGTGACACCATACGAAGTGGACCATCACGGCAACTACGTCTCCCACGCCATTGCTCACCATCATCGGAGAAAGCGCTCAATGGACGGAGACGGAATCGACCCTGTCTCCGTAGCCCACTTCCGTCTCCGTGGCCTCGGACGGAATTTCCACATGGAGCTGCGCCCGTCCATGGGACTCATCTCTCCAGGATTTACCGTTCAGACTCTGGAGGTGAACGGTGTGAAAAAGCTGGAGACCTTCCCTGGCGAGGACTTCTGCTTCTATCAAGGGTCACTGAGGTCAGAGGTCAACTCTGCGGTTGCATTATCCACATGTACTGGGATGGTGAGTCGGATCAGTCAGCGGCTAAAAAGGGTGAAACTAAATTGTAGGATGATGTTTATTGCAAAAAATGTACCGAAAACTAGAAAAGCATGTTTACATAGTAGGACTTTTACACTGTTTATTTATCGATTAATAGTTTTTAGCTGTTTCGCTTTTTTTGCAAGAGAGTAAAGTCAGATAGTGCAAGAAACTTAAATGTAACTATAAAAGGATAAAAAATGTAATTCTGTTGTAAATGAAAAAAAATGGGTAAGACTCTTAGTATATAAGATAAGAAGTGGCCAAGCATGCCTTGATTTATTGTTGCCATGGAGATCAACTGGCTGAAATGGTGCACCCCGAGGAGCCGAGACCCGAAATGTGCCCTCGGATTTCTCATGACTTTTTCATTAAATTCCTTTCGACCGCATAAATCCGTGGGTCAGCAAGCGCTCACTGGAGGACAGAGACTCTTCTGTGAGTTTCCCTGACTTCACGTCCTCAGTGGGTTCATGTGTCATCTTCGCACGATGAAGAGTTGACCGTGATGTCAGTCGTTGCCAGGAGGAGTCTCTTAAGCTTTACATGGCTAGCATTAGTTAGCAAAGAAAACTTGACTAGCATTGGCATGAATGTTGTTAATGCTACCAAAACAATATTGTTTATAGTCTGCACCTGGATTAGTTTAGCGGTTAAATCGTTTAGGGGCAGTTTCATCTGTCTCTAAATTCCTGACAAGGGGACGCATTTCCGTCGCACTAAAGGAGGCGGGTCATGTGTGTGAGTCTACAAAGCAGAAGATAAAACATGGAAGATTTTATGCGTGTCTTTTGATAGCATTATGTTAGCTAGCTAATCTAAATATCAGAGGTTCCAAGTAGAAATTTTGAGTCTTCTTTATGCTGGTATGGAATTACGAGTTATAAATATAAAGCTAGTGTGTGTGTGTGTGTGAACTTCAAAAATCTCCTGACTAGGGAAAACTTTTGATGGTCAAAAGAGAAATCAAAAACCACCGTGGGTGTAACAACCTGAGGAGAGTTTTACAGCATGAGGTAGTAAGTCATTAGAAATTAGCATGAGAAGTTAGCGGCTAGTGCCTAAAACTGCACGTGGGGCAACTCTGAGACACGGTGTGTGTGTGTGTGTAGAGTGGATTCTTGTCCGTATTTGTATTTACAACCGCTATTTATGCCTAGCTGTGTAATCTGATGATGGGTGTGTAACGATACACACACACAGAGGTCATAGTGCTATGAGTTGTGTTAGCTAATACTTTGAAATGTGTGTGTGTGTGTGTGTGTGTGTGTGTGTGTGTGTAGTCAGGTCTAATCCGCACCCAGGACGCTGATTACTTTTTAAAGCCGCTGCTCCTGCACCAGGTACACAACGAAAATTTCACCGCAGCACCCGAACACCATCCGCACATCCTCTACAGGATACACAAACACACTCCAGAACGCCGTGGTGGAGTCAAGACGCGGCACCGACGCCATGGTTACAGTGACGACCGCCGGACACGCCAGAAACAACACTACTGTGGAAGGAGGAAGAAATGTATGTAAGGACATAAGATATTTATTTGTTCTGTTTAGCATAGCAACGAAAAATTGCGTTTAATAAGTAACTGTGCTGGAATGTTACCATGGCAACAAGCAGTAGCATTTCTTTAGATGTTGTTCTTCTTCTTCTCTTTCTCTCAGACATGCCACAGCCTCCCCCGGAAGACGCATACGTCGCTTCTGATGAGTATAAAGCAGCGCCGAGGGAAAGACGAGCAGTGACGCCGGGCGCTAATCCCCGACTCAACGTAGAGACCCTGGTGGTCGTGGACCAGAACATGATGGAGAACCACGGACGAGAGAATGTCACCACATTCGTCCTCACCGTCCTTAACATGGTGATTCCATCTCTCCGTCTATTCACATGTCCAGCCGTCTATTAAATTCATCCATTTACCCAGCCGTCCTTCTATCCTTCTATCCTTTTATTTATTAAACTGTTTTATCTTTGAATCAACCTTTCATTTTAATGATTTCATTCCATCCATCCATCCATATATCTATTCATCCCACTTCATTTATCCCTTCATATGTCCCTGCCCATGGCTAATAATTATTCCTTACGTTCTTCAACACACCTTCACCGATACTTAAATAATGTTTGTCTGTTCACCCACCAATCCATCCATCCACCCGCCACTCCATCCATTCACCCAACCCAGTTGGTATTTCTCATTCTTTTTCCCTTATCCAAAGCATACTGAACTTTATAGTCCACTCATCCGCCTATTGCCTTATTTATTCATCTGTTTGTCATCAATCCATCCATCCATCCATCCATCCATCCATCCACCCATCCATCCATAAATTTTAATCTTTTTGCATGCTGAATTTGTCCATCCATCCAGTTTTTAGTTTTTTTGTTCATTTTCTCTTTTCATTTGTTTTCTTTCTTTCTTTCTTTCTTTCTTTCTTTTTTATTTCTGTCTGACTGACTGTCTGGCTGTCTGTCTGCGCAGGTCTCCACATTGTTTAAGGACAGAACGATAGGAGGAGACATTAATGTAGTGATTGTTGGGCTGATCCTGCTAAACGGAGAACAGGTAAGATGAACAATTTTGTGTTTTGTTTTTTTATTTTTTTTTGTCTCTTCTCCTCACACTCCTGTCTTTTTTCGCCCTCTCCTCAGGATGGGCTGGTGATTAATCACCACGCTGATCACACTCTCAGCAGTTTCTGTCAGTGGCAGTCGGCTCTGGCGGGTCGTGAAGGTCGTCGCCACGATCACGCCATCCTGCTGACCGGGTTGGACATCTGCTCCTGGAAGAATGAACCATGTGACACGCTGGGTAGCACATCTGCATTCACTACCTTCTTTCTTTCCTATTTTCTTTTTCTTATTTCTGCTATTTTTGTTGTCTTTCTTTCTTTCTTTCTTTCCTTCAGCATTCTCAATACTTTCCTTTAATTTGTTACTTTGTTTCTTACTTCTTACTTTTTTTTTTGTTCCTTTTTACTTCTTTTGTTCGCCTTTTCCTTTGTTTCTTTTTCCATTTGTTTTTTGTTTTTCTTTTCTTCTGTGTATGTTTCTCTCACACTCATCAGAACGTATCTTCCATGTCCTCCTCTGAAACGGTGAGAACTGTCACTCCTCCAGCTTCAAAGCACTTTGACCCCTGACCTCTGATCCCTCTAGCCATATCGGTGTGTTAGCGTTACTCTTTAAACACCTGTGCAGGTGGAGATCAGGGGCGTGGGCTGCGATTAAAACCTCTTTAAAGGCTGTGGTGTATTAGAGGAGGGAGTTGGTTCAGATCCCACCCCTGTACCGGGTCAGAGTCAGATTAAAGACTTGCACTGCTCTTGGTTCAGGCTCTCACTCTTCCTGGGTGGAGCTGAGGGAGATGAAGGAGATAAAGGAGATGAAGCAGCTGATGATGGAAAGCGATTGTAACCCACTGTGATTCACAGACTGTCTGACACATAACAAAAACAAACAGACAGACACGAAAAAAAAATTAGATGGATAGAGGGAATAAAGACAGACAGACAGACATATAAAAATAAAAATGAAGAATAAATAAATACAAGAAAACACAGACAGACAGACAGACAGATAGATAGATAGATAGATAGATAGATAGATAGATAGATAGATAGATAGATAAAGACAGACAGACAGACAGACAGAAACATAGATAGATAGATAGATAGACAGACAGACAGACAGAGAAACAGATAGATAGATAGATAGAGACAAGCAGACAGACAGAAGGATATACATATAGATGGACAGACAGATAGATAAACAGAGAGAAAGATAGATAGATCATATAGATAGATAGACAGACAGGCAGATAGACAGATAAAAAGACGGATAGATAATTCGACAGTAGACAGACAGACAGAGAATTTTAAGTTTGCAAGTTTGCTCTTGTCTTGTTTTTTATTCCTTTCGTTTTTTCCTCAGTCCTCCTCTTTCATTCATTTGTTCCTTTTCTTATTTTAAATAATCAATTACCGGTAATTAATGCAGTAAATAAATTCAACAAACGAGTCGATTAGGACTCGATTTTTAGACTGGATTCTGACCTTTTTCCAGGTTTCGCTCCGATCAGTGGGATGTGCAGTAAATACCGTAGCTGCACCGTTAACGAGGACACGGGACTCGGACTCGCCTTCACCATCGCTCACGAATCCGGACACAAGTAAGTTTCGTGGCTTTATTCATTTGTTATACTGTCTATCATTCGTTTAAACATCACTTCTCACTTGCGATGCTCTCAGTTTCGGGATGATTCACGACGGGGAAGGAAACGTATGTAAGAAGTCCACAGGGAACATCATGTCCCCTACGCTGGCAGGAGATAACGGACTCTTCTCCTGGTCCTCGTGCAGCCGTCAGTATCTCACACGCTTCCTCCGGTACCTGCTTTCATTTATGTTGTTTATTTAAATAAAAAGCTATAGACGAATAAACATCACAGTTACTATAGGATCTACTATAGGATGCCTGTCTCCGGGGTCTAGACATGGGATCTTCTTTTTTTAAAGCCACTATTTACAGAGGAGTCCTGCTGAAATGGAGCCAACATGGCCGCCACAGTGATATAATGATATAATAGCAGGTTCAGTTTCGAGGCTTAAATTAACACACCAAGGATGTGTGAGGTATCAGCTTGCTCATAGACAGGACTGAGTATAGGAAGCAATGTTAGGAGTCTTAGGGTGTGTGTGTGTGTGTGTGTGTGTGTGGCAACATACCTCATGACTTTCCTTAGTGATGAGTAACTGCGTACTATCAATAAACACTGTACTTGTTATTTATACTACATATATGGATAGTTAAATGGATGGATTGATGGATGAATGGATGGATGAATTGTCATGAAAATAAAAGGATGATGATGATGATGATAAACAGATATATGCAGACTTGGAGAGATAGAAGAAAGAAAACATGTTATAAGTCAATTAAATGACTGGTAATTAATGCATTGGTAAATAGATGAATGAAAAAATAGACAGATAGACAGGTGGACAAAGGATGGGTGGATATTAATACATGAATGGTTGGTATTGGTGATTAAATACATGGATGGATGAATGGATGGATGAAGGGATGTATGAATAAATGAATGGATGGAAGGATAGATGGATAGATGGATGGATGGATGGATGAAGTAATGGATGAATAAATGAATGGATGGAAGGATGGATGGATGGATGGATGGGTAAATGGATTATCAAAGCAATAGTTGGCTGCCATGATTCATACAGTAGGTGGACAAAACGAACCTAGAACAGATAAACAAATGGAAAGACACATGATCACATGACATCAGTGGTTGATAGATAGACATTTAGATGACTGGATAAATAGATCAAAATGATGGATAGAAATGTACAAATTCAATAAAATACAAGATTGGGGAGCTCAATGGAAGGATAGACAAACAAATGATGGATGGATAAACAAACAGATTGGAGAGAAAGACAGTCTAAGGTATGACATCAGTGGTTAAGTAGATTGACGAATAAGTATGGACTAATTATAACCCTGTGTGTGTGTGTGTGTGTGTGTGTGTGTGTGTGTGTGTGTGTGTGTGTGTGTGTGTGTGTGTTCTATCAGCACCGCTCAAGCTATATGTCTTTCCGACGAACCGAAAGCGATGGAGGAGTACAAATATCCAGAGAAACTTCCCGGCGAGCTGTACGACACCGACACTCAATGCAAGTGGCAGTTTGGAGAAAAAGCCAAACTCTGCACACTGAACTTTAAAAAGGCAAGAGAACTTTCTGTTCGTTTTGCTCGGATCCTGAGACCCCCCGCTGCGGTAGAGCTCATATCGTCTTTATAAACTTACTGAACCCTCAGGCTTTGTCCCAAACAGAGCGCTAAAATAAGACCAGGCCCTTTGGGATGTGCAGGGAAAATGCGCAAAAGTGGGAATTCCTTTGTACCCGCGACATTTACACTGGAGGGCTGCCAATGAGAAAATGAGGGTGAAGAGGAGAAAGAGGACTGTGGAGTGGTTGGGGGCTGAAATTAAAGATCTGTTTAATTTCATTGGTCTGGATGTTATGGATATTTGGGGCATTGCCCCACAGACCACCAGATGGGGGGGCAGTATATAAAAGGCGGGTTGTTTCCACCAGATTTCCTGACGAAGCAAATGGTGGTAATGTTTGCTTTTATTGAAGTGATTTTGCATGTGTGTCCATTGTCTTGTCTTCCTATTGTGAAGTAGACGTGATGTCTACCATTACTGCAAAAATCAGAGGCGCCACTCAGGGGGTGATGTTAGGACTATTCTAAAGGCCCACACACTTTGAGGGCCCCCAAAGGTCTGTTTTATTAGTATAGTAACAGTGCAGAATGGATGTGGTAGGGGGCCCAACCTCTTATACCACCATAAGACTTGAAATTGCTAGCGGCGCTCCTGGCAAAAGACCCTGCAAAGCAATTTTCTGGGGTTCTTTATAAAAGTGGAGGTAAACTGTTTTACACTCTATGCAATGCAGCCGGGAAGTGGTGGCTCATGGTTAAGGTGTTGGACTACCAACCTGAAGATTGTAGGTTTGATTCCCAGCTCCATCAAGGCACCACTGCTGGGCCCCTGAGCAAGGCCCTTAATCCTCAGTTGTATAAAAGCATGTATGTAGATCGCTCTGGATAAGGATGTATGCTGTAAATCATGCATGGAAATTTATTCGAAAAGAGACGCAAAATCCTGGCGCGACTGGCTAACTAATTCGTTTGTTTATAGGAACATTTCGCTTAACAATTATAATGCCTGATGCTGTCAGCCAATCAGATTGCACTAAAAATAATCTTCTTTTTTTTTCGTATTCGCTTATCAGGACATCTGTAAGGCTCTGTGGTGTCATCGTATTGGACGAAAATGCGAGACCAAATTCATGCCGGCAGCCGAGGGATCCAGCTGCGGCCCTGAGATGGTAAACATCACATTTACACCAGCAGCTATTTGAAAACCTAGCATAAGCTAGTCAGGGGATGGAAATAGATTCAACATTCAGCCATTTTGTGACTTATATAACCAACGTAAAGCTATTTGTAAGAGCAGAAACAACAGAACGGATCTAAAATATCAACATTTACCTCAGAGGTGCCTGTGTAATAATAGTTTCTTAAATAAAATACGATTAAAATGCTAACATTTAGCCGTTATAATCTTATCTTGAATAATAATAAGAACTAAAGATTTTAATTTAGCAAGTTACCACAGAAACACGCTCGTTTTATAGTAACAGTGAAAAGCAGGCAAAAGAGTTGGAAAAAATATCAATATTTACCTCAGAAGTGAAGAAAAGAAAATGTTTCTTGCACAGTAATTGCTTTAGCTGACTGCTAACTGTTAGCTCAGCAGCTAATATAGAGCATTACAGAGATTAAATACAAAAATACATTTATATCCAGTGTGTGTGTGGGTGTGTGTGTGTGTGTGTGTGTGTGTGTGATCTCACAGTGGTGTCGTCGTGGAGAGTGTGTGAAACGGGGTGATGAAAGTCCTCAGCCAGGTTACAGTCACTGGTCCGACTGGTCTGATTGGTCGAGCTGCTCCAGGACATGCGAGAGCGGACTGATGCAGCGAGAGCGGCAGTGCAACCACCGCGAGTGTGTTTTTACACAAATAAACATATTTACTATTTGGACATCGAATTTCTCTCTTACACTCTTTCTCTCACTTTTTCCTTATGCAGCCATGTGAATAGTGCGAGTGTGTGTGATGGTGTGTCCCGTGAGTATAAATTGTGTAACACTTTCGCCTGTCCTGTGGGTGCCGCGGACTTCAGAGCGGTTCAGTGCGCCGAGTTTAACGCAAAGCCCTTTCGTGGGCTTTACTACAGATGGAAACCTTACACACATTTCAAAGGTGTGTGTTTGCCCTGGAAATCCTTGTTAAGACGTGCATCATAATTCATGTAGGAACGAAGTGTGTGTGTGTGTGTGTGTTTTTTTTTCTCAGATAATGAGGTGTGCAAACTGTACTGCTTCGCTGAGGGATACGACTTCTTCTATGCGCTTTCCAACAAAGTCCGTGATGGCACACGGTGTACGCTAGACAGCACCAGTGTCTGTGTCGACGGTGTGTGTGAGGTAATGTGTTCTTAAAAATGGTATGAAAGCATCATGTAGATTCTGTAAAGTCGTTCATTTTCTAATGATAGTGTTTTTCTTTCTTTGTTATGTCCATGTTGGAAAAAAAAAATTCAACAGAAAGCGGGCTGTGACCAAAAGCTGGGTTCAACAGCGGTACTGGACAAGTGTGGTGTCTGCAACGGCAAAAACTCCACCTGCAAGATCTACAAGGGCCGATACACCAAGCAACACTATTCCAACCGTAAGGCTAATCCACCAAAAATGGCCTACACCAACCGTGAAGTCAGTACACCAAACAGCTGCCTACCAATTGTAAAGCTAATACATAAAACAGCATTACACCAATCGTGAAGCGAATACACCAAACAGCATTACACCAATCGTGAAGCTAATACACCGAACAGCTGCCTACCAATTGTAAAGCTGATACACCAAACAGCATTACACCAATTGTAAAGCTAATACACCAAACAGCTGCCTACCAATTGTAAAGCTGATACACCAAACAGCATTACACCAATTGTGAAGCTAATACACCGAACAGCATTACACCAATCGTGAAGCTAATACACCGAACAGCATTACACAAGCAATACAACCGTGAACAGCTGCCTAGTGCCTACCAATTGTAAAGCTGATACACCAAACAGCATTACACCATTCGTGACCCTAATACACCAAACAACTGCCTAACAGCTGCCTACCAATTGTAAAGCTGATACACCAAACAGCATTACACCAATCGTAAAGCTAATACACCAAACAGCTGCCTACCAATTGTAAAGCTAATACACCAAACAGCATTACACCAATTGTAAAGATAATACACCGAACAGCTTCCTACCAACTGTAAAGCTAATACACTGAACAGCATTACACCAATCGTAAAGCTTGTACACTCAACAGCTGCCCACCAACTGTAAATCCGGTACACCAAACATTGTTACACACAACCAGCTTCATGCGACTTACAGTTTATAATTTATGAATCTGAATAGGTAATCTTTCTCCTTTGCTTTGTTTTGGTTTGTCCCTGTGTGTTAGAGTACTACGGAGTGGTCACTATTCCACAAGGAGCCCGTAGCATTCATGTGGTAGAAACAAACTCTTCCAGATCTTTTCTTGCCCTGAGGAATACACACAGGAAATACTACCTCAATGGTCACTGGAAGGTGGACTGGCCCGGACGGTACTCCATTGCAGGATCAGTGTTTGACTACAAACGGCCCTATAATGGTCTTGAGAGTCTGACCTCTACAGGTCCCACCAGTGAAACCCTAGTGGTGGAGGTAGATTCTTTATTTCTGTTTTCTACCTGGTTCAAGACAATAAACTGTGTTAATTACTATTTTTTTGGTATTGTTTTAAGATCCTGC
>VCAZ01000037.1:3081100-3161100 GCA_005784505.1 Bagarius yarrelli | reverse complement strand
CACATTCTGAAATAAAAGATCTTCAACTGCATATTTGCCAATTTTTGGCTTGATAAATAATGCTTGTAATTTTACTGTTAAATCAAGTTATACAGAAAAAGATTACATAAGTTTCATAAGTTATTATTTCCAAACTCTTTATGCAAAATGTGTAAAATTTTAAGGAATTGTTGTTGAGCATAAGATCGTCCTCCCAGAAAAAATTCAAGGTCCAACAATGCATATTTATGGCAATTTATGGCTTGATAAATTTTAAAAATTGCGGCACTTCCGAAAGCAAGTTACACTGAGAAAAAGTTCTAGAGGTTCTAAAGTTCCATAAGTTATTACTTTCGCATTTCTTATGCCATATATGTGAAATTTTTAGAAACTGTTGTCTTGTATTAGATCTCCTGCCAAAGTGAAATTCATGATCCGCCAACGCATATTTGCCGTTTTATGGCTTGATATTGAAAAATACACATATATATATATATACACTAAGTTTCATGTTTTGCTCTTCTATATCTTCACATTACGGCACATCATATCTTAAATTTTCATGACCATGAATCATGACATGGTTATTTCTTTTTTTAAGTGTAAGTTTAACAGAAATGATTCTTTTCAGCTGTTAAACATTCTTGTAGGGTAAATTTTAAATGCCACATAAGAAAGAATGTTGTACTTGTTTTCATTAGCGAATACATAACAATGTATAAAGAATTCTTGCAGCTCAATAGTCTATATTTTTTTGTTTCATGCAGTCACAGTTTCTGCACTTTGGACGCCACCTATTGTCCATTTTGCTGACCTTTTGTAAAGTTAACTATGATGTTGTGCGACAATTTAAAATGCGACAATTTAAGTTTAAAGGTTTTGTTTTTTATTATTTTATTGCATTGCATGCTTGAACGTTGTTGGTAGAAGCACTACAATTTTTTTTTATTTTTTTTTTGTTATTACGAAATTAAAAATTTTGTCCAAATATGGTTTGATTTTTGAGCAAAACAATATCAGGAACAAAACAATATTTCATCTTAGTCCGAATGGTCAATTTATAGCTGGTTATAGAGCTTGATATTTATTCTGCCACCAGGGTTGGCAGGTTATGCATGTTATGCGGCTTTTTGCAGATGCAATATATCCTAAACTCTGGGTGAGAAAGTTATAAAGCAAATAAACTGATGTTGTAAATATATACAAGAGATTTAACTCGAATACCACATTCGTATCACAGTTATATCATCACAATATTGCAAGAAACAGAGATTAATGTGATAAAATCCTGCTTATTGTTGTTGTTAGTATTACAGTGGCTTAGTGGTTAGCACTGTTGCCCACAGTAAGAAGGTCATGGGTTCGATTCCCCTGCAGGGGTCTTTCTGTGTTGAGTCTGTATGTTCTCCCTGTGAGTGTGTGTGTGTTTACTCCGGGTTCAGTCCAAAAACATGTATGTTAGATTGATTAGTGATTCTTAATTGCCCATAGGAGTGAGTGTGTGTGGTCCTGTGATGGACTGGTGACCTGCCCAGGGTGTCCCCCTCCTGTCTATTTTCTCTTACGCCCACAAGAGGGCGCAAGCGAGCGCAATGAGGAACAAAATCAATCATTAAAATGAAAAGGACATGAATTTTTTAATGCATAACCTTATAAATAATTTCTTATAAATAAAATATACATGAATATATATACTTTTGCCTGCAAGGTAAAATTATATATATAAAAAAAAAAAATCAACAACGCACGCAAAAAACAAAATCATCATAAAATCAGCATAAAATTGGATAAACTGATTATCTAAAAAGAAACAAAAGACGACACAAACACACAACATGAATAAAAAGCCAATCAATCAATCGTTTATTTAACTGGTTCTTATATATTGGCTAATATTGTAGATTTATATCATTTATACTATTTTTTTTTTTAATTGACCATTTTTTCAGTAGTAATAAATATTTTATTCGCAAACAAAAATAGAAATAGTTTTCCATCGTATCCCCTAATTAAGTCTCTAATAATAATAATAATAATAATAATAATAATAAAGCTTCAGATATATATTACAGATTTAGATATGTATAGTAACTTTATAGTTCCTTTGCTTTCCTTGTGTTTTGATTGATTGGCATTTTACTGTTTTATTTCCTTTTTTTTATTCGCTTCTTTACCTATTTTACATTCATTCATTTTATTCATCTTCTATACCCTGCTTTATACACAAGGATCTGCTGGAGTCTATCCCAGCCGTCTCTGAAAGGGTGAAAGGCAGGAAGGGGGACACCCTGGACAGGTCACCAGTCCATCACAGGGCCACACACACACACTCTCACACTCACTCCAATGGGGCAATTTAGAATCACTAATCAACCTAACATACATGTTTTTGAAACATGTGTTTTAGAAACACGGGGAGAACATGCAAACTCCACACAGAAAGACCCCTGCAGGGGAATCGAACCCGTGACCTTCTTACTGTGGGGAAAACAGTGCTAACCACTAAGCCAACGTGCTGCCCCCTTATTTTGCATTTCTTGCATGCTGCTTATTCCCTAGTTCGGGGTCACGGGGGTCTGCTGGGGTCTATCCCGGCCATCTCTGGGGTGGGGGGGGGGGGGGGGGGGGGGTGGGGGGGGGGGGGGGGGGGGGGGGGGGGGGGCACCGTGGGCGGGTCACCAGTCCATCACAGGGCCACACACTCACATGGGCAATTTAGAAATCAGCAATAAATCTAACAGAGCAAGCTGCACAGGGGTGCCCCTGCGGGAGAATCGAGCCCAGGACCTTCTTGCTGTGAGGCAACAGTGCTAAACACTAAACCACCGCGCTGCCCCTAAATTTCCATTGCAATGTTAAACATAAAAATTAATGTGGTTTAAAAATGGCTGTCTGGGTGAGTTTGTCGCTCTGTGCGCCCTCTAGCGGTCTTCTCTGTAAATGAAGTCGCGCTCCAGTTCAGCAGAGTGAAGGAAAGATGGCGGCCGGAGCTGAAGCTGCCACTAGCGGCGGTGGTGGCGGTGGTAGTAGTGGTGTTGGTAGCCGCAGCAGCTCTTTGGTAGCTCTGGAAGCGAGTTTGGATCGCCGATTTCAGGGAGTTAGTAACACAATGGAGTCCATTCAGAGTTTATCGTCGTGGTGTTTGGAGAATAAGAAGCAGCACAGGGTCGTGGTGCGCTACTGGATGAAGTGGCTCAAAAAATGTGAGTTAATTACAACAAACACTAACAGAATCCGACGCAGGGCTCGTGCGTGCTCTTCTTTTAATTAAAATAATAATAATTCTATATCTCGCGATATATATTTTTTTCTTAATTAATGTAACCCCGACGTGAGTAGCTGCTAACGTGCTATCCGTGCAGCTGGTGTTTGTCTTACAGGCCAGGATTGTAAATAAGGACAGTAAGTTTGGACATTTATCTCGCCTGAATCTGGATTAAACACACAGATCTTCATGCAATAACACACACACACACACACAGTATTAGTTGTGAGTTCCCAACCAGTTAATTTTACCCAGTTTACAAACTCTAGACTAAAGTTGCACATCAGTTTTAGAGCTCGTGCCCCAGGATCCACTGATCTACACGTTCAAACGCAGGCTGTGTTTCCCAGATCGCGGAGGGTTGGGATCACGTGGTATGGGGTAACTTAATACTCGGACACTGCAGACGGATCTCGTCCGATATTAGTGTAGGGGATATACTGATGGGATCTACTGATGTGATCTAAGTGAAGGGATCTACTGTGATCAGGTGAGGATCCGATCATCACTCATCTAAACAAACACAGCCGATCAAATTGTTCATCTGATCACATTACTCAGTCAATTACATCCAGTAATTTAATCAGTTGTGTTTGGTTAGATGAGTGATGATTGGATGACTGGTGTGATCAGGTGAGTGATGGATTAAGTGATGTGGTTAGATTAGTGATTGGATGACTGGTGTGATCGGGTGAGTAATGGGTTAAGTGATGTGGTTAGATTAGTGATTGGATGACTGGTGTGATCGGGTGAGTAATGGTTTAAGTGAGGTGGTTAGATTAGTGATTGGGGGAATTGTGTGATCTGTTGTGATCGGTTATGTGGTGTGGTTATATAAGGGATTAAATGGATTGTGTAGTAATCACTAGCAGTCGAGTGATGGTTGGGTTATCTGGTTAGATTAGTGATGATTGGACCGAATAGTGTGATTACAAGTGATCAGTTGAGTGATAGTGTTTATTGAATTAATGGTGTAATCAATTGTGACCAGGTGAGTAATGGGTTAAGTGATGTGGTTAGATTAGTGATTGGATAACTGGTGTGATCAGGTGAGTAATGGGTTAATTGATGTGGTTAGATTAGTGATTGGATGACTGGTGTGATCGGGTGAGTAATGGGTTAATTGATGTGGTTAGATTAGTGATTGGATGACTGGTGTGATCAGGTGAGTAATGGGTTAAGTGATGTGGTTAGATTAGTGATTGGATGACTGGTGTGATGGGGTGAGTAATGGGTTAATTGATGTGGTTAGATTAGTGATTGGATGACTGGTGTGATCAGGTGAGTAATGAGTTAAGTGATGTTAGATTAGTGATTGGATGACTGGTGTGATCGGGTGAGTAATGGGTTAAGTGATGTGGTTAGATTAGTGATTGGATGACTGGTGTGATCGGGTGAGTAATGGGTTAAGTGATGTGGTTAGATTAGTGATTGGATGACTGGTGTGATCAGGTCAGGGAGTTAATGGGTTAAGTGATGTTGTTAGATTAGTGATTGGATGACTGGTGTGATCGGGTGAGTAATGGGTTAATTGATGTGGTTAGATTAGTGATTGGATGACTGGTGTGATCAGGTGAGTAATGAGTTAAGTGATGTTAGATTAGTGATTGGATGACTGGTGTGATCGGGTGAGTAATGGGTTAATTGATGTGGTTAGATTAGTGATTGGATGACTGGTGTGATCAGGTGAGTGATGGGTTAAGTGAGGTGGTTAGATTAGTGATTGGATGACTGGTGTGATCAGGTGAGTGATGGGTTATGTGATGTGATTAAATGAGTTATGATTGAATGAATCGTGTAATCAATTGTGATCATCCGAGTGATGGGTATTAGTAATTGGATGAATTGTGTGATCTATTGTGATCAGGTAAGTGATGGGTTATGTGGTTTGATAAGTGATTAAATGACTTGTGCAATCAGGTGAGTGATAAGTTAAGTGACGTGGTTAGATGAGTAATGATCAATTGAATGGTGTGTTTAATTGTGATCAGGTGTGTGATGGGATAAGTGATATGGTTAGATAATGATTGGATGAATGGTGTGATCAATAGTGATCAGGTGAGTGATGATACATGATTTGATTGGATAAATGCCGTTGTCGTTAGTGGTGTGATTCGAAGTGCAATTTAATTTGATGATTGATGTGATCAGTTCTGGATGACTGATATGATCATTGTGACCAGGTGAGTGATCTGATCAGATGAGTAATGCAAAAGGAAGAGTGATATTCTTGTTATAATCTGCTGAGTGTGTGAATACTACTTTGAATATATGTAGTTCTGTGATTTTGGACCATAACCACTACTAAATCTGATCATTCTTGTAGCTAAGGTGAATCAGTGAAGTTCTGTGAAGTGCTAGTTCATGAACTTGCATCCTGTTTAAGTACGTAGCTGTGATTCAACTTTGACTGTAAAGCTTGTAAAAACTTATACAGAATTAGTTCCACCTACTTTAGATCAGCGTAGGGAGGTGTATATTTATCTTACGAGCCATTTTTCTTCTAAAAAGACCGTAGCCACACAGCTAGCAGTGAGTATTTGAATTCATTTTCAATTAAGCTGGGAACATGCTTTAAATGATCTGGCCAGCTACATCTGGGGTGTGCAAACTTTTGCACTTGACTATAGTATCAGATCGGAATGTTTGTTTTAATACAGCGGTTTGTTTGTGCGTAGCTTGCGTCATTGTAACTCACTTAAAGCTCTGAAATATGAAGAAATGAGCAGATGAATTCTAATATGATTTTTTAATATGAAAATATGATTTTAATCAAGGCTGCTTCAAGATGGGAGGGCCTTGCTGCAGCCTATGGAAGGGGGCTTCTCGCTGGGTGATGGAGGGGTTTTGCCTCTGCATGATAATATTAATGCTTTAGTGCCGAGGTGGTAAACAGTCTTGCTTTTATGGTATTGGAACTTGTTTAGTAGCAGAGGGCCTTGCTTTTTGGTGGAATATTTTGCCACAGTGTGGTTTGAGTAAAAGGACCCATGGCTGCATAAAGGAAGTGTCTTACCAATGTGCGGTTTTGAGAGAGGTCCTGCAGCTTCATGAGGCAGTTGTCTTGCCTCTAAGTTTGAGGGTATTGCTGCCTTGCTGCCAGTGTGATATTGAAACTTGATTAGTGGAGGAGAGCCTTGTTGCTTTTGGTAGGTTATACTAGATAGAAGATAGTCATAATTCATGAAAGAGCTTCAAGGCAGTGGGTCTTGTTGCATAGTGGACTGCCATAAAGTAAGCCCCAGATCTACTATGCAGTGGTAAGCTCTGCAATCCAGGGGGTCTGGCTCCATGGAACAGGGTCTTTTTTGTCTATTTCATTGGGCTATGATACTATACCACTTGGAAAGGGAAGAGTTAAGGGGCTCAAGAGTGGCAGCTGCTAATCATTAACCCTTGACCATGACCCTTTACCTAACCAGACCAGTCAGCATCAGTGGGTTAACTATTTACTGTACTGGAAACTTGGGTAGAGGCTCTTTCTGCTAATAGACTTTTGCGGTTCTTGGGGTATTAGTAAGCCTAACTTAATAGTAGATGGTCCTCACAGCATGACGGAGAGCTTTGCTTCTAAGTGGAGTGTCTTACTTTGTGGTGGAAGTACTTGCTGTATGGCACTAGGTCTTTCTGTGTAGTAGACTGTCTTAGACCAAGCCTTGTGAAACATTTTGATGTTTATTGGTGCACCTTTCGGAACCGGGGTGTTGCAGTGCTGTTAGTATTGCTGGTGATTTGAATGGTTGAGATGGATTGTGTAGGTCCATGTTTCGTACATAGTTCATAGCCTTGTCACCCAGTATATAGTTTTGCTTTAAGGTTCATGGTCTTGCTTTATGGTGGAGTATTTTGATCTTGATCGAGGCTTGTTGTGGTCTCGCTGCAAGGCAGTGTTTTGCTTCGTTTTACTGGCTCTTGGTGTGGGAGAGCTTTATTTTAGTGTTGCTGAATGGCAAAGGACCCTGCTATAGGACTGAAATCCCTAATGTGTAGCCATGGGAGAGAGACTTGAACAATTAGCAGAAACCTTTCTTGGTCTATTCGGGTGTCTTTCATCCAGTGCTTCATGTGCATTTATCAGTGAAAAGTGATGCTGGTTTTTTAAATTGTTGTTAGGGTTGAAACATGCTATTTGTTTTTTTTAAAGGTTGTTTATGCATTTTTTACCCCTTGTCAGAGCAGGTCAGCCTGTTGAAGTTTACTACCTGTTGCATAAGTATACAAGGTGACCCGCTAACCTTTCACGTTGCTGCTAGTACTTGTAATTTTTGTAGGTTATTATTTTGTTGTTTGCTACTTTTTATAGTAAAGATATTTTTACATTTGTATGATTTATATTGCCCGGTGATGGACTGTTGATCTGTCCAGGGTGACCCTGCCATTTCGCCTAATGACAGCTGGAGAAAAACTCCAGCAGATTCCCATGGCCCTGATTAGAAATAAGGAGGTCTAGACAATGGATGGATAAATGGATGGATAAATGATCAGATGAATGAATAAATAGATAGATGGATAGATGGATGATTACGCTGCATATTATTTCCTTTAATTTGTTTAATTTTTAGTCCACCAACATGATATAGCCACCATTTACCACAGGGTGACCCTGGTGTTTCGTCCAACGACAGCTGTAAAAAAAAAAAAAACAAAAAAAAAAAACTCCAGCAGACCCTCATGACACTGATTAAAAATAAGCAGGTCTAGACAATGGATGGAGGGAGAGGTAGATGGATGGAGGGAGAGGTAGATGGAGAGGTAGATGGATGGAGGATGGATGGAGAGGGAGAGGTAGATGGATGGAGGGAGAGGTAGATGGATGGAGGGAGAGGTAGATGGATGGAGGGAGAGGTAGATGGATGGAGGGAGAGGTAGATGGATGGATGGATGAATGGAGAGATGGATAGATGGATGGGAGAGATGGATGGATGGATGGGAGAGGTGGATGGATGGATGGATGGAGAGATGGATGGAGAGATGGATGGAGAGAGATAGATTAGATAGATAGATAGATAGATAGATAGATAGATAGATAGATAGAAGATGGAGAGATGGATAGATAGATAGGTGGAGAGGTGGATGGATGGATGGATGGATGGAGAGGTGGATGGATGGAGAGGTGGATGGATGGAGAGGTGGATGGATGGATGGAGAGGTGGATGGATGGAGAGGTGGATGGATGGATGGATGATTGCATTGCACATAATTTCCTTTAATTTGTGTATTTTTATTTTTAATCTTTAAATGCTTTTCTCACTTGCAAGTCTGTTTTTAAAGTCTGCACCTGAAATTAAATCAGGTCCAGTGAATCCCAAATGTAAATATTACCATGTTGTTGAATTAAACTATTTTGATTTGTTTTGCTCAGTCTATTTTTAAATTATTCAAATATATGTCAAATTTAATATCTTTACATTATTCTTTGATTGGATCTTTGTCCTGTTAGCGGATGCCAATCACAGGCTGAATCTGTTCTACCTCGCTAATGATGTCATACAGAACTGCAAGAGGAAAAACGCTATCATTTATCGTGGCACGTTCGCTGAAATCCTGCCCGGTGCCGCCCTGCTGGTCAGGTACAGACAGAAGATATTTTGTTTAGGCTATGTCACCATTTTATCATTCCTAAATGTTTGCGGGGTTTTTTTGGGCTGTAGGGACGCTAAAGTGCGTAAGTCAGTGGAGAGAATTTTCAACATTTGGCAGGAGCGGAGCGTTTACCCAGAGGAGCTAATTACCGAGCTGAAAGCAAACCTGCAGAAAAAAGAGACGACGCCCCCTTCAGGTAAAGACAGCTCATTGTTTAAAAAATAAAATAAAGTTGTATGAGTTTTTATTTTCTTATGACGCTGACCTCACAAAGTAAAGTTTAAAAAAAAAAAGTATTAATCCTGATATTTCTCGATATTTCTGCTATTTTTCTTGTCTACAGTTACGCCTAAAGCTGCCATCAAGTCCAAGATCCTGGCAGAGTTTTCAGTAAGTATGTTAAAGGATATAATCAGGTATGTTTTCCCTTTAATTCTGTTCTTGTTACTAGCTTTATTTTGTCACTTCAGCCTCAGGCGTTTATCGATCGCCTCTCTGCGTACAAACGAGCTGTAGAAGAAAGCGAGCTAAAAGAGAAACAACTCGCTGCCCTCCGAGTCGACGTCTGCAGCACTGAAGCTCTTAAGCAGCTTAAAGGTTTGTCGGTGAAAGTTTCTTTACCTGGGGACGCCTTCTGGAATTGTTTGTGATGTGTCCAAACTAACTAAAATAGTTGTGCAATCATTTATTCGTTGCATGCTTTTTGTCCTGCAGATAAAGCAGGAGGAAATAAATTCTCCAAGGATTTTGAGGAAGGCAGCATGAAGTTGCAGGAGGTTGTGCAATTCCTGGAAGGGCAGAAGGACGCAGGACCAGCGCTGCTCGAGGCTCTGGGGAATGCAGACATTTTTTACGAAATGCAGTACAAAGAGGTCAAAATTGTTGCAAATGTAAGTGTGACACAGAGCAGTGGTTAGATAGGGCTCGGGTAATGGATTAACACATAGTCTGTCCTAACATGTTGTATTCAAATCTTATTGTCCCACAGTCTCCAGCCAGTTCGGTTGAAAAGTGTTCTTGAAAACAGATTTTTATTGTTGGATATGTCCTTTTGTCTCCGCTTAGGCGTACAAGACATTTGCAAACCGGGTTTCGAACCTAAAACGCAAACTGGACGCTCTAAAAGCTACGCTACCTGAAGTTGAGTCTCCGGTTCCCTCGCCCACGGAGGACGCGCCCTCGCCCTCTGGCTCTGAATCGTCGTTTCACGGATTGGGACGTAACCAACGAACAAAAGAAGAGAAAGACAATCGAGATGTAGAGGACATGGACATGTCCGACGAGGAGGTTGCAAACACTGCAAGCCGAGTTGGTAAGCAACTGTTTTCTTTTATTTATATATATATATGTCTATTGATTTTTTTTAATTGATTTTTTTTTTTTTTTCATAATTTTGTTATTTATTCTGTTTAGTCGAAGACAAAAAAGAAAAAATTCCACCACCTGCAGTTTCCAAAGTCACCACTTCAACAGCAGCAAAGTCCCCTACTTTAACCCCTCCAACAAAAGCAACGTCTGAGCCCGTAGCCATTCAGGCAGTCTCTGTGTCTACTGTGACCACACCCACAAGTGTTCTCAGCCCTACCCCTTTAAATCTGGCCAATGTGGATTTGGGGAAAATTAGCTCCATTTTGAACAGCATCACTAATGCCATGAAGAACACAGGTGAGAAAAGGTGTTTTGGAATTTATTTAAATTGTAAGTTATGTCAATATTGATAGGTAAGTTTTTTTTTATTTGCAGTTTGTGTATATATAGTGTTTTTGTTCAACCACATTTTCCATATTGTATGTTTAATTTTTTTTTTTTATATTTATTGCTGCACAGGTGTGAGTCCGGTGTCCCGCCCCTCTCCAGAAAATCCCACTACACAGCCAGGTCACACCCCCACAACAAAAACCACGCCTGCTGTCGGAACTGCGGCACCCAATCCGCTGGCCAGCATCCTGTCGAAAGTGGATATTTCGCCAGAGGGAATCCTTAACGCGCTCACAAAGACGCACCCACATCCTGGTAATGACATGTACACACGTGCTCTTGTTCACAGTTTTGCACACACACATTTAGTACTTTTGTTCATACTCTCTTTCCTGCAGGTTTGTCTTCGTTGCTTTCCTCCGCCCGCACTGGTCCTACAACCTCGCCAAACTCTGTCCCCTCATCTTCTGCCACCACCACCACACCGATGGTAACTGCAACAGTAACGACTACCACCACTACCACGACTCCAACAACGCCAACCAACCAGAAGACTCATAAAGCTCCCGAAAACAACAGCTTATGCCGTGAGAAGGAGCGAGAGAGACTGATAGAGTGGGAGAGAGACAGAGAGAAAGAGAAGGAGAGAGACAAAGAGAAAGAGAAGGAGAGAGACAGAGAGAGAGAAAAGGAGAGAGACAGAGAGAAAGAGAGGGAAAATGACAGACAGGAAGTTGCGATGCCAAGCTTGGAGTCAAAAATCAACAACTTCCTGCAAGTGAATCCTGGGTTTGCAGGTGTGTTTGAGGCCGAAAGTAACAGCCCACTGATTGTGGGTGGAGATGCCACACCGGTTCGAGACGAAAGGGGCGGGACTCCGACACAAGATGAAATAGTTGACAGCCCTTGCGTTATGGGTCACAAGGCCCATGTTTCATCGTGGGGCACTGAAGACAACCATAAAGACAGAGACTACCGAACCCCGTCAGGAAAGATCTCAATGAAAAATAAAGAGCATGATTTACTAAAGAGAAGAACTGATGCATTGCCTGGATACACCCCCTCATCTTCCTTCTCTGTGCAGGAAGTAACCACGAAAGTTAAAACGGAAGGGAGAAGAGGGAGTGGAGGAGCTTTGAGAGACAAATGCAAGGAGGAAAGAGTAGGAAAGAAAGCCGCAAAGAAACAGGAAGCTAATGCTGTAGACAACGAACGCTATCATCGCATTGAAACAGTGGTTTCTGCGGCAACTGGCGACGAACCCACAACCATAGATCCGCATAGTTATAGCAACCGCATCCAGACAGTTGAAGGCATTCGCGTGATTGGTCGAGGTCCCCGAAGGTCCAGTGGATCAACAAGAGGTGCTGGGGTGTGGTACGAAGAGGCGGAGTTTATGGAAGCAGCACCTCTGCCTCATGCTGGAAATCATGGCCTTGAGAGTTCTGGAGATCTAACTGCATCGGCCCAAGGTCATTTGGTAGTTCCCCAGGGGCAATACACATCACCACCTCCCCCTCCTTTCTTCCCTCCTTCTCAAAGCCCAGCCCCTCTAGTTGTTCCACCTCCTCACATTGCCCCACCCACTCCACCTCCCTTGACCCCTACTAGGGATTTTCCACACTCCCCTACTACTTCAGCTGTAATGGTGGGGGGCATCCTGGTCCCCATTGACCGAGTTTTGCCCCTGCCGCCTGCTAATCTACGTCCTGAGGCTTTGGCAGCCCATGGGGGCGGTTCCATCAGTTCCAACAATTCGAGGGCTAAATCACATTCAATGCGCCCTCACCATCGCCCGCTATTAGGAGAGCGTCCAACCTCGCGCTCACCCACCACCCCAACCACTCCCACGACCCCTATCCCCTCCAGAGAGCCCAGACCGCTTTTGCCATCCCCACCCCGACCTCTTCTTCGCTTGCCTTCACAGAGGCTTCCATTACCCCTTCCCCGAGACCCCTTGTTGCCAGGTGGAAAACGAAATGCCCCCACCTACCGTGGCGGATCAGGCCGTGGGCCTAAACGACCATTTTTGCCTCCCCGCTATTAAGGTTTCCAATGACGTCTGATCAGATGCATGTGTTTGCTTAGGCCATGCTCCATTGCTAGTAGGGTTAAAGGTCACATGATTTTCAGCCTAAACAAACGCATGCCTAACCCTGCCCCTTTAGCTTGTTTTCTCCTCAAAGCCAGTCACTTAGACACGATGGTGGGATGAACTAGGAGAGAGAGGAGGATGAACAGAAAGAGGAAAAGGTGGTTATTCTGATCATTTTTGTGTGTGTGTGTGTGTGTGTGTGTGTGTGTAAAACCAGATTATTTTAAATAATCTAGGTCTGTAAAGAATAATGTAAATAGAAGCTTTCTCTTTTTTCTGTGTGGCTTCTGCATTCCTTTTTTCATTTTTTCCCCCTTTCTCTTTCTCTCGCTCTTTGACACCTGCTTCTAGCAAAAGTTCAAATTTAACCTGCGCTCACACTAGAAATTGCCGATTGCAGGTTTTGTGGGCGTGGCCTATCCAAGTGCTGTATAATTTGTACAAAACTATTACTTCCTGTACTCTTAATTCCTAAAGATTTTGTGGGTGGGGTTTACTTACTCATTAACATCAACGCAGGCTTATCATTGCTCTACAATGAAGATTAATTTAGAAAGGAAAAAAAAAAACCACAGGTCAATCTCGCCGCTTCTCTTCCTACTTCCTGTCTTTTAAGACTTTGGTTCTTTTGTTAGTTTTTTGCGTGTATTACTGAATAAAAGCCCTGCGTTAAGAAACAAGACAAATTTGAGGGCTTACAGTTATTTATCATTATGATTATGGTGGGGTTTTTTTCTTTTGTTTTTTTTTTTTCTTTTTAATTTAAAGAAAAAATGTGAATACAAATTTTGTATTGTATTGATTTAAAAAAAGAAACTGTATGCAAGCAAGCTACATGTACGATTTAACTGGGAAAAAAAAGCACTTTGCTATTAGATACAATTTTCAATTTGCATAATTGAAACACACCCCCCTTTTTAAAGCGCTCTGGCAATAATTCACCTCCATCCCCTTGTTAAATCTTAGTAGAACACATCAAGTCTCTGCCCACTGTGGCTGCCTGATAAACCTTTCCAGTGCATCTCTTTTTAAGCAAGTTTCATATGCCAAAATCGTGCATGTAGCTTATTGAAGGTTTCATAGGAATCTGATTGGATAGCAAGTCACTCGCTTTGTATTTCGACCAGTTTCTGTTTCTTTTCCCTTAAAAATTAGCAAGTTTCGTTTTCTAAAGGGTTTTTTGGAATTGTCAAAATCTCCAAACCCAAAATTGCTTTAGAGTACCGTTTCCGACGCCCCCTTGACCATTTCCTGTTGCCAAGCATTGATTTTCTTACTTTTTTTCTCAGTATGGAATCTGCTAGCGACTAGTTCACCAATTTTTAGGGGTCGGTTTTTATTCTTGTATATGCGCTGAGAAAACTTTGTTAGCTAGATTGATGACTTCTGCTAGTTACTATGCCAGCTAATTAATAAAAAGCCATACACTGCGTGATAAAATGTTCCTATCCTTGTGAAAACTTTACTTTGCTAGCAAGATTGTTCCTTAAATCTGCTAGCTAGCCAGCATGGCAGCAGGTTAGCTTTCAAATTTTGAAGTTATATTCGTCCAACCACCTACGCTTCTCTATTAAAATTGGAGTAATTTGAGAATGTTATTTTGCATTTCCAAATGGACAAGGGCGTGCGAAAGGAAACGGTATTGACTGACCGGTCGGAATCTTCCAGTCAGTTTGTAGTGTATATAAGCTACACGTTAATTACTATGTTTAAAAAGAATTTAGATTGTTTTATACCTATCTAATGTAAAAAGTACTTTGGATTTGAGTATTGGTTGTTTGGAGGAATATCCTGTTACTGGGTTCCACCCACACTGTGAGAGATGAAATGTAATTATTGTACATACTGCTAATACTACTTGTCCAAGTAGTGATCTTTTTTTTTCCCATTATGGTTCAAAACATGTGATCGTTTGAGGAATGTGGTGGTGATATACGGTGTCGTCTTTTGTCCTGTCGCATACACGTTCAGAGCAGCAACACACTTTGACCACATGATCCACATGCAAGGGATTTAGCTATAATGACTGTGTCCAAAATGCTAGACTTCATATTAGCTTTGTACTAGCCTTCAGCTATGTGCATCACTCTATATAGAAAGCTGCTCCTCCTGTACGTTAACATGCAACTAGTTATCATGCCTGCTAGTATGTATGCTAGATAGCGTATATTCCACAGAGTCTGTAACTAGTAACCAAGCCAGCAGCTTCGCATATTCAATATCTGTTAAAGTAGCAAAGTTTAAAGTAGCCTTCCGCTAGATATGTAAAACTCTCACTTATCTTGAAGCACAACGTCATGTTAATTAGCATTTTCTGATCATTATCCCCTATTGCTAATGTCTGTGAGACAGCCGTTAATGATAAACATACAAAAAAACCCATCTTAATAGCTTTTTAATAACTAAATCCAGTTACCGATAACTTGCATTTACACAAGTTTCATCCCATGAATATAATTTTAATGTGTATATAAATAACAGATCTGTATGACACATACTACAGTAACTGCTCCCAGCATAAATATGAATCGCCTTCCACACTACCCCCTATCTAGTCTACCACTATTCAGGATTTAATCCAGGACTCTGTTTTAGCCTGTCCTTTGTGGTACGGGTCATTTTTCACTATAGGGGCACATTTCCAACCCTGGTCCTGGAGAACCCTCGGCAGGTTTTCGACTTCATAACTATCCAAAGGACCCTTAGTAGATCTAGTCGGCCTAATTGGATCTACTTCAGAAATGAAAGGTGAACAGGCTGATCATTACGTATCGTTTTTACAACAGGATGTACCATGGATGTAAGCGGTCCTAATACACACTATGACCATGTGTAGACTGTTATAACAGTGTGTAATGATTTGAGGATTGATTTTTCTTCGTGTGTGTGTGTCACAAAAAGATCCACCTAATGGAAAACAATTCTCCAGACTTTTTAGTATTTTGTTGAAATTGTTAAAGCTACCATATTGGTTTGGTATTATAAGAATGATGATAATAATAATGTTAATACACAGGGGATACCCAGGGCTAATTAAATCCCTGTACCTCCCTGTTAAACATTTATTTTGGATCAATTTAAAATAGGATCTGTTCCATATTTTTTATATAATATCTAGTGCACAATTTGTCCAACAGGGTTTATTTTCGTCATATTTCCTTTGTGTACATAGAAAAAAAATGCGTCGTGTGTTTCTTGTTTTTTGTTTTGTTTTGTTTTGTTGTTTTTTATTAGCTTTAGCACGCAGAAATTACCTCAGAGTGATTTCGATCTACTGTATGCGCTTTATGTGCGCGTTGTTGACGCGTTTGAACGCGCCCACACGGTTTGTCGCGCTTCTCATTGGTCAAGCCCCTGGAAAAAGTTTGACCAATCACCTGCTTTCTCAGTGGTTTATTTCGGTAACATGGCGGCGCACAGAGGATGACAGGCAACGACGTTGTGGAAATAAATTCCCGAAAATAAAGAGTTGGAATTGGATTTATTGTCACTTGTAAATTATAAAGGAAAAATAAGATGGCGCTGGCGGTGTGTTTGCGTGGAGCTGTGTGGCACGAGACCCTGAGGTCTGCGTTAAGGAGCCGACGAAGCTACAGCAAGGTTATATTATAAACCTTCGGATCATTTATTTTACTTCCGCGTTTAAAACGAATACTTTATTGTCGTAATTTTTTCCCCAAAGACGTTTTTTTTTTCCTAGGTGGGTCTGTTATACAAGCTAATCGGCTAATTTAAACCTCCTGCCTGGGTGTGACCCCAAACAGGGAATAGCACGTGATCAGAGTGAAAGTTTGGGACCCCACGGTTAAAGGGTGCTTCGGGTTCCTTCAGATCAGAAAGGGGTTCATTAATAGTGACAGTCTGAAGGGAGGGAACAGCAATGAAACTTTAGGGTTCCTCAGTGCATAAACACACACACACCAAATCAGGACAAGTAAACCTACTTGATGCATAAGTTTGTACACCCTGTTTGTACAAATGTGTGTTGTGTCTCGTCAGGACACACTGTTTTTATTGTAGCTCTTCTCTTTGTTTTATTTCTGTTCAGACAAAGTATTTTATTTTCCTGAATTATTAAAAAAAAACCCATCTTTGTGTTGCATATATATAATTTTTTTATTTTATTTTATTTATTTATTTTTTAACTCACCTCCAGGGAAGGCATCTCCGAGCCGGCGGGGTGTACAAACTTTTGCACCCTGCCGTGCTCGTGCCACTGTACTGAACATTTTACAGCATCTCCACACACACACACACACACACACACACACACACACACACACACTGAGCGGTGTTTTACGGATGAAAGTGTACAAGCGTCTCCATGACGATGCACAGGGTCATGTGACCATGTCTCCATCCGGAGAACGAGGACACGCACGACTGTTCCACCGTTACTGATGCGCTTTTTAGGGGTTTTTTTTTTTGTTTTTGTTTTTGTTCTTATAAACACTAAAATGTTTTCACACACTTTCCCTGTCTGTCTCACCTTCTGTGACTTTGTTCTCTTTTTCTGTCTGTCTTTGCTAGTCTCACTGTGTCTCTCTCTTTTGCCTGTATTTCTCTCTCTCACTATTGCGCTTACTCCCTCTTACTCTCGTCTTTCTCGCGCTCTCACATTCTCTCTCACGCTTTCTCTCTTGCTCTCTTTCTCGTTTTCCTTCGCGCTCCCTCTCTTTCTCACTCACACTTTCGCTCTTTCTGTCTCTCTTTTTCTCGCTCTTTTTCTCTCTCTATTACTCGGTCTCTTCAACTTTCTTGCTCTCTATCTCTGCATCGTTCTTTGTCTTTCTTTCTGTCTGTCTTCTGTCGCTCTGTCTGTCTGTCTTAGATGATCTTCCACATAAAACCACATTCAAATCTGGAGTCTGGTGTTATTTTAAAGTTGCTGTGGTACAAAAGGAATAAAGCACCAAGACAAAAAGAAAAACATAGTACACACACACACACACACACACACAGTGTATGCAAGAAAATGAGAACACAGGATTTAGGGCTGCTGCTCAAATCTAGTCCTAGGCATGTAGTGTACCCTGAGTGTGTGTGTGTGTGTGTGTTTTGTCTGAATGTGTTTTTAACGTCATCTGTTTTATCAATCATTTTGACCATGATCTGTGTGTGTGTGTGTGTGTGTTACAGCTCCAACCCTCAGCCAGCCAATCAGAGAGACTGCGACTCTTCGAGATATTCTCCAAAAGGTCAGATCCAAAAGGGGCGGAGCCCGCCCGAGAGCTGAGCATCCGATTGGCTGATGGTAGAACGCTGAAAGGAGTGTCAGGGGTCACGACCCCGTTAGCGATCGCTCAGGACATCCGGTGAGTCCTGGCATTTTCAGGTCCTACAGTCATGTCACGGAAAAGAGAAAGTGGGCGGAGTTAAATTCTGACAGGGTGTCTGCAGGGTTAAAGGAGTGGTGGTGAGCAGGGTGAGCGGTGCATTGTGGGAGTTATCACGCCCTCTAGAGGACGACTGTGAGCTGCAGCTGCTCAGCTACGACTCATCAGAGGGAAGACAGGTGTGTGTGTGAGGGAATAGAGACAGAGAGAATAATGTTTAAAATAAACTTACAGTGTGTATGTTTGTGTGCAGGCGGTGTGGAAGACGGGTGCGTGTGTGTTGGCGAGTGTGATGGAAACTCAGTACGGTGCTCAGGTGTGTCGTGAAGGTGTTTCAGACACCGGAGTCTACTGTGATTACAGACTGGATAACAGGTACACACACACACACATACACTTTAAACACAGTACAGTCTCAGAAGGGCGTCTTTTACAATTTCATTGTTTTAACTAATATTTTTTTTATTTACCTGTTATCTTACACCTACATTATTTATTTATTTATTTATTTATTTTTTGTTTATGTGTTCTGTGTTAACATAAGTGTGTGTGTGTCTCAGCTCGGTGTGTTTAGACGAGTTGGAGCGGAGGTGTCTGGAGGCGGCAGCAATGAAACTCCCCATCGTTACGACGCGACTGTCGGCACACCAGCTCCAGCAGCTCTTCCAGGTCAGCCACAGGTCATGACCTTTAACCTTTCTGCATTTGGTAGCAATGTAGGCGAAGGTGATGTGTGCTGATTGTGATGTTTGTGGCAGGACGACGAGGTGCGACTGCGGTGCGCCGAGGAGGCATTGGAGCTCGGAGACGCGGTCGGCGTGTACAGGTGTGTATCCGTCGCACCAACACAGAACAGAAGTAGCTTATTTAATCCAGAAAGGTGTATTAAAGTCTCCTGGAAGCCACGCCCACTTTCTCTTGTGGGCATTAGTAGTTTATTTTTTTTTAAACAAATTTTGAATTTTAACTGCAAAAAAAAAAGGATTGCAGTTTTGCACTCTGTCCACTGGGTGTCACTGTTGGCCTCTAAAAATACCACTGAATGAAAGTAGAGCTTTTAGTGTGTGTAATGTCTGTCTATAACTGTGTGCGCAGGTGTGGGTTGTACATCGGGGTGTGTTCCGGTCCGCTCCTCCCAAACACAGGTTTCCTGCGCTCTTTTAAGATGTTGCAGGTGCGAGACAATCACCTTCAAATCCTCCGAGTTCTCCTTTAAACTCATTTCTTAACACACACATCCCCTCCACCCTCCTGATGGTGCAGGTTTCTCCCGCGACGTTGGCATGCAGTCCTGACCTAGCTGGGGTGCAAAGGATTCTGGGAGTTTCGTTTCCTGGAGCGAAGGAGCGAGAGCAGTGGGAACACGAGCAGGAGGAGGCGAAGAAACGAGACCATCGACGCATCGGCAAGGTGTGAAGATAAAAAAATGCAAGTGTGTAAATGGTTTCTTCTGGTGGACTTTATTCTGTTTATATATAAATGTAAATCAGGATCAGGAGCTGTTCTTCTTCAACGACGTCAGTCCGGGAAGCTGCTTCTTCCTGCCTAAAGGAGCTCATATTTACAACACACTCACTGAGTTTATAAAGGTAAATCACCACTTTTTATATTTATATTATAATTGTTTATTGAATAAGCACAGAGTGTAAGCAGTGCTTCCTGTTTCCTTCAGAGCGAGTACAGGAGGCGGGGCTTTAGTGAGGTCGTGACCCCCACCCTCTACAGTACGTCATTATGGCAACGCTCAGGTCACTGGGAGCACTACAGCGAGAACATGTTCACAGTGACGTGTGAGCCCCACACCTTTGCCCTCAAGCCCATGAACTGCCCCGCCCACTGGTAAGGAGGACACACCCTCTCTCTCTCTTGTGTTAAAATTTATCATATTGAAAATATCTTTTAAAGAGCGTGTTACATTATCATGTTGGTTCTGTTTAAATGAATGTAAAAGAGTTAATCGTGTTGCTCCGCCCACTGCAGTGTGATGTATGAACAGAGAGTGAGGTCATGGCGTGAGCTGCCAATCCGCTGGGCCGACTTTGGTGCGCTGCACCGCAACGAGCACTCGGGGGCGCTAGGGGGCCTAACTAGGGTTCGGCGCTTCTGTCAAGACGATGCACACATCTTCTGCACCCCCGAGCAGGTGTGAACACACACACACACACACACTAATCTGAAAATCTTTAAGCGTGCTGCAGTCACATGTCATTAAATCATATGATTAAAAAATATTAATAGACTGGTTATCTAATTTTCCTTGGTGTGACGTGGGCGTGGCCACTGTCAGAATAAGAGAAGGGGGTGTGGTCTCCGACCATAGGTGGGTGTGGCTTTCATCAGTTTCAGATGATTGGCTGTAGCCTTTGTGTGGGTCAGACTCTAAAATGTTTGTAACCTGTTAGTTGAGTGGGCCTGTCTGTTTTGGTTAGTGGGCGTGGCCTGTGTCTGTTTTGGTTAGTGGGCGTGGCCTGTCTGTCAGTCTCATTGTGTTTACATGTCATTTTGTCTCTGCAGTTAGAAGAAGAGATGACTGCGTGTTTGGACTTTGTAAGGAGTGTGTATCGTGTGTTTGGTTTCACATTCCATTGCTTGCTCTCCACTCGCCCCGCCCAGTTTCTGGGAGACTCCGCCCTCTGGGACACCGCAGAACAGGTAGCATCTTAAATCACATGCCAGTGGAACCTTAAACACACAAGCGTCTGTAACCTCCCCCCTTTCCCACCTCTCCATATCTCTGTCTGGCTGTCTGTCTTTCCCTGTCTGTCTGTCTCTCGCTGTCTGTCTGTCGGAGTAGCAGTTAGAGAAGAGTCTGCAGTGTTTCGGGGAGCGCTGGGAGCTCAATCCCGGTGATGGCGCATTTTATGGTCCAAAGGTAATGCGCACACAGAGACATAAACAAACACGCATCTAATCAAACACACACATACACACACACACACACATGCTTTCAATTACACATTTAGCCAAGTCGCCCCCTTCAGCTTTTGGGATGACATAAGAAGACGTGTGTGTGTGTGTGTGTGTGAGAGAGAGTGTGTGGGCTTCAGGAAAACATTCCAGAACGCACTGTTGTCTATAGCTTCTTTAGGATTAGGCATGCGGACACACACACACACACACACACACACAGTTTGTAGCCAGCGCCACTGATCTGTCCTCGTCTGTGTTTAGATCGACATTCAGATCCGAGATGCGATTGGTCGTCAGCACCAGTGTGCCACCATCCAACTGGACTTTCAGCTACCAATCCGATTTAACCTGGAGTATGTAGGGTATGTACACACACACACACACACACACACACACACACACACAGAGACAGACAGACAGAAACACGCACACTTTCTTTTTTTAACCTTGTCTTTGTGTCACTTTATCTGTCTTTTCACCTTTCTGTCTGTCTTTCCCCTTTCTTTGTCTCTTTCTCTTTCTGTCTGTCTCTCAGAGCGGATGGACAGATGCACAGACCTGTGATGGTGCATCGTGCGGTTTTGGGTTCGCTGGAGAGAATGATCGCCATTCTGGCTGAAAACTTTGGCGGCAAATGGTGAGAAATATTTATTTACACTGTTCAGTATGACGTGTTGTTATTGGCTAAACATTAAAGACTATCTCTCTGTCTCTGTCGCTCTCTCTTTGTGTCTCTCTCTCTGGCACTTCCTCACTCTGTCTCACTCTCTGTCTGTCTTTCACTCACGCATTCTCTGTCTCTCTCACTTGCTTGCTCTCAGGCCATTCTGGCTTTCCCCGGCGCAGGTCATGGTTTTGCCAGTAGGTGATGAAAGCGAGCTGTACAGTCGTGACGTAAGCACACAATTTTTTCCCAATTTATAAAAAGATTATTATAAATTATATTATGGTTTAAAAAAAAAAACATAAAACATTTGATTAAATTCGGTTGTTTCCTTAATTATTTATTAAGTTAAATTAAGATTTATTTCTCTGAAGTGTCTGTGTCCTCCTGTGGTAAATTTAAGGTGGTCCGGAGATTAAAGGAGGCAGGATTCATGGCTGACCTTGACGATGACTCTGGTTCGACCTTAAATAAGAAGATTCGCTCAGCACAGCTTTCGCAATACAATTATATATTTGGTGAGAGACACACGCGCACACAGACACGCGCACACAGACACGCACACACAATCAGCTGTTGGTTTTAACAAAAGTAGCTAGACATTGGATTGGTTGCTGTGTTAGATACCAGATTTTGCAGCTTTCATATGATTTGTCGTTGGCGCATAACTGTGGGCGTGATTGGTTGTCGGGGCGTGACTGTGGGCGTGTAATTGGTTGCCGGGGCGTGACTGTGGGCATGTTATTGGTTGCCGGGGTGTAACTGTGGGCGTGTGATTGGTTGCCGGGGCGTAACTGTGGGCGTGTGATTGGTTGCCGGGGCGTGACTGTGGGCATGTTATTGGTTGCCGGGGTGTAACTGTGGGCGTGTGATTGGTTGCCGGGGCGTAACTGTGGGCGTGTGATTGGTTGCCGGGGCGTAACTGTGGGCGTGTGATTGGTTGCCGGGGCGTAACTGTGGGCGTGTGATTGGTTGCCGGGCGTAACTGGGCGTGTGATTGGTTGCCGGGGCGTGACTGTGTGATTGCTGGGCTTCATTTTTGCAATATGATTGGTTACTGTGTATTACTGGAAAAAAGGCTGTGCATAAGCTCTCTCTCTCTCTCTGTCTGTCTGTCTCTCACAGTGGTAGGAGAGAAGGAGCGACAGAGTGGGACAGTCAGCATAAGAACGAGAGGAGGGAAACAACTAGGGCAGAGGTCACTGGACGAAGTGATGACATCGCTGATGGAACTCCGAGAGAGCCGCAGCAACCAAGAGCATTTCTAAAAAACAAAACGACGAAACGGACGCGCGTGTGTGTGTGTGTGTGTGTGTGTGTGTGAGAAAGAGTGAAAGAGAGAGAGCTTGTCCTGTTGTCTGTGTACTATTTATAATAAAATTATATCATTTATTGTCTTGTGCTTCCTGTTTTGTAATCTGATGTCCCATGATGCTCTTTGCCTTCATAATTAACTAATTAACCCAAAAATGAATCAATAATTAGCTAGCCTGCTAAAGGAATTAACGATGGTCAACATATCCAACATTCAGTTACGAGTTACAGCCAAACGTAGCGAACTGTAGCTAGCTAAATTCTGTAAAATTCAAACCTGCTGTTTAAGAATCATGTCATTTAGCATATTATTATTATTATTGTTATTAAGATGGTGATTATTTCGTAAAAGTAACTAGCATAAAGTAAAAAATTATCTTAATGATCATCCAAGACGAATTAGCCGATGCTAGCACATTAGTTAAGGTGATCAAAATGGTGGGGGTTTTTTCGGTAAATCTACAGAAGAAGCTGGTGAGTTTGGAAGTTATAGATATTTAACTTCTGCGCTGTCAATCGCGCTAGTTTCCCATGTAAGGAGTCTCCAGTGTCGGGTGTACAGCCGTAAACTTAAGGCAGGAGTGTTTATATCTCCATAGCAACAGGATAGTGTGTGTGTGTGTGTGTTTGTGTGTGTTTTACGCTCAGTATAGCTGCCTTGATCTGGATGACTTCTAAAAATAATAGCTGCTGAACTTTAGGTGACCTGCAGCGCTTAAAGAAGAATCGCTTCTTTTGTTGTGTGTGTGTGTGTGAGTGAGAGAGAGAGAGAGAGAGAGAGAGAGTCTGTCTCACTGGACAATGTTTCAGTGTGTATCTGTGGGTTTTTTATACCCTATGTGTGTGTGTGTGTGTGTGTCCCGTTAAACACACACACAGATTAATGGTTTATTTGTTTGTCTTATCTGAAGTTATTTCTATTTTTCTGTGTGAGGTTTTCCTGCTCTGTGTGTGTGTGTGTGTGTGTGTGTGTGTGTGTGTGTGTGTGTGTGTGTGTGTGTGTGTGTGTGTGTTTTCAATGACTAGACAAATATTAGCAAAATATAAATTGTCGGTCTAGCTGCTGGTGTATAAAGTCAGTACACACACACACACACACACACACACAGACTTGCTGAATTCCCCTCTGTGTCCAACACATCATGTGGAACAACCAGACCTTCCCACCTTTCTGACAAGAACGTCTGTTTGGTCTGCTTGAAATGTGTGTGTTTGTACAAAAGAGAGAGAAAGTATTGGGGTGTGTGTGTGTGTGTGTGTGTGTTGCATGTCTCTGTGTAGGGGGTGTGTGTAAGTGGTAGCTCAATGGTTAAAGTGCTTTATAGCGGATTATGGGCCCCTGAGCAAGGCCCTTTAACTTAAAACCGCTGAGTTGAATCAAGTTAAATAGAGGCTGACCAAGTCTGTGTGTGTGTGTTCAGTGTCCCTGTCTGAAATTGTGTGTATTTATGTTGTGTCCCTGTATAAACTTGTGTGTGCGTGTGTGTGTACTGTGTCCCTGTCTGAAATTGTGTGTGTGTGTACTGTAACTGTCTGAAATTGTGTGTTTGTTGTGTGTCCCTGTCTGAAATTGTGTGTGTTGTGTGTCCCTGTCTGAAATTGTGTGCGTGTGTGTGTACTGTGTCTGAAATTGTGTGTGTGTGTGTACTGTCTGAAATTGTCTAAAATTGTGTGTGTGTACTGTGTCCCTGTCTGAAATTGTTGTGTGTGTGTGTACTCTGTGTCCCTGTCTGAAATTGTGTTTTTGTGTGTTTGTGTCCCTGTCTAAAATTGTGTGCGTTGTCTACTGTGTCCCTGTCTGAAATTGTTGGTGTGTGTGTCCCTGTCTCTGAAATTGTGTGTGTGTTGTGTGTCCTTGTCTGAAATGTGGTGTGTGTGTGTGTGTGTGTGTACTGTGTCACTGTCTGAAATTGTGTGTGTGTGTGTGTGTGTGTGTGTGTGTGTGTGTGTGTGTGTGTGTATGTGTGTACTGTGTCCCTGTCTGAAAATTGTGTGCGTGTGTGTGTACTGTGTCACTGTCTGAAATTGTGTGTGGTGGTGTGTTGTGTGTGTGTGTACTGTACTGAAATTGTGTGGTGTTGTGTGTACTGTGTCCCTGTCTGAAATTGTGTGTGTGTGTGTGTGTACTGTGTCCCTGTCTTGTGTGGTGTGTCCCTGTCTGAAAATCCCTGTTGTGTGTGTGTGTCACTGAAAATTGTGTGTGTGTGTGTGTGTGTGTGTGTGTGTGTGTGTGTGTGTGTGTGTGTGTCACTGTGTCCTGTGTGTTGTGTGTGTGTACTGTGTCACTGTTGTCCCTGTCTGAAACTGTGTGTGTGTGTGTGTGTGTGTGTGTGTGTGTGTACTGTGTCCCTGTCTGAAATTGTGTGTGTGTGTGTGTGTACTGTGTCCCCCCTGTCTGAAATTGTGTGCGTGTGTGTGTGTACTGTGTCACTGTCTGAAATTGTGTGTGTGTGTGTGAAACTGTGTACTGTTGTCCCTGTCTGAAATTGTGTGTGTGTGTGTGTACTGTGTCACTGTGTGTGTGTGTGTGTGTGTGTGTTGTGTGTGTGTACTGTGTCCCTGTCTGAAAATTGTGTGTGTGTGTGTACTGTCCACTGTCTGAAATTGTGTGTGTGTACTGTGTCCCTGTCTGAAATTGTGTGTGTGTGTGTCGTAATCCTGTTGTGTGTGTGTGTACTGTGTCCCTGAGATTGTTGTGTGTACTGTCTGAAATTTGTGTGTGTGTGTGTGTGTGTGTGTACTGTGTCACTGTCTGAAATTGTGTGTGTGTGTGTGTGTGTGTGTGTGTGTGTGTGTGTGTGTGTGTGTCCCTGTCTGAAATTGTGTGTGTGTGTGTGTGTGTACTGGTGTCCCTGTCTGAAATTGTGTTGTGTGTGCGTGTGTGTGTGTACTGTGTCCCTGTCTGAAATTGTGTGTGTGTGTGTGTGTCCTGTTGTGTTGGTGTCCCTGTCTGAAATTGTGTGTGTGTCCCTGTCTGAAATTGTGTGTGTTCTGTGTCCCTGTCTGAAATTGTGTGTGTGTGTGTGTGTACTGTGTCCCTGTCTGAAATTGTGTGTGTGTTGTGTCCCATGTCCCTGTCTGAAATTGTGTGTGTACTGTGTCCCCTGTCTGAAATTGTTGTGTCCCTGTCTCTGAAATTGTGTGTGTGTGTGTACTGGTGCCCTGTCTGAAAGTGTGTGTGTGTGTGTGAAAGTGTGTCGTGTGTGTGTGTGTTTATGTCCCTGGTGTGTCCCTGTCTGAAATTGTGTGTGTTGTGTGTCCCTGTCTGAAATTGTGTGTCCCTGTCTGAAATTGTGTGTGTGTGTGTGTGTGTGTGTGTATACAGTGTCCCTGTCTAAAATTGTGTGTGTGACTCTGAGTGACTCTGATCGTTTCCAGTCTGTTGCTTTCTCCCAATTAGAGATATGCATGTTCTGAGTTTCCTGTTTTCATGAACACACACTTTACACACACCCCTTTCGCCCACTTCTCTCTCTCTCTCTCTCTTACACACCCACCCAAACACACACACACTCCATTACCACACACTGCTTCAGTAATCACAGTAACAGTACTCACAGTGATTTCAGATTAAATCTCAGAGTTTAAGTTACACATTTCGTATTTTATCGTCTGATCAAACCTTCAAAAGTCTCAGCTTGTTTTCTAAAAAGTCACTGTTTTGGTTGCCATTTTATAAGAACACAATTAGCAAAATGATTAAACGTTGTACAATTTCACAAGAAGTGGCAACTTGGTGGTGCTGGGAATCAAAACCCGATCTTCCAACTAGCAGTCCAACACCTTAACCACTAAGCTACCACTTTCCCCACACATGAGAATTCTTTAGAAGTAGTTTATGTTCCTATAAATCTGAGGTGTCCAATCTCTGTCCTGGAGGGTCAGTCGGTGTCCTGCAGACCTCAACACACCTACCTGCAGGTTTTAAGTTTCCCTAGCAAGATCTTGATTAGTGTTTGATTTGGGTTGGAGCTATACCCCGACCCTCCAGGACCGAGATTGGACACCCCTGATATAAACAGTCAGCCATTTTGACTCCTTTATTCTCTTTTTTGCATATCCCATCTTAGAAAGTAAGTTGGGGGTCAGAGCGCAGGGTCAGTTATGATACAGCGCCCCTGGAGCAGGAAGGGTTTAGGGTCTTGCTCAAGGACCCAACAGTGGTTGGCTTGCCAGTGGTAGGATATGGCCAGGTCTTCCTGGTCTTCGGATCAACAGCTGGCAGTGGTGGGGCTTGAACCCAGGTCTTCCTGGTCTCCAGATCAGCACCAAACACTACTATATTCACACTCCTTTCCAAACGCTACTATATTCACAAAGTGTTTTTACCGAATGTGTCAGCCATTTTGGCTCTGTCCCAAATGCTAACATGTAGTCAGTATTTTTTAAATTAGTTCATTTCCTCACTACAGGTGTACCTTGCAATAAGTCAGCCGTCTTGGTTTCTCTTTCTAAAGAGGATTTTATTTGGTTTTGTCCCAAATCGTACAAATCAGACTAGGTTGTGTCCCTCAGGAACTCGTTTGTTTGAAACAAATGTTGGTTTTAAACCAAGTTAATCTTTCATTTTTGACTAGTTTTAGTTAAACCCCTCCCAAAAAATAACTAGCTCGTTACTAGTTTCTGTTAGAATGTCGGCCATTTTGGTTCTGTCCCAACGAAGGTAATGTCTAGGAAATATTTTTCATAGATTTTATGGCTTTATCACAAATACTAGATAGTAGTTCTTACTAATTAACTAACCGTTTGACTTAGTTGGTTATCCCGCACCGTCCGTGTATTTTTGGACAAAACAATGTGTGTGTATGTGTGTGTGTGTGATGCCAGGGTTTTTTCCCCGACCCTGTGCACTACAAAGCTTTACGCCGCCTCGATAAAGAAGCGAGATAAACAGACGATTTCATGCTCACTGACGGGCCATCAAGTGGACAAGATAAAGGGTAAAATGCCCAAATATAGCCCCCTGAGGGCAAACTCCACCCTTCTCTTCCTGTTCCCTTCTTTTTTTCTCCCCCTGCTGTAAAAATAAACCGACCACAAAGCTAAAATAAGCGGCTGAGACAATAAGGAGAGCTGTGTGGCATTCCACACCGGCCCGTGACCCCTGTTAGTGCTCGAGAGCTTCAGGGAATTGGTATACAGCCCGAAGTTTGGTGGAACAAAAGCTCATAAAATAGCGGTTAGTGTGTGTACTTTGGAGATATTTGTACAGCTTAAGCTGAACTGGACGTGTTTCAGTCGTCTGCGCGCTCGTTTTTTTCCCCCCGTTGTTTTATCTGTAGTGGTGTTTGTTCTGGCTGGCAGTGAAAACACGGAGGCTTCGTCCCAGAGGCCAGAACTCAGCCAGACGTACTTGAAGGTTTTGTTACCAATCAACGTTTTGTCTTTATCTCAATCGCCAGTATTTATCAATTAATACCAGCTGAAGTATTTTTTTCAAGCACCATGTGGGGCACCTTGTGGACGTCTAGTGCACTTAGTAGGGTGCCGTGATTCTAATGCACTTTATAGCAAATGTTACCTACTACCAGATTAGAGACGAATACAAAGAGTGCATAGGGAAGTGTAGTGTGCTTACAAAGACATCCTTTTCTTACACACTTCAATTTCCTTCAAGAGGAAAAAAGTTGAAGTCCAGACGAGTGTAAAAAAAAAAAAAACAGATGGCGATTTGAGACAACGCACATTTAAAGAAAGGGGCAAAAACACTGATAAATATTTACAAGCATCAGCCTGGAAACGGACGAGCGACCGGACTCTAAAGTACACACTTACGAGGAATGTGGAGAGAGACAAAGTGGTGCAGTCCCGCATTTATTCTGCCTCAGTGGAAAAAACACACTTTAGTGCCCTAGATAGGGGACAGAACATCTGAGTGTTTAATCAAAGGCTAAGGGATTTGGAAAAAATAACAACTGTGTCACTTATGCTAAACGAGAAGCGAATATGGGAAGGTGGTAGCGCAGTGGTTAGGGTGTCTGTCTGCTAACTGGAAGTTCAATTCCACCACCAAGCACCACCAAGTTTGTTCAGCCAATTGTTCTGTTATGTTCCAAATGGTAGAATTCGTTACCTTCTTGCTTTAGTACTTTGTCTCTGTACAAATCAAGACACACCATTTCGGTTCCATTCCTGATGGTTCTCCAGTAGTGGTTCCGCCATTTTGGCTAAAATTTGTAACTAAATACTTCCACCGGTTTGATTTTGAATAGAAGTCATAGAAGCGGATTTGAGCTGCACATCGACTCCACCTTCTCACTTTAGACTTAACCTTAATCTGTCTTTCTGATGTCCCTCAGTCGCTTCGGCCAGACGTTTATTTACCTCCGCCGATATCATTAAAGACAGACGATTTCAACCATCATTTTCAACTCTGAAAAACTTGCTGACGCTGGAGACTCCTTCCACACACGTCTCCTCGATGGAGAACGTTAGGCGCTTAGATCTGACCTCCAACCAATCACAGTGAAGGATTTAACAGGACTTGCTGATGTCACATAGCTTTATGTCTCCTCAGTGGTGCTAAAAATCAATGTTTGGATGTTTCTAGGCTAAATTCAGCGAGCGGAGATAAGACGAGGACGAACTGCGAGGAGCCGAAGCGATAAACTATCTCGATTCCCCATGAGGTCAAAGATCACACACACACACACACACACACACACACACACACACACACACACACGAATATCATCAGCAACGTCTGCGATTTTAATAGGTTTTCAATAAGATATTTTTTATATTTTCTGAGGTGACAAATGAATTTCCAATTATAGAATTAACCTTGTAACCAATACGAACAAATATAAAGAAAATTCATGCTAAAAGAACATAAAACATTTTATTCAGAATCTTTTGTAATCCATGGAAAAGATAGAGGAAGAGGTTCAAGATAAGGTTCTATGTTAAAATTGCTAATTTGACCTTGTATAACTTTATAACTATATAATTATCAGAACTATAACTATAACGCTGCAATTCGGGAACCTGAATAATTTAATAAATAAATTATAAAGAACTTCCAAATTAAAACAGTCGAGATCGTACCTACAAATTCGCCACGTTTAACACACATTAACATCAGTTTTATGTAAATCACTTAAAAAACTTTAACCTACAAATCTTAATAACTTAAGTTATTTTACTTAATTATAATTATAATTTTATCGATATATTAAAAAAAGAATTTGCAGCAGAAATTTGTGTATATTTGGTTTGTAAAGCTTTGAATTTTTCACTATTAACTCATAAAACTTCATTTTACTCTCAGTTTTTATATACCATTCATATATTTTTAATCTATTTTATCTTCCTGTTTTTTCATCTGTTTTTCTTTTGTTTTATTTGTAATTTATTCGTTCTTTTTGTTTTTAGTTTCTTCTTTATCTTTCCTTTTCCTTTACTGTCCGTTTCTTTATCCTTCCCTCCTTTAGTGTTTGTCGTTAACACTGCTAACCCCGGATACCCGACAGTGACCCTTCAGTAACCTTTGATTTGTAAATATTTATTCCAGAATAAACCCCAACAGCGTTTCCTCTTTTACTTAAATTAACAGTCGTTCATTCTTTTGTACACATTTGTGCTTTTTATTTATGCAAGTGGGAAATTTGGCGTCCCGAAGCGAATTAAAATGTTTAAATGACATCCGCACTGAAAAGTGTTTACAAACACGAGTGTTAATTGCGTAAACACTGTAACATGGACAGGTTTGTCTGGTTTTAATGTCTTTATACCCCAGTAGCTTAAGTTAAGTCAGTAGCTAAGTTTCTCGTTAACCTTTTCAACCTAAGAAATTTGGAAAAATTCCGCTACTTCCTGCTTTACTGGGTCACATGTTAACTTTATTAACACAGAGAGACGTAACGGGTTAATGGTAATATTTAGGTGATGGTAAGAAAAGTTGCAGATTAACTACGTAAAATTTATTGTTATGATTTTATTACTGAATTTTGACAATTTATAGAATACGGTACTGCTCATTTACAATTTTTTTAACGCTTCAAGTTTTACTATAAGTTTACTATAAAGTTTACTATAAGTTTACTATAAAGTTTTACTTAAAGTTTACTATAAGTTTACTATAAGTTTACTATAAGTTTACTATAAGTTTACTATAAAGTTTACTATAAAGTTTTACTATAAGTTTACTATAAAGTTTACTATAAAGTTTTACTATAAAGTTTTACTATAAAGTTTACTATAAGTTTACTTTTACTAAAGTTTTACTATAAAGTTTACTATAAAGTTTACTATAAAGTTTACTATAAAGTTTACTATAAAGTTTTTTATAAAGTTTTTTTACTATAAGTTTACTATATTTTACGTTTACTAAAGTTTACTATAAGTTTACTATAAGTTTACTATAAAGTTTACTAAAGTTTTACTAAAGTTTACTATAAGTTTACTATAAGTACTTTTACTATAAAGTTTACTATAAAGTTTTACTATAAGTTTACTATAAAGTTTACTATAAGTTTTACTATAAGTTTACTATAAATTTTACTATAAAGTTTACTATAAGTTTTTACTATAAGTTTTTTACTATAAGTTTACTATAAAGTTTACTATAAGTTTTACTATAAGTTTACTATAAAGTTTACTATAAAGTTTACTAAAGTTTATAAAGTTTACTATAAGTTTACTATAAGTTTACTATAAAGTTTACTATAAAGTTTTACTATAAAGTTTACTATTTTACTATAAGTTTACTATAAAGTTTACTATAATATAAGTTTACTATAAAGTTTACTATAAAGTTTTACTATAAGTTTTACTATAAGTTTACTATAAGTTTACTATAAGTTTACTATAAAGTTTTTACTATAACTTAAAGTTTTACTATAAGTTTACTATAAAGTTTACTACTATATAAAGTTTACTATAAAGTTTACTATAAGTTTACTATAAAGTTTACTATAAGTTTACTATAAGTTTACTATAAAGTTTACTATAAGTTTACTATAAGTTTACTATAAGTTTACTATAAGTTTACTATAAGTTTACTATAAGTTTACTATAAGTTTTACTATAAGTTTACTATAGTTTACTATAAGTTTACTATAAAGTTTACTATAAGTTTACTATAAGTTTACTATAATTTTACTATAAGTTTACTATAAGTTTACTATAAAGTTTACTATAAGTTTACTATAAAGTTTTACTATAAAGTTTACTACTAAGTTAATATTAGTTTACTATAAGTTTACTATACTATAAGTTTACTATTTTACTATAAAGTTACTATAAAGTTTACTATAAGTTTACTATAAAGTTTACTATAAAGTTTACTATAAAGTTTTACTATAAGTTTACTATAAAGTTTACTATAAAGTTAAAGTTTACTATAAAGTTTACTATAAAGTTTACTATAAAGTTTTACTATAAAGTTTACTATAAGTTTTACTATAATTACTTTTTACTATAATTTAAAAAAATGTTACTATAAGTTACTATAAGTTTTACTATAAAGTTTACTATAAGTTTACTATACTATAAAGTTTACTATAAAGTTTTACTATAAGTTTACTATAAGTTTTACTATAAGTTTTACTATAAAGCTTACTATAAAGTTTACTTCCTGAGTGTTTCCTCATGTGCAGGAAGAAATTTTACTGTAATAAAGTCATCAGAACAATAAAGTTTTAGCATTCAAAAGTTACAGTTTTAACATAAATTAAACTGAGTATTAAACGATGTATGGACCGATAAATGAATGGATGGAAAAGAAAGAAAGAAAAAAAGAAAGAAAGAAAGAAAGAAAAAAAGAAAGAAAGAAAATTAAACAAAAATAAAATAGGGTAGAAAAAAAGAAAGAAAGAAAGAGAGAAAGAGAGAAAACAGGGCAGAAAAGAAAGTTTGTGAGTTTTATATTCAGTAGTAAGAGAATTTCAAAGTGATGGACAGATAAATGAAAAAAAAGTAAAGAAAGAACGAACGAAAGAAAACGTAAAAATAAGATGAAAAATTATGAAAGACAGCAAGAAAGAACGAGATTAAACATAAAGAAATGAATAAATGAATAAATAAAAGATGTTTTGAGTTTCAAACAGTGTGTTTGATCTGATTGCAGTCTCACACACACACACACACACACACACACATCTGATTCCACCTCTGATGTTCAGCTCCAGCTGCTGATGGTTTGATGGACCTGGCACAGATGTGGCACAGCAGCTGGATAAAGCTGAAACGCTGGGAACATTTTACAGTGTTCATTAATCAGATTAGCTGGAGGCATTAGTGCTAATACACACACACACACACACACACACACACACACACACACACACGCACACACATTTTTCTCTTTCTATTAAAGAACTGATTTTTTTCCCACATCTTTGACAAAAATCTTATTTTATTTCATGTGCCATCTCTCCTATGTTTCGTTGTTGTTGTGTGTGTGTGTGTGTGTGTGTGTGTGTGTGTGTGTGTGTGTGTGTGGGTGTGTGTGGGTGTGTGGGTGTGGGTATGTATGGACACGCTCATGCTATGGTATGCGATCATTTGCTAAAAAGGTTGAAAAGTTTACGAAGAAAAGAATCACACATGCCATTTAATACAAACACCCAACCTTAACACACACACACACACACACACACACACACACCTTTTACTGAACTCACTTTCTTAACATGACACCATTGGTGTGGGTGTTCAGTAGTGTGACAGCATGATTAATTAGTACACACACACACACACACAGCTTTAATTTGGGGATTATGTAGTGATGTAATGGGGAGATAACTCAGGAACCCCCCCCCCACCCCCACCCCCCCCCCCCACCCACGCTGCCCACCAAATCCCCCCGGGCTCAGGTGGAGCGTTTACAGCAGCCACATAGAAAAGCGTGTGTGTGTGTGTGTGTGTGTGTGTGTGTGTGTGTGTGTGTGTGTGTTACAACGCTGAATGATGCTAAAGGGATTTTTTTATTATCTATCAAAGGAATGTTGGAAAGTTTTTTTTCTTTTCTTCTTCTTTAATGCAGTTTTTTCTGGATTTTTCTTCTTTTTTTTGTTTGTTTTGTCTTCTTTTCCCTTCTTTATTCTCCTTTTTTTTTTTACTTCGGTGCCGTTTTTCTGTAGATTTTTTCTCTCTCTTTTTCCTGTGTATATTTTTTTTCTATTAATAAATTATTTTTCTTCTGCGTTTTTATTACCCTCTCCCTCCCTCTCACTCACTCTCTCTTTTTCTCTCTCTCTCTCTCTCTCTCTCTCTCACACACACACACACTTTCTCTCTGTCTTTCTCTGCCTCTGCCCCCTCCTCTCTGTCACTTTTCTTTTTCCTCTCTTTCAGACTGTCTCTCTCTCTCGCCCTCTTTCTCTGCCCCCACCCTCTCACTTTCCCTCTCTTTCTCTGCCCCCACCCTCTCACTTTTTTTCTCTTTTCTATTTTTCTCTCTCTCTTTTATTTAAATATATTTATAAATAGAAAAACATTTTCAAAATACACTATTCGTCCTCGTTGCCATGGTTACAGGACGTCCTGTAGTATTGGTCAGTTTGACTGTTGTTCTTCATCATCATCATCATCATCATCATCATCATCACCACCCGAAATGCCGTTTTACTCTAATAACATTGTTATATTGAATCTTATGAACTTCAGTAGAGAAAAAACAACACACACTCTTTATAGCCGCGATCAGAGAAGTTTAATGGAGGTTCCGCAACATTACACACAACTCTAAACAGATGAAATTGTGATGGAGACACGTATCGAATGGGTCGCTCTGCCCTTCCTGTCTCACACCATCACACCGACTCAGTGTGTTAAACACACAGCTTATCTTTAACAGCGCTTATTATTACCCGGCACTGGGGGAATTTCGTTTTTACACACACACACACACACACACACACACACACACACACACACACGCACACATATTATTCTGTTTTGATGTTGGTTATCTGTGCTTGCTATTGTTTACATTTACATTTTACAGCATTTGGCAGACGTCCTTATCCAGAGCATCTTACATTTATTTCATTTACACCTAAGCAATTGGGGGTTAAGGGCCTTGCTCAGGGGCCCAACAGTGGTGGCTTGGTGGAAGTGGGAAGCTTGGTGGAGCTGTTTATGTTGTAATGTATTTTATGTCTTTTTTTACTTCATGACTGCTTGGGAATTTAAGTTATGCTTAAATTTAACAGACCTGGCCACCCTTTTGGGACTTCAGCCTTCTGAATCACCCTCATAATCCGAAACCCCCTAAAACGTCCAGCTGCGCCGCTGTTTTTTAATCATTCGCCCCAATTAACCGTATCAATCAACGTCATTGGCTCGTATTAGTCATGTGATACTTTAGATAAAAAGATGTTAAATTTGTGTACTTCGTTTTAAAAAAAAATCGTTTTACTTTTTACTCACAATACTAGAAATATATTTGTCTCTGTTACTGTTACGCTGTAACATGTAACACACCGTAACACTACCGGTAACATTCGGTGTCACACAAATAATTACTGTGACAGTTCCTAATCACAGTCTCACTCAGTGTGACGTTCATTCGAAACATAAGTGTGTTACATAGAAAATTAGTGTTACACTGTAACATGCTGACACTAGCCGAAACCCTGTAACACTCTGTATGACTCATTGATGCACACTAAGCAAACCATGTGCTATGACACAGTACACGCAGTACACACAGTACACTGTAAGGCTACGCTCTAAAAAAGTACTGCAACACACTGTAGTGTAATATCATACTGTAACACAGGCTGTAACAGATTGCTCTTGGTTAGGAGGTAGCTTACCGTGACACAGTGTAACCCAACAAAACTATCAGCAAAAGCCTACGGTACGCTGTAACACACTGATGCTGTAACACACTGATGCTGTAACACACCAAGGCTGTAACACACTGAAGCTGTAACACACTGAGGCTGTAACACACTGATGCTGTAACACACTGATGCTGTAACACACCAAGGCTGTAACACACTGAAGCTGTAACACACAGAGGCTGTAACACACTGATTCTGTAACACACTGATGCTGTAACACACTGATTCTGTAACACACTGATGCTGTAACACACTGATTCTGTAACACACTGATGCTGTAACACACTGATGCTGTAACGCACTGATGTTGTAACACACTGAGGCTGTAACACACTGAGGCTGTCACCCACTGAGGCTGTAACACACTGATGCTGTAACACACTGAGGCTGTAACACACTGAGGCTGTAACACACTGAGGCTGTAACACAGTCACAAATGCTGTCCGTCACTGCAAACTTTAAAAAACACCCTTTAATCCTGTAGCACATGCTGTAGTTCACTGGAAACCTGTAACACCCCTACAGTTACATTCCTGTATAAACACACTGACACTAGCTGTAACACATGCCGTGTTACTGTGGACCTGTAACGTGCTGTAACAAGTAGGAACACAATTCACTGGAAACCTGTAAAACCCTTACACATAACTAACCACTAAACACACTGGCACTCACCATAACTCGATTTGTTACACACTGTAAACTTGTAACAGACTGTAACAAAAAAGGAACACACTTTAAAATATGCTGTAATGAACGGAAAACCTGTAACACCCTTACACTTTAACGGTAACACATGCCGTGTTACTGTGAACCTGTTACACATTATAACAAGTACCAACACACTTTATTACATTCACTGTAAATCTGTAACACCCTTACACTTACATTCCTGCATTAACACACTGACACACATGCCGTGTTACTGTGAACCTGTAACATGCTATAACAAGTAGAAACACACTTCACTGGAAACCTGTAACACCGTTACACATAAATAACCAGTAAAACACACTGACACTCACCGTAACTCAAACTGTTACACACTGTGAACCTGTAACACGCAGTAACAAGTAGGAACACACTTTAACATGCGCTGGAACTGGAAACCTGTAACATTCTTACATTTAAATGGTAACACAGGTTGTGTTACAGCGAACGTTTACCACATTGTAACAAGTACAACAAACGTGTTACATCCACTGGAAATCTGTAACACTCTAACACCGACACTCGCTGTAACACTCTTGCATTTCAATGGTTACTGCGAACCTGTAACACACTGTAACAGTCACTGGAAACCTGTAACACCTTCACACTTGAATATCCGGTATAACACACTGACACGCTGTAGCACGCTGTAGCACGCTGTAACGCTCAGGGTAACGCTCAGGGTAACGCTCAGGGTAATTGTTATCATTGCTAAGTGATGTAACATGAGCAACCGGTGCGCGTGCCTGCGTGCGTGCGCGCGCGCGCGCCTAGTCCGGGACAACACCCCCTGAACTGTCGAGCGTTACATCAGTTCTTCAGAAGGACAAAAAACAGTAAAAACAGCACGCCCCCATTCCAGTGAGAGAGAGAGAGGGAGAGAGAGAGGGAGGGAGAGAGAGAGAAGGGGGGGCAGTGTTGACAGAAGGAAGGCGACAGTGAGAGAGAGAGAGAGAGAGAGAGACAGGGGGGAGAGGAGAGAGTTTGTGAGACACTTCGGGTAAAAGTCATTCAGGAGCTTTAATGTGGACGCCCGTGCCGGAGTTCAAAGCATAAGAGCGCGAGAGACAGAAATGAGGACGTGGTCCACGTGCAGGTGAGTTTTAAAGCGTCCTTAACTTTTTGATGAGTGGAACCCGCTCGTGAACCGTTACGGAGCAGGTTCGAGGCGTGCGTGTGTGTGTGTGTGTGTGTGTGTTTATACCATGTTCTGTCCCGTGTGTTTTGTTGATGGATAACTTTTAAAGTGCTTTTTTTTTCTCACGCGCGCTCTCTCCCGTATCAGGGCTCGTGAAGGGTGACTCGGAGAAGCGAGAGTGTGTGTGTGTGTGTGTGTGTGGGTGGGTGGGTGAACGCGCGCGCGCTGTTAATGTCCCACTGAGGCGCTTTTTGTGCTACGGTTTTTTACGAGGTTTGGAAATGGAAAAGAGTGTTGACTTGGGGCTCGCGCGAGGGGCTTACGGGTTTCCGCGGTAATTACGGGCTCGTGGGTAAAGCAAGAACGTGTGTGTGTGTGTGTGTGTGTGTGAGAGAGAGAGAGAGAGAGATTTGTGGCAGCACGCAGAATTTAGTATATTGGGCAAAAACATGACCACTGATGGACACACACATTTAATCAGCCCTCATCTGTGTGTGTGTGTGTGTGTGTGTGTGTGTGTGTGTGTGTGGTTTGTGGCATCACACATAATGCAGTGTGGTCACTTTACTGTTATTATTAACCTGCCACAACCACTATACACACACACACACACACACACACAGGGAGGCTGTGTGAGAAAGTAGTTAGAGGTAATCTAGAGCTGTGTGTGTGTTTGAAGTTGACTGAAGATAATGGGCACCAATAGAACACACACACACACACACACACACTCACTAAAGCAGACACTCATTAGCTAATTAACAAGCCGTTCAGATAAAGTTAAGTGTGAAGAGTGTTTCACTGCATTCCACACTTACTGTGTGTGTGTGTGTGTGTGTGTGTGTGTGTGTGTGTCTGTTGTATCACTAACAAGAAGCATGTGTGCTACTTCGTAAACACAATTACTGTGATTGGGCCTTATATTTAACAAGAGCTTCAGAGGATCTGAAAACACACACACACACGTCATGTTTAGTGTTAAAACAGTAGCGCTTTGTTGTGTGTGTTTTTTATTTATTCAATGTTTTGATTTGTTTATCTACTTACGATTTTTCTGACTTACGCTAAAAACTGCACGACAAAAAGTATGTACGATTTTTTTTTTTTTCGAATTCGGCACAGCTGATGTTATCGAGGACTTCGGTCACACACTTGTTTGGTTAGCGTTAGCGCTGTGTCGTTCGGTGAACTTGTCGTAACTTTTCAGCGATTATTAACAAACTTTCTTATCTCCTGTGTCTCCTGCTGTCCTATAGTATGTCCACTTTCGCTATTTTAACATAATCTCGCAAAAGAAAAACCGTATATCGACGAATCCGATGTTACAAAACCGATATGATAATTAATTGGGGAAATGATTTATCGGTCAGTCTTTAGTGTTATATCTAGGCTGTGTTGATCAGGTTACGGATTTTTTTTTTTTACGTCAAGATGAATAAAATAACGATATAAATACATGAATAAATTGACATTAAAGCTGCGATAGAACATGTGCGGTAAAGATAACGGTTTTATTTCACTGTGAAATGTAATCAGTGGTAACAGTTCTAATTAATGGAACAAAATGGCGGTGGCTTAATGATTAGTACTGTTGCCTTTCTGTGTGTATGTTCTGTCCGTGGGTTCTTGCATGGGTTTTACTCCGGGTTCTCCAGTTTCCTCTCACAGTCCAAAAACATGTATGTTAGATTGATTAGTGATTCTAAATAGTCCATAGGAGTGAGTGTGTGTGTGTGGTCCTGTGATGGACTGGCAACCTGTCCAGGGTGTCCCCCTTCTGTCTTTCGCCCTTTCAGAGACTCCAGCAGATCCCTGTGACCCCGAATTAGATATCATAGAAGATCAATTAATGAATGAACAAAATGGCTTCCGCACTTATAATCAATTAACAGCCGATAGAATAGCACACCCCGATCTACCAATTAGCAGTCCAACACCTTGACCAGCACTTCCCCTAAATGTTTACCGCATTTAATATCTTTCAATAGCTTTTTGTATTAGCATTAATTAAATCGATGTTTAATTTTTGTTATTACAGGACAAACCGTAATGTCAGTATTGTGTGTTTACTGTGTGTTCTGCTCATCCTTATGCAGGTGGTGTGTGTTATGGAGCGCCGTGCTGAGCGCAGCGTGTGCGAAGGCCGGCGAAAAGGCCAACAAGACGGTAAGTGATGTAATTCTAGCCGAATGTTTAAAAAAAAATATATATACACTGTTTTGCTTCACTTAACTGATTCGATTCATTGATTCGATTCGTCTTTTGATTCAGTAAGTGATACCAGACTGTACAAAACCCAATATATAATTAAATACTCACATTTTATTGTTGTTTTATTGTTTAAGTTTGAGCTTCTATCCGAGTATAAAATGTTGTATTAAATAACAATGTGTGTGTTCTGGCATGTGGGATCCAGTCATTGAATTGCTGTAGTGTGTGTGTAGATTTGTCTAAAAGCCTTTAATAAATGAAGTGTATGAGTTGCATTCCTTCCAAAGGCTGTGTCCAGTAAAAACACTTGCACGCACACACACACACACACACACACACGCACACAATTTTACCCCCCCCCCCCCGAAATAGAGGAATTGAATGGCCTTTTCCATTATTGTGTAATTTCGACCCATGACGTGAATTGCCCCTGTGTGTGTGTGTGTGTGTGTGTGTGTGTGTGTGTAAAATCAGTAGTGTGTGTGTGTGTGTAGGTGTGTTTACCCTGGAGAGCATGTGTGTGCGTGTTTTCGTTTGCAGAAGGATTGGGTGAAATCTGTGTGTGAGTCAGTGTGCATGTGTGTGTGTGTGTGTGTGTGTGTGTGTAGCTTCTGTGTCATCCGCTATATGAGTCATTATGACCATTTCCTGATTTTTATAATAGGTTTTACTACACATAACTCAGACACGCAAACTTAGACACGCCCACTTCTGCTCAACTTTATTGCGTCCTCTAGTCCCGCCCATTTTTGCACTCTGTTTTTTCAGTGTCACTTTATTTCTTTGGGAATTTACCACTTTAAGCTATTGTTTTTTAATTGCCTTCCCTATCAGTCGTTAAGGCTGCAACGAACGATCTTTTAGTCGATTAATCAGCGATTATTCGAACAATTAATCGATTCTTCTGTAAATTTGTGACTAATAAATTAAACAACAGAATCACTTCAGATTTTAAAAAAGTCTTTTAAATAACTTTTAAATAATTATTTCATTACTCAGTTCAGCTTATGCAATTAATTAGAATATTTCATTAAAAGTTTTTGGCTTATATCGTATTTCTTCTATCGCTAAACAGATTTGGTTTGTAGTTATCTAAAACTTGCTCACAGTCTACCGGTTAATCTTGTCTTAAGACCAGGTCTTTTTCTATGTAACACCATGTTACAGTTGTGTACTACAGCGCCACACTGTTTAAACCGTGCAATTGCAGGTCCTTACATTAGAGAATATGAGATCAAACGTCTATTCGACAACATTAACGTTTACAGCATTTTGGCAGACGCCCTTATCCAGAGCAACTTACATTTATCTCATTTATACAACTGGGCTATAAGGGCCTTGTTCAAGGGCCCAGTAGTGGAAACTTGGTGGTCGTGCTGGAAATCAAACCCCGATCTTCTGATTAACAGTCCAACACCTTAACCACTGAGCTACCACTTCCACTTAAAATTTCCAGCTAGAATTCTTGTGTACTACATGCTGCAGACAATTTCTGAGTTTAATTAAATTATGTTTTAAACTAATTTACGTAATTTTGTTTTCAAAAGATATTTTAGGGGCATTTTTTTGCCTTCATTGATAGAACAGAGGGATAAAATGGGGGAGATAGAAAGGTGAGACTGGAAATCTAAACCGGATCACGGAGTGCAACAACTTGCCCTCTGTGGGTGCCGGGACCTTAATCTACACACAATGGCACCGGCCGATTGACGTAATATTTAATTAAAACCCTTGTTTGCGTGTCAAACAACTTCCTCCTCCCATCCTGTAGTTGGCGTTGACACATACGGCCAGCGTCTCAGAAGCAAGCAAAAAATAAGGCCCCCTGGATTTGTATTCGTTGTTTTCTTAGCTATTTGTTTAACATTTTGTTATTTAAAGTATTGCATTGCAATATATCGAGTCGTGACCCATGTATCGTGATATGTATTGTATCGTGAGGTCCTTGCCAATATACATTTACAGCATTTGGCAGACGTTCTTATCTGGAGCGACTTACATTTATCTCTTTTATACAACTAAGCAATTGGGGGTTAAGGGCCTTGCTCAGGGGCCCAGCAGTGGTGGCACTGGGAATCGAACCCACAGTCTTTAGAATGGTAGTTCAACACCTTAACCATGAGCCACCACTTCCAATATACTTCTCAATGGGAACTTTTTTAACTTCTTATTTATCTTTTTATTGCATAAATAAATCAATTTTGGAGTCCTGCAGCTGTTCCAGATCAACAGCAAACCCAAAAAGTGTGTGTGTGTGTGTCTTCGCAAATAGTAATTTTTCCAACATGGGACTCTGCTAAGATTCTCCTATTTAAAAACTATATTTCTGTTGCAGTGACGTTGCCTAAGGTCGAGTTCAGCTGAAAGGAACAGGGCAAAATCATATTGCACCTAAACTCTACCACTACTGTAGTTTCCAGGGTCTTTGCTTTCTGGGCTTTGTTCCAAATGCCACTCTACCCCGTTTCCTACACTGCAGATTTATGTAGCAGACCAACACACACCACATTAGATCACCAGTGTTGATTTCACAACGAACACAGTGGTGGTTGTTCAAGGAAACTAAAGAAACTTTTATTTTAAGTTTGGGAGCTGAACCATGTTGTCATCAGTTGTAGGTGTATCCTAATTTGTGAAAATTTGGCACACCTGGGGGGGTGCCAGGTTTTATTTTTGGCTTTTGGAACATGTTGTACAGCACATAGTTGCAGCTGGTCCTAAGTTCCTGGTATAAAAGAGTAAATGTTTACTAACTAACAGATTTACGTTTCTGAACTAAATGTTTTTGGCTTTGGTCCCTGATTTAAAGGGCCACCGGCGGTGGTGGCTCAAATGATTAAGGCAGTTAAAGTGCTAAGTTTTTGGCTAAAAAGATCAGGGTTCAAGCCCCACCACTACCAAGCTGCAACCCTCGAATACTCCAGGGCTGCCACGTCATGGATGACCTGTGCTCTGACCCCTATTAACTAAGATGGAATATGCCAAGAAACCCATTTCACTGCTGTAACATGTAAATGACAAATAAATAGACTTTTCCTGGTCCTGGACTTAACGCCAACATCTTATTGTGTTCTTAAATTTTTAGGGTGCTTTGCTAAAATTCCTTAAGTGAAAGTTTTTTTTAGGTTCCTGGGCAAAGCTCCTAGAAAGTGGGTCTTTGAAAAGCTCTTTAAGATTCTTACCTAGGCTATTTTTTTAATTAAAGGCTTTATTTTTATTGGTTACATTACAAATTACAAATTCTGGTCTTAAGATTTAAAAGTTTTATGGTCATTTTTTAACCCCTCAAAACCCCTAATTTTTGTCATTTGGCCGATGCCCTTACCTAAAGTGATTTATCTTTATCTAACTGAGCAGTTGGGGATTAAGGGCCTTGCTCAGGGGCCCAGCAGTGGCAGCTTGGTGAAGCTGGGAATTTAACCTATGATCTTCCAGTTAGTAGTCTGGTAAGCAGTCCAGCACCTTAACCACCAAGCTACTACTTTCCATTCCACCCTTACCTAGTAGTTGGGGGTTTTTTTTGGCCCAACAGGTTTGGTTTTTATTTTTTAAATCTAGAATCAGCTTTATGTTTTGGAACATATGGAACATTTTCAGATTATCTCCTGGTACAAGTCAAGAGTGCGCCAGTGTAGGCTTGTTTATGATTTATTTTTTTAACTGGACATAAAACCGTGTTTGGAAAACATAGCTTTGTATTTGTTAGCATTTCTATGTTTTCGAGTGGGAGGTTAGCAACAGAGAGACAATGGATGTGCAGGAATTGTAGCCTTAAGGTAAAATTCCTGGGATTAGGTTCTTGGGCTAAAGTTCATGAGATAAGTCTCCTGCAGCCTGTTGCACAACTGAACGTATGTTCTATAATCTGAATAGAGTCTATGGACTATTGAGGAAATTAACGACAAGTCCAATAATCTAGTTACAACAAACTCTTAAGTGGCAGCTTCAAATATTTTATGGGACACACAAAACTACTTATTGATTCGAATACTGTTCAATGCTAATACAATTCATACAGAACAGAAGATTATACCCTTATGTGCATAAGATTACAAATTCATTACAGACATTTACACTGGAATTTAGGATGAACCTGCCCCTGGGCATTTACAGCTCAGAGAATCTCAGCCGGTGTTTGCAAGTGTAAAACAAAAATTTGATGGTTGTTGTGGAGATGTCCTGGGGCAACAGGAAAGATAAGTGCTAAGTAGTAAACACTACAGGCGAGACATGCCACATGGTAGTAAGAAAACAAACAGTTGAGCTGAAATGTTTTTTTTGGGGCTTCCCGAGACAGGCCAATGCCACACCTGATGGAGGGCAAGTTGCAGCACATTCTAGCTCATTACTCAATCGGTACTCACAGCTGTTTATTACCTACTGTAGTGTGCGCTACATGTTGTAATTGCCTCAGGTCATTTTTTTTATTTCACAGGCAGATAGACAGATGTGACCAAAATGTGAAGGGTTCTTTTCTCTGTTTATTACAGGCGATTGGTCGACACCCTCGACAGACAGTAGACATGGAGCTAGAAGGTGTTTGGGGCCCATGGAGTGAATGGGCAGAGTGTTCTCAGAGCTGTGGAGTGGGCGTGACTGAGAGGCGCAGACAATGCATAGCACCACCCCAAAGCCGAAACGGGCCGAGTTACCTGCCAATAGGGGGATCAAGCCATAACCCATTACATTCACCTCACATGCCTTATTACCCCTCTTCATATCCTGGCAATGACAGAATTTACGCAGCCAACCAAAGTCCTGGATTACCCCTCTATCGAGACACACCTGAAGGAATAGGGCAAGAGATGCCCAATCACGCCTCTCCTCTATACCGACCAGATGTCATGTCACCCAATCAGCAGCCGATTTCGATTTACCGTTCTCCATCCTCCTCACGTGCATATGGCCAATCTGGGAGAGGATCCAGAAGGCCAGTCAATGAGGGGACAGGAAGTGTAGGGGCAAGTGGGAGTAGAAGGTCAGTCTCCACCAATAGGGATCATACGTCTGTAAGAAGGTAAGTGTAATTGAGTGTAATTGAACTTTCTTTATTTTTTTCTTCCTTCCGTTCTTCCTCCTGACCTCTCTGTCTACTGATCTGTTTCTCACAGACCAATTCGTCCTGGTCAGTTCGGTTACGGCAGGGTCCCATATTCGCTCCCACTTCACCGCCAAAACCGGCATGCCAGATACACCCGTCTCCATGGAAACGCCACTGCCGAGTCGGTGAAAGTGAAACCCACTGTGGCTACACAGGACCTGGAGAGTCGACGTGAAAAGAAAGATGATCTAACAGATACAAAGCCGAAGGAGAGACAAAGACAGCGAGCCATCAGTAGGCGTGCACCTCCTCCAGCCTCAGCCCCCTTCTCTTCACCTCTCCACAGGCCACATCCACATCCAGACGCTCTACCCTTTGCCACTCCACCTTATGTTCAACCCCCCGTGGTTCCACTTCAGCACTACAGGTGCTCTGGGAAAGACAGAGAGATGCGGAAGTGCACAGTAGAGGTAAGAATGCTTACATATCCTCACTTACAAACCGTGTTTGAGACAAAACTTTCTCTATTCTGGGGACTCCAGTAGACTTGTATCAGCCGGATGCTGATTTGGATGTATTGTCAGTTTTACTTCTATGAAAATATTTAGCTAGCTACTTAGCACTATTCGCTAAATAATAGGTAAGACATGTGGTGTACTTCTCTGTAACTCACGTTAGGGTCAGATAATGCTGAGAAAATACAGTTAGCTAGCAAGTTGCTTGGTTAGCACCTATACAGTTAGCGATTGTGGGTGTGGCCTGTCTATTTATTAATTCCATCCCGTTGTATGCTGATGATATATTAGTTTTGTTCGTTTTATGTGCTTTTGTTGGAAGATTAGCAAGGCAAGTAACTATGCCTGTTTCATACAGCCACTAGATCTCTGCTACTTTCTTCCAAGATTTATTATTTGATGTGATCTATAAAAAATGTAAACCGAGTTTATTATAGGTAGGAACTGAGGTAAAGGTTCACACACACTGTTGATAATAGAACTAGACACTAGAGTCATTTCTGGTAAATGGATGTGTGTTGAAAGATTTCAATTCTGATTACATTTCTCCCGAATGGGGAAGTGAGAGCTGAATTAGAAGAAACACTTCAGGTTTCTGGTGTTCCTCGGCTTCTCTGCTATGTTTATTTCTCCAAATCCTATGGCGTTTCTCCCATGCATCCTTGAACATATCCCCTTCCTGCGGTTTGGAGCAAAACGACTTGGTGCAGGAGACTCCCAGATTCTGAATTGCAGTAAGATTGAAAGGTATTGAAGGGGAAAAAGATGATTTGGCCAAATAGTTTAGATGTGCTGGAAGCCACAAGCGTTATTAGGATTGTCCTCAGATGGCTGGAGCCTGGTGCACTACTGCAGTACCACCCTGTGTGCGCCGAGTTGGAAGAACTTCACACACATCTCATAATGGAGCTAGGCAGCGTTTCATGCTTCAGAGACTGTTGGCAGGGTGCAGTAACATACACACACATTTATATACACAAAGTGGCTACAGAATTCTGATAGAAGTCTGGAAGCACTACAGCCGTATAAAAGATGTTTCTGTCTGTCGGTCTGTATATCTGTATATAAGTGTCTCTTTATTTGTTTGTTTCTGTGCTTATATGCCTGTCTGTCTGTCTCGTTGTTTGTCTATATGCCTAATGTATCCATATGTCTGTCTGTATGCTTATGTGTCTGTCTCTCTGTCTATTCTATCTACCTGTATGTCTGTCCATCTATCTATCTGTCTTTCTGTTTGACTATATGGATATTGTATCTATGTGTCTGTCTGTCTTTGTGTTTATGTGTCTGTCTGTATGTTTACTGTATCTATATGCTTGTCTGTCTTTATGTCGATTTGTCCATCTTTGTCTGTCCATCTTTTAACTTTGTCTTTGTCTTGTAGGGTCCAAAATTGCTAACGGCGCCCCTGACTGTATCTGTATGCCTATATGTCTATCTAACTTTATGGCTGTCTGCCTACATGTTTATCTGTCTGTTCTCTTATATGTCTATTTCTTTGCCTGTTGGCCTCTCTATATGTCTATCTGCTTCTTGTCTATCTGACAGTCTGTTAATAATCGTCACAGCTTTGTGCTCTGTTCTCCGCACACCCTTGTTTTTTTTTTCATCCCCCAACCCTTGCTCCCGCCTCCCTGGTGAATGGGAATGCTGCCTCTCATTAATGAAGAACACAGGACGTGTAACAGATACCGGTCTTTAGCTGCGTGAGGCGGTGCTCAGGTCACAGAGACTCAGACTGTATGGAAGCCCAGCTGAGACATTTCTCCTCTGAGCTCAATTTGTGGTTTCGGGCTCCATGTTTTCTACTCTGTAGGTCTTTTCTGTAAAAGTTGTTTAATTTAACATGAATTTCCTGATGATGCAGTTCTGCCAAACCCACATTTTTCAACTCTATGATCACTTATCATTTATACCTGATTCCTATACACAGTGTCTGTTTTTTTTTTTGACTGTAAGTCAAATCTGTTTCAACGCAGTAAGTATTGTTATATCTGTTGTAAATTACACTATTTTTAAAAGGGTGTAAACTAATTGAACAACACGTACATGATCAGGAGGCTTTTTTTCTAATCCATCTCTGGCAGGAGTGTGTGATCCAATGATAATTGCATCATCCACTTAGCCCAGGGGGTTCCAAACTTGGTCCTGGAGGGTCGGGGTGTCCTGCAGAGTTTAGCTCCAACCCTAATCAAACACACCTGAACCAACTAATCAAGGTGTTGCTAGGTAGACTTGAAACTTAAAGGTAGTGTTGAGGCAAGTTGGAGCTAAACTCTGCAGGACACCGGCCCTCCAGGGCCGAGTTTGGACACCCCTGACTTAGCCTATGGACGGCCAGGATTTACTTCCCATGCATGTGAGAGTTAGAGAGGGAGGAACTAAGACTAAGAAAAGAAAGAACAGAGTAAAAGGAATGACGCATCTAGGTTATAACGCAATGAAAGAGAGCACTGTCTATACACATACACACACATATACACACACACACCAGGATTCTTAGAAAGACTGAGCAAGAAAGGAAATGGAAAGAGAGAAACAGACGAGGTGAGATGGATATCATACAGCACCAAATCCTCCTCCCTCTCTGTCTCTTTCGCTCTCTGCCACTTTGCGTTTATCTCTCATTTATTTCCCTTCATGGCCACTGAGTAAATATTAACATAGCCATGACTACCCGCACTGTCTGCAAAACATGACCTTGAGAAAAAATTCCTGCAGTGGATCATTGGTACACTACCCAAAATCAGAGCTACATTTAGGCCAGATCTATAGAGGGACATCAGAGTGCAAATACTTAGACTGAAATGACCTGAGGACAGTGTGAAAAGATGGAAAGACTTAAAAAAGGGATGTGTTTCAAAAGGGTATCGGATTAAGATGTGTTCAATTAGTGTAGTTGAAGTGGCAATAAGGTTTTGTGGCGTTATAGAGTGGGTTAAAGTATAGAGTGAAGTAAGATGAGATGGTATATGGGATGAAGTGGTGAAGGATGTAATAGGGGACAAAATGGGGGATGAAGTAAGATGGTACAGGGCTTAAAGATGTGGGATAGGCTAGTTTGGGGATGAAAGGTATAGGATATAAAGAGAACCATGGAGTAAGATGATATTGGGGTTATGGGGTGTAGGATAGGATAGTATGGGGCTTGAAGAGATTTGGGATAAATTGGTATGGAGGTGAAAAATAAGATGATATAAGGATTTCGGGCCATGGGAAAAGATGAGAACGGGAAGAAAAAGTAGAGTGAAGTAAGATGGTATGGAGGATGAAGAGATGTGAAATAAAATGGATAGGGCTCAAAGGGATGTGAAATGAAATAGTAAGCCTTAAAGGGTATGGGGATACGATAGTAAGGGGATTGGCAGGATGTTAAATAAAATAATATGTGGTTAAGAAATTTGAAAAAAAATGGTTGAGCATGTAAGGGTATGGGTATGAAAAGTAGGGGTGGGGATAAGATGTTATGGGGATAAAAAGTAACTAAGGGAAAACCATTGGTTTGGGGATTATGGGGTGTGAGATAAGATGGTATAGGGCATGAAGTGGTGTGGGGATGAAAGGTAGAGTGGATTAAGATGATATGGGGATGAAGGGATGTGAAATAAAATGTTATTGAAATTGAAAGGGTGCAGAATAAGGTGGTATGTGGGATAAGATGGTATAGGGATTATAGGGTGTGGGATAAGATGGTATTGGGGGATGAAAAGTGTTGTGAAATAAGATGGTGTGGGGATAAAGGAATGTGGGATAAGACAGTAAGGGGCTTAAAGTGGTGTGGGATAAGGAGGTATGGGGATGGAGGGATGAGTGATAAGATTATAAGAGGCTTGAAGGTATGTGGAATAGGATGGTATAGGGGATAAAGTGGTGCATGATATAATGGTACCAGGGATAAAGTGATGCAGAATAAGATAGTACTGGGGATGAAGTGGTGTGGAATAAAAGGGTATAGAGGATAAAAAGTGAATGTGGTATTGGGGATAAAGAAATGTTTAACAAGATGGTCCCGGGGGTTGAAAGAGTGCAGGATAAGATAGTACTGGGGATGAAGGGGTGCAGGATAAGATGGTACCAGGAATGAAGTGGGCGCAGGATAAAATGGTACTGTGAATAGAGGAGTGCAGGATAAGATGTATGTGGATAAGGTGGTCAGGGATAAGAGCATTTTTGGGATGTATGTGAAAGTGGAACATGGTGTTGGGGATAAAGAAAGGTTTGACAATATGGTATCAAGGTAGAATGGGCGCCGGATAAGATGGTATAGGGGGTAAAGGGGTGTGGGATGAGGATGTTTGGGATGAGATGAAGGGATGAATGGGTGTGATAGCGGGAGTGGGCGTGGTTTGTGTTAGATATCGTGTTGTCTTGCTTAACCTTTGTAGGAAAACGCACTGTCCAAAACCACCCAGTAAATTTAGGACACTGACATTTGGAACACAGCTTGTACTTTGGACAGGAAGTAATGAGGCATCCCAGCTGAGCGGAGACAGCTGTCCATCACCTGTGACTCTTTCTTCGAAAACACTGCCAAGTCGGACGCTCCCCAAGAGCCGCTAATATCCTCTCATGGGAATATAAATGTGTGTGTCAGTTTTTTTGTCTCTTTTATCTTTTTGTCTGTCTTTATGTCTCACTCTGCAGCTGTCTGTCTTTCTTAATATTGCACTCTGCTCTCCAGCTGCACAAGTTCTAAAGCAGCTGCTAAGATTTCTGTAGCCACACACACACACACACACCAGCCTTCGATTCCTCTAGAGGTGCAAAGGAATTTGTGAGCAGGCACATAACAAAAAAAAAACACACACAGAATAAACCACACACACACACACACACACAGTTTTATTATTTATTAATTTGAGATACTACTAGCAAGAAGTGTGTGTGTGTGTGTGTGTGTGTGTGTGCAGCTATTAATGATCGCTGTAAAAATTTCAACTTAGCATAAACTGACGCCCACTGCGGTGTGTGTGTGTGTGTGTTAGAGAGAGAGAGAGACAGCTGGGTTTTAGTCATCACAAGTTTCAGCACATGCACTCAATAAACATCTAGTCCTGTAGTTGCATGTGTGTGTGTGCGTGTGTGTGTGTGTGTGAACCCTACCCCCTTGCTCACACACTGAGTATGTAAGTGAGCTGATTGTGTCGTCGGTTCTTGTCCGTGTATGTGTGTGGAGCAGGTGTATATTTGCAGCAGGTGTCCCACCTGTGTTAGTGTCTATCTAGCAAAGAGGATTACATAATCAACATAAGCGCCATAATTATTGGCACCCTTTCATGAATATCAAACAGAAAATTAAAATAAAGCGTTATGGGATGTGTCCCATTACCATCGTGGTAAATCACTGATATTAAACCGTGGTTACCATGACAACAGCTGTGTCACAAACCAATGCGATTAAAGCTGTAGTAAAAAAATAAAACTGAGTATATAAATATACAATAAAAAATATAATCGTTAGCTAGACAGCTAGACAGGGGCAGGGTGGCTCAAATGGTTAAGGTGCTGTGTTGTTGATCTGAAGACCAGAAACACCTGGGTTCACCTGGGTTCAAGCCCCACCTCTGGCAAGTCAACCACTGTTGGGTCCTTGAGCAAGACCCTTAACCCTTCCTGCTCCAGGGGCGCTGTATCATAGCTGACCCTGCGCTCTGACCCCAACTTACTAAGATGGGATATGCGAAAAATGCATTTCATTGGCTCTGTACACGTACCTTGCACAATGAAGTTGAATATTTTTTTTTTTATATATATATTTTAATCGTTGTGGTATCTGCACTAGCTGTGTACTGGTAAGTCATACTGTGTAGTGTGAAAGTTTGCGGTTTGGGGCACAGCCACATGGAGAATCCTTTCAGACTGCTAAACGTTTACAATATTGCTTGCTAAACAGAAGAGTGTGTGTGTGTGTGTGTGTGTGTGTGTTTTAGTCTGCCCATGGCTACGTCCCAAACCGCGCGGTACTGAACTAGATAGTGTGCTAAATAATAAGACACCACAATTTTGCATAGCTGGTCTACCACATTATGTATAACATTGGTATGCGGTTTGGAACATAGCCTTGTGTAGGCTAGCGAGATTAGCACATGCTCATACTGTAAGACCTGCTGCCTGATATATATATATGCAAATCATAAATTTGCATAACATTTCCATAAACGTAGTGTGAAAACTCCTTCGGGGGCTCTCGCTCACCCAATACCAGACAATTTCAATAAATTTCTTTAGTTATTAAGTCTGTATTTATCTACGACTCCTTGGAGACATCTTCCTGTCTGGTTGAGTGTGTGGTGTGTGTGTGCGCGCACTTTCCGTTCTAAAACATTCCTTTATTCATCTGTTGTATGTCACATTCTTGGCTTCAAGTTTTATCTCAAGTCTCTCAAGTCCCTTTTCCACCTGTCACTCGTTCATTCTGTCTCTTTCTGTCTCTTTTTCTTTTTCTGTCTCTTTCTCTCTCTTTTACACACACACACACCCTGTCTGTCTGTCTCTATCTCTTTCTTTCTCTCTACCTATCTCTCTCTCTTTTTTCTCTCACCCTTTCCCTATCTCTTTTTTGGTCTCTCTCTCTCTCTCTCTCTCTCTCTCTCTCTCTCTCTCTCTCTCTCTCTCTCTCTCTCTCTTTTGCTCTTTCTTCTGCTCTTTCTTTTGCTCTTTCTTTTGCTCTTCCTCTCCCTCTCTCTCTCTCTCTCTCTCACCCTTTCCCTCTCACTCTTTCCCTCTCTCTCCCGTTTTCTCTCTCTCAAGATTCAAAGATTCAAAGATTGCTTTATTAGCATGACAAATACGTACATTTGTATTGCCAAAGCACGGGTTCTCTTTGTTTCTCTCTGTCTCTCTCTCTCTCTCTCTCTCTCTCTCTCTCTCTCTCTCTCTCTCTCTCTCTCTCTCTCTCTCTCTCTCTCTGTGTTTCCAGGTTTATATTGCTTCCATATGGTGACTACCGCACAACTCACACTGTAACTAAATGCCTCTGTTTTGCTGCCTGTCTCTCTCTCTATGCCTCTATGTCTCTGTCTCTGTGTATCTTTCCTTCTGTGATTCTCTGTTGTTTTGTCTCTCACCTTTGTCTGTCTGTCTGTCAGTCTGTCTTTCTGTAAATATGTGTTTGCCGTTCTCTGTCTCCTTTTTAGTCTGTTGTATTTTCTCTTTGTGTCTCTCTTTCTCTTTTCATTTCTTCCTACTCTATTTTATCACTTCTCTCTCTGCCTCTCTCTCTCTCGCTCTCTCTCTCTCTTCAGCCTGATAAGGGTGTGGCTATGTTGTAGTCTTGTAGAAATTATAATTAGATGTATTATAATTGGAGTTTTTTGTCTGTAGGCCTGTCCCGCTTACCAGGTGGACCCCCGAGCCGAGCAGTGCGCTGCCTTCAACAGTAACGAGTTCATGGGCCGAGTTTACGACTGGGAGCCTTTTACTGAAGGTTAGACACACACACACACACACACACACAGAAGTCAGGACATGAACAACAGCGAGGCAGAGAGAGTGAGAGGTTGAGATAATGGGTCACATTGTCGTGATGAAAAGCTGAAAGACTGAAGATGTTTAGAAAAGATCAAAGGAACTGAGGAAAGAAGATGAATGGGCGTATATCTCTCCACCACTTTGTCTTTTCTTCCACTTGTTTTCCTGACATTTATTTATTGTTTCTGTTTGAGTCGCTCCAAAGATCGCTTCCTCTATCTCTCCCTCCATTTATTTATCAATCCGTTTATTTATTTATTCACCCATCCATCTGTGTTTCCTCATTTATTTTTTCATTAATCCACTCATATCTTTATTTACCCTACTATAAATCTCCAAATGTTCCTACTATCTATCCATCATGACCTAAAGACTCTGTACTCGAGAGGTCAACACATTCCCATGAATAATGTGTATTAGTCTCTTCAGAAGTTCATTGGCTGTCAGATGAAACACTCATTTGCATTTTCTGACAGCAGTCCATATGAAGTTCATTTTGGTTTAGTATTTTTGCGTAGCATTTGCGTGGATGTTAGCATGGATGTCAGGATTCAGACTCACATTCTAAACTCAGCTCCTTTAACGTTCATGGATGTTTATCAACATATTCATGGTTCTGGACTTCAATTTTATGGATCATTAGCTTTATAGGTGAGTTTTGTACAGTTTTGTAAACGTATGTTTGCCTTCTGGTGATCTGCTAGTTAACGATTATAACCGAGGTAGTCATGTAACTAACAAAGCTAGTAGCTGTGCTCCAGTTATGTCTTCTGTAGAGAAGGTCCAAGCCTGTCAATGCGTTTCACCTTTCCTTCTTGTACCTTCAGTTTCAGAGTAGTCACCTAAAAGGGTAAAACCAAGCTTTATCTTCACTTTTGTTCCTCTAGACGCCAGGACACAAAAACCTGGCAGCAGAGTGTTTAAAACTGTAGCGTTTGATTCGCTTAGCAGCTTCCAAAGTTGTCCTGTGGTAGATGATGTAGGATCCGAATTCTTCCAAGAATGTGAGGTCACTCTCAAACTCCGTGTCCATGAAGAAATTCAAAGGGGGAACCTAAAACCTTAAAACTGAAAACAAGTATAATAATTCAAGTCAAGTTTGATGCCAATTATGTGCGCTTGAACCAGGTGAATGTCCCATGAACCAGGACTGAAAAAAATCCCAGACTGTTCTGTCAAAATTCCCAAAGCTATTGTTCATCATAACTTACTATTAGGTATTATAGATTGAACTGAAGCCTCTGTTCCACAATGGAAAAGTCATCTGTTATGTAAGTCCACAAATCATTCGAACTTCAACCGGAAAATTCCCATGGCATCTACATGGTGATGCTGTTTTTGATTGAACACATTAAACTGCTTTAGACTTACTAACCAGCTACTACGTTTGATTGGTTCTCCACATCCGCCGTACCAAAAGCAAAACAAAACAAGCTGGCAAAAATGAAAGGCTGTTACTCAACAGTTTGAGGTTTTACTTGGAATTCTCACCTCCTTTTCATACCAAACTTGATCCTTAATACTGAGCAATTCTTTCACCTTGTTTTACACTTCCCAGCTTAGAATGTTATCATAACTCTTGTTGTTTGTTTGATGGCCTCTTTATTTTTGATATCATGCCAGCTATTTAATTTTTTTTTTTGCACTTTTCTGGGCACAACATTTAAAATCTTATCTCTTTGCACCTCCCCAAGACGACTTCAGACAGAAAATGAAACCAACATTGCAGCATAGCAAGGTCAGGCAATCACAAGGAGTTTACCATATTCGGCAAAAGCTAGTTCAAGATTTAACATCAGTTTAGCAGTTGAAAACTAAGAGAGAATGAAAAAGCTGACCTAGCTATTGAAACCTAGCAAACATACCTTAGGGGTAACTGTGGGAATGATAAACATTTATGATTCCCGTAGGCGAAGTCTGTCAATCAGTTGTGCTTATGGGAATGTTCGGCCACGCCCAATAAAACAGATCAGTCAGAACTGTGAATATTTGTAGATTTGTTAGGTTTTGCTGTCCATTTTTTGATATTTTCTGGAAAGTAACAAACTTGTTTTAAGACCTTCGAAAAAATAAAATACTAGCAATTCTTGATGTTAATTCTTGAATCTGATTGGTCAGAAGGTGTCGAGTAGTTGAGGCGCAAAAGTGCATATTGAGGTTAAGTTGTTCTTCCTGTTTAACAATCATTTTAATACTAACAACCTCAAGTTTCTTACAGGAACACATTTCTATTGTGGAATTTCAGGAATGAATATCAAGCGTGTCATTTCCTCGTTGAAGATGTTGTATCAGATAACGACCTTCCAAGCGTATTTCACACAGGTTTCACACCATTTCTTCCACCACTTTTTGCACTTTTATTAGACAGAAAGTAGAAACGACTTCAACTTTATTCATGACAAATTGACAGAAGTCCCATTTTCAATTATTGAAAAGCAATAAAAATGTATCAGTTTTCGTTACATTGACATCAGAGTTCTAAAAGAAACTCTGGTTTTTAATTCTCTTCCATTCAAGTCCATTCATTTTCATCTTTGAAATTCCCACATCTGCAGCACTTCTATTCGAGCCGGATCCCAGACGCAGTTTTCCTCTAGATTGCTGTCCACCATGAGGCAGTTGGGCGGTACCCACGCCGTGCTGTAGCCGTGCTGGTGCCATATTTTCTGTAGAGGATGTCCCTGATAATCGATCCTTATTACCAACCCCACTTCCACCCTTACCTCCAAGATAGCCAGCCTCTCTCCTGGTTGTGCATCCAGGGGGTACCGCCGAACTTTTTCTACACTTCTACTCAGGTAGACGCCTGGCCCCAGCATCCCGTCAGTGGACCGTCTGAAACCATCTCTTATGATTGCCTGTGCTGCAGACAGTCTTGTTCCATGGTACATAATCCAAAATCGATGGCCTTCGAATCTCGAACTCATGGAAAAATTAACCTGAAAACAGATTTTTATGAAGGATAACTTTTTTTCCTTTGGTTTATTTTAACGGAACTTGCATTTAAGTAAAAAGGGAAAATGCTTAAATGAAAAGAATTTAGAATTCAGGATTATTAAGTACTCTTAATAGGGTTTCAGAGTACAAACTGCTTAAAATGACTACCTTAATTAGACTAATAATGAACGACAGGTTGTTATTAAATATGCATTATCAATGCCGAAGTACTTAAGTAGTTAATTTAACTACATTATATTGCCAGAAATGTTCTTTTACATCTACATTTCTGGAATACGGCTTATCTATAGCGACTTACATTTATTTCATTCTTTTATCCGCACAGATAAAGGTCTTGTCCAGGGGCCCTGCAGTGGCAGGTTGTTGGTGCTGAGAATTAAACTGATGATCTTTCGTCCGATCAGCAGTCCAACACCTAAACCACTGGGCTACCACTTCCCCACAATTCAGAATATTAATAAATAAACGTGTGAAGTTACTTACCAGCAGATGCCTTTGGTTTAAATGCCTTTAGTTACAGCCTGCTCACTGGGATGGCCCTCAGCACCTGGTGAAACGATTGTGTATTTAGGACTAATCTATGGTAGACATTTTGATTTGAAGAACCACATGTGTAAATTTCTTAAAGCTTTTGAAAGGTTGGAGAAGTGCAGCTACTGTTCTTCATATACTATAACAGTAACTGATCAGCAAAAAAACAAGAGAAAACACGTTGAAGTTACTTACCGGATTAGCTGATGAGTTCAAATGGAGTTGTGAAGTTCGCTTTTATACCCGGCTTTACTTTATTTTAGAAAATGTAAATAATGTAGTCAAACTAGTTTGGCATTACAGGCATGCGTTACTTTAAATTGAAAAAGAAAACGAAAGTTAGATAGTTGATAATGGGTCAAAAGAGATAAAGGTTGGCATTTAAAAGCCAATCTTTATTTTTATTGAACATTATATTATAAATCGAATGAGTAATTCTATAATTGCAGATACATTTAGCATTTTATAAAGTTAAGAAAAAAAACTTTGGTATGTTATGAAAAACATTTAATTTTAACAATTCAGTGGTTGCCAAACAGTGGTGTAGCTGGAGGGGGGCAAGGTGAGACATCTGTCCCCGGGGACAGCATCTGCGGGCACCAAATTAATAGTACATAATTACGAATAAATTTTAGAATGAAATGTTTTTCCTAATTTTATCTTTAAAGTTCCATTGTTGCCTTAATTATATCCTCTTCATGAAATGCAGGTTTTCATGTTCTCAAAGTCAAAACTTTCCTGGAAAGCACCCTGGAACGGACCCTCTTATGACTCACACCTTGTCGCACGAGGGGGCCAGGAGAGGGGCGCGAAAACCCTCGGCTACGCCTTTGTTACCGAAAAAAAAAAAAGCCTTTCACATCTTATCATTGAGGAAAAATGACATCATTTCCTTATTGAAGAGAATTTATAGGCAAAGTATGTGACGGTAACAGAATTGACACAAGATTTTTGGACACACATTTTTGTAGGTTAATTCTTAAACAATTTACTGTTTAATTGTACTTTTTATTTAAAAATCCCAACCTATATAATTAATCCTGAAGTCAATAGACGTTTTCATATTGATGCAAGTTTCATAAAGCGAAACTCTGTTTTAGCTTAGGTAATTTTTGTTAGACCAAAGACAGATAATGTGGCTTTTATAAAAATCCGATCATAAAACTACATGATTTAAAGATGAATGAACAGAGAAGTGTGTGTTTATTCCTCTGCTATGAGTTCAGAGTAGCTCCGAACTCATGTATTTTATCAAATACAGGTGTTCAGATAGGAAGCTTTCTAGACATTCATTACCAGGAACTTATTAATGTGTCCTGGTCAATGTGGGTTGTTACAAAATATATATAATAGCAAACATGCTAACACGGTTAAATTTATTTATAACATATCGTGTTCCAGATTTAAAACTGACAGTGACCTCCAGGTGGAAAGGGGTGGAAAACACTCATTCTGCTGTCAATCACAGTGTAAAGATATACAGAATAGGGCAGAAAACGCTTTTCTTCAAGCTGCACCTGGTTTGACATCATGTGTGAATGATTTTAGGCTACCTGGATGATGGCGGCCATGTTTTTCTAGTTTGAATTTGATCTGACTTGATTTCCTGAGAAACAGCTGTTTGAATTTACCTCCATCCCCTAGTAATGACCGTGATCCGAACCTTACAGACCTTCTGGTAGAAAAGAAGTTTTATGTGACCCTTTCCGGTCGTTCCTATCATTTTGTGTTTAAAATCAATTTGCATGTGGCGGCCATATTGTTTCAGACATCTGTTAGTATTGAGAGGACATTACTGTCACCACTTAGAATCAACCATGTTTATTTCCAGAACTTTATTATCATGTGTCTGTTTTTATGTAAACACATCAACTGTGATAAACAGCTTTAGAGATTGGTTTAATCCACATTCCGACCAGAGTGTTTGGCTTTCAGCCCAGGAAGTTTTTGGCATTCTTTTATGCTGAAACACTCTCAAACGAAAGCGTTTTTAACATAAAGCTACTGAACAACAACGATTTCTGACTCTCGTCTTAATCCATGGTTTTAGAGTAAAAATTCATCAGTCCTAATATTGAATTTTTCAATGTTATTGATAATTTTTAGATAAGGTGTGTATGACCGATGAGAAACTACAGGTTGTGGTTAATAAAGAATTATAGGTTAAAAAGTGGAACTATATGTTGTTAACAGTGGCGGGCGGTGCATTTGGTAGCTGGTCCTTCAGTGGGGATTTACTCAACTAATCCACCTCTTCATACCACCATTATCACATAACAATTATAGAGACCATCAACAATACACTAAATACTAAGATAATACTAAATCAGTATCGATTAAATGCTGGATTCATCAACGTATGCGAGGTTTACGGTATAGACTGTGTAAAAGACATTTGGGAGATTTGTTTAAGGGCGAGACTAAGACGAGGAACTATAGGATATGAATGAGGAACTTTTTTATTAATGATTAATATATAATTATTAACAAGGAACTATAGAATGAGGAATGATTTGAACTACAGATTGGATATATTCCTAAAATTTTCAAAATATAACTTAAAAAAATATTGGTTAATAGACGGTGTGTTTACTCACCGGCTGATAGGTTTACTGCAAATGTCAGGCTGACAGCCTGCTTACATTGATGGTTGACTATTTGACTCATATTTTACTTTCCTTTAGACCAGTGGTGTCCAAACCTGGTCCTGGAAGGCCGGTGTCCTGCAGAGTTTAGCTCCAACCCTAATCAAACACACCTGAACCAACTTATTAAGGTGTTGCTAGGTTTACTTGAAACTTAAAGGTAAGTGTGTTAAGGCAAGTTGGAGCTAAACTCCTAAGGACACCGGCACTCCAGGACAGAGTTTGGACACCCTTGCTTTAGACCTTCTAGGCAAGAAAGCATCCCTGCCCTGTTTGAAGTTTTCACAAGGCTTCTGAGTTATGGTCCATGATTCTGTTATAATCTTAGTCAAAGCTAATCTAGTGTGTGATTCTCAGAGGCTGGTTTCTGGCCATGTTCTTAGATAACTCTTCTCTCCAATAGCAAAAGCAAGAAATCACGCAGTAACGTAAGCAATATACGTCATGTCCCAGGCATGCTTGTTTGACTCATGTGGTATCCTTGAGGAAAGAGATGAGCCTATGGTCCAGATCTGGCTGGAAATATACTGATGGATGAGATAATGCTGAATTGTTACTCTGTGGGAAGGAGTGCAAAAAACATCTGATCGCTAACGAGACCCTCGAGTGATTTAAGGCCAGAGAAACCTGCAAACGGCATAACAGTGGATAAAATGCACAAAAGGTAAAAAAAAAAACCAGGAAATTAAAAAGGAAAGTAAGAAAAAATCCAAGTCATAGCTGAAAATTCTTTCATGACAAGAAATAAGAGACGAGGAAAGTGAAGGTCAAACTGAAGAACTTTACAGCATAGAGCGAGATATAAAAGCTGGAACGTTAGCGTATTGGGAGAAAAGCTAATGTGAGCTGAATAACAACAGATGTCTCATGAAAAATATTTACTTTTTCAAGCTAGCAGGATGGATACGGATTTTTCATTATCATTCAGGTTACAGTTGGAATTCTCGTGAAGGATTGAACTGAAGTGTGCAGATGATTAGCAGAATTTGTTTTCACTCTTATTTCTCCAAATCTCTCATTTTTCATATTTGATGCCAAGACGCTCCACCCTGATTAAACTTTAAAAGAGAGAAAAAAAATGGAAAGAGAAAGGGAGAGAGAGAGAGAGAGAGAGAGAGAGAGAGAGAGTAGCCGATGATAAAAAAGAAACAGGAGATAAATAAAGAGTGAAGGGAGAGATGAGCAAACTACATACAGGGTTTAAGGGGAGTTGTTTTGGAGCTTTACAGTGAAACAGCAGAGAGACAGGAATGAAAAACACCCTGATTTAGAGTGTGTGTGAGTGTGTGTGTGTGTGTGTGTGTGTGTAGTGTCAGGAAAACGCAGCTGTAGCATGATATTGTTCGAGTACGACTTTATTTCCACATGCGAGTTACACACACAGACAGAACACAGGGAGTGAGTTTATAAACTATTCTTTTCCCTCAACCCCCCCCCCATCTCTGTCTGTCTCGGTCTCTCTTCCTCTCTCTCTGCTTCTCTTTCTCTTTTTTTCTTTCTGTCTCTCTTCCTCTCTCTGCCTCTCTCTCTCTTTTTCTCTCTCTATCTCCGGCTCTCTCTTTCCCTCTTTCTCTCTTTCTCTCTCTCTCTTTCTTTCTCTGTCTATCTATCTCTCTCTCTCTTTCTCTCTCTCTTTCTTTCTCTTTCTATCTATCTATCTCTTTCTCTCTTTCTTTCTTTCTCTCTTTCTCTGTCTTTCTTACTGTCTTTTTAAGTGTGTGTCTGTTTTTTCCATTACACAACTGTCCTTTATCTCATATTCTACCCAAGTTTGTCTGATTAGTGCTGCCTTCTATTTCACCTCAGGTTGTTGGATTATGTTCATTTTTTTTACCTCAGTTTAATCAATGTTTTCCCTGATTCTTAAATTGTGTTAAATATGTGTGTTTTTTACCTCAGGTTATTAATTATGATAATTGTGTTGATTTGCTTTATTTCCTGTTTTACCGCACTATGTATTGTAATTTACCTCAGATTTTAAGATTATGCAATTATTTTATTTTAATCTTCAGGTTGTGGGATTGTTTCGCTTTATCTCAAGTTTTACCTCAGGTTGTTAAATTATTCAATATTTTTGTGCATATTTTTACCTCAGGTTGTTGGATTATTCAATATTTTTGTGCATATTTTTACCTCAGGTTGTTAGATTATTCAATATTTTTGTGCATATTTTTACCTCAGGTTGTTGGATTATTCAGTATTTTCGTGCATATTTTTTTACCTCAAGTTGTTGGATTATTCAATTATTTTTGTGCATATTTTTACCTTCAGGTTGTTAGATTATTCAATATTTTCGTGCATATTTTTACCTCAGGTTGTTGGATTATCAATATTTTCGTGCATATTTTTACCTCAGGTTGTTGGATTATTCAATATTTTCGTGCATATTTTTACCTCAGGTTGTTAGATTATTCAATATTTTCGTGCATATTTTTACCTCAGGTTGTTGGATTATTCAGTATTTTTGTGCATATTTTTACCTCAGGTTGTTAGATTATTCAATATTTTCGTGCATATTTTTACCTCAGGTTGTTGGATTATTCAATATTTTTGTGCATATTTTTACCTCAGGTTGTTGGATTATTCAATATTTTTCATGCATATTTTACTCAGGTGTTGATTATCAATATTCGTGCATATTTTTACCTCAGGTTGTTGGATATTCGTATTTTTGCCTATTTTACCTCAGGTTGTTAGATTATTCAATATTTTTGTGCATATTTTTACCTCAGGTTGTTGGATTATTCAATATTTTTGTGCATATTTTTACCTCAGGTTGTTAGATTATTCAATATTTTCGTGCAATATTTTTACCTCAGGTTGTTAGATTATTCAATATTTTCATGCATATTTTACCTCAGGTTGTTGGATTATTCAGTATTTTTGTGCATATTTTTACCTCAGGTTGTTGGATTATTCAGAGTGCATATTTTCAGTGCATATTTTTACCTCAGGTTGTTGGATTATTCTATATTTTTTGTTTTGCTTTACTCCAGTTTTCCCCTTACAATATTAGAATATGCTCATTTTGCATTGTAATTACCTCAGGTTGTTATATTATGCAATTTGATAACTATTTTATACTTTGGGTTATTAGATTGTGTTGATTTACCTCAGATTTTACCTCATGTTTTTAGATTATGCTTATTATGTATTTTTTTTTAACTTGTTGGATTATGCTGCTTTTATCTGTTTTTACCTTGGGTTGTTAGATAATGCTAATTTTGTGCATATTTTTTACCTCAGGTTGTTAGATTATGGTAATTTTGTAAAAAAAAAAAAAAATTGTTGGATCATGCGTTTATGGGGTTTTTTTAACTTCATAATTTTAGATAACTTTAATTAATAATAATTTTGTGATTTTAACCTCAGATTGTTTGATTAAATCTATTTTATTTTTTACCTCACACTTTTAGATTGTAATAATTTTGTGCATAATTTTTGTCAGGTTGTTGAATTTGAAGGTTGTTATTTTACTGTTTAGGTTGTTATATTATGCTAATTTTGTAATATAATTTACCTCAAGAAGTTATTACTTAAATTTATTTATTTTTTCCTTTTTGGTTGATGCTCTATGCTTCACAGCAGGTTTTACCTCACGTTGGTAGACGATGCTAATGTTTCTTTTCTTTTTTTTTACCTCATGTTGTACAAAGTATTGCTTTCAACGCTTTTTTGCTATCCAGTTACCCGGGATGAGCGAGTCAGACAGCAGTTTTATGTTTTTGTGAGGAATTTTAAGTCATCTTATTTCTTTTTAGTATCTTCACTGCTAACGCTAACCTGTTAGCCTTAGCCAAGCTGACAGGTTTTTTTTTTTTAAATCAAGAAAAAGCACAATAATAAGTATAATTAGTTATAATTGGTAATTAGCCTTTCTGTGTGTGTGTTTGTGTGTGTGTGTGTGTGTGTGTGTGTACTATTGTATCTGTGTGAAAGTATTCAGACGTAAAACACACTTCAGCGGCTGAAAGCTTTAGCTGTCACACACCGTTACCCACAATTCAGATCCAGTGAATTCTCTCTCCCCCTCTGTCTGTCTCTCTCTCCCTCTTTCTCTGTCTCCCCCCACTCTGTCTTTTACTCTCTTTAAAGCTGCTTTCCTGCTATGTAACTGTCTAAACAAACTGCAGGCGAGTGAAAAATGGCAGAAGAACGAGAAAGGGGGAGAGAGAGGGGGCGAGAGAGCGATATTATCAACATTAGAGAAAAGAGAGAGAGAGAGAGAGACGGGGAGAGAGTAAGGGAAATGATAGAAAGATAGAATGAGGTAAAAAATAGGAAGAGAGTCAAAGAGAGGCGGGAGAGAAAAGCAAGAGAGGAGGGAGAGTGAGGCAGCAAAGTGGGGAGACATGGAAAAAGAGAGAATTAGAGAGAGAAAGACAGTTGGACAGAGACAGTAAGAAAATCTCTGGTCCTGTCAGCTCCTCGGCTGTAATGTCTCAGCGCTCCCCTCGTTCATTACACACTCTCACTTACACACACTCACAAAAAACGAGATAAAAGGGAACTCAATTCTGAGACACAACATCATGTGGGACTGTAGGTGGACATATAATACCAATACCGCATACCAATACGCATTTATTATTAAATTATCCCGTGATAACATGTCATGTCTTTCTCTCTCTCTCTCTCTTTCTATCAGGCTCAGTGGATCAGCAGTGTGAGTTAACGTGTCGTCCAGTCGGCTACCGTTTTTACGTCCGTCATTCAGAGCGAGTGAGAGACGGAACACCGTGTGTTAATAACACCCCGAACGATGTGTGTGTCGGAGGACAGTGTCTGGTAAGGACAGATTCCACACTCACACACACTATTTCTTTATACTATCATTTGCTAACTTTTAGACACGTGTGTGTCTTTCACCTTTATGCCAGAGTGAGGGCTGTGACGGTGTGCTAGGTTCCGGCATGGTGCGTGATCGCTGCGGCGTGTGCGGCGGGAGTGAGGGTTCGTGCGTTCGAGTGGCGGGAAGTTTTTTGAACAGCAGCGTTCCTCTGGGTTATCACAAAATTCTCGACATTCCAGCCGGAGCAACAGCCATCAACATCACGGAACGCAGTGCCAGTCCAAACTATATCGGTGTGTGTGTGTGTGTTTTTCTCATTGCTCAAGTATGTTTTCTTTGTAGGAAATGACTTCGACAAAATGGAACAGTTATGAGTATTTAGGGCTAATGCTTTGTGTGTGTGTGTGTGTAGCATTGCGTAGTGGCACCGGGCAGTCCATAGTGAACGGGCGCTGGGCTGTGGATCCTCCGGGTGATTACGAAGCAGGAGGAACAACATTTGTGTACACACGCAACCGTGGAGAAACACTTACCGCCCCGGGTCCCACAAACTCATTGTTGCAGCTCTATGTAAGTCACACACACACACACACACACACACAAACACAGTACAACACACCAATATGACTATTGGAAGATTATTGATCCATCTCTTTTTCTAGATTATTTTCCACAAGGAGAATCCAGGTGTTGATTATGAATACTACATCCCTTTGAAGAAGGACGCAGTGAGAGAGTGGGACGGAGGACGGTCGTCTCTCCTAGAGACAAGTGAGTCTGCGAGAGACACTAAACACCACCACAAGTCTTTATCATAAAGGAGATTTCTGCTTTCAGTTTGTGACTTGGTTACATCCCAGAACGTTTCATAACTCCTTTGGGGTCTGGGACATAGCCTTTATGGGACATAAGGGATAAAAGCCTTTAAAATAAGTGGAGCATAAAGGTGGTGTGTCTTTTCTCCTGTAATCCAGGAAATACAGAATTGTTATAAAATCAGGGGTCCAGATGCATTTAATCTGTTTGCGGTTTGAGCGGAAATGTACATCTGGTTTTAACTATCCAATTATGTGCATCACCTCTTTAAAATTAGCTTGCTAACTCATCATCTGTCTCTCGCACACACACACACACACACTATTTTCCTTCGTTTTATACGTGTTGACCTGATAGAAACTGAAAAAAAACTAAAAAGCTCATTTTTGCATGACTATGAATTATATCTCTTGCAGGTGCTGTAGTAGCGTTCGAAGACCCCGCCCCTCCTCCTGTTTCCTCACCCGCCTTGACTGACAGGTGGGCGCTGGAGAGGCCCCACCCCCACAATTCTGGGCCAAGCCGTAATGCAAGGATACCTCCGAGGACCGACATTCCACTGGATAATCGGAGTCCATTCGTGTGGATGCTGGGTCAGCTGACTGAGTGTTCTGCTTCCTGTGGTAAAGGTCAGTGTGTTTATTTGTACATGTGTGTGTGTGTGTGTGTGATCAATGAAAAATTATTGTTGCGAAACTGCTTTTAACTATTCATGCTCAAATGTGTGTTTTTGGTGTATCTTGTCTGCCCACTAGTGTTATAAATGAGTACTACACTTTAAACACGGTGTGTGTGTGTGTGTGTGTGTGTGTGTGTGTAGGTTTCCAGCACAGAGAGGTGTTGTGTGTGAACAGACACACTAATGAAGAAGTGCAGGAGAGAAGGTGTGACTCAGCATCGAAGCCTATCGCAGAAGAAGAGTCGTGTAACGTCCACCCCTGCCCACCATAGTGAGCTGCTCTCTTTTATTTATAAATATTTAAATATAATGTTGATTATTTATGGCTTCTGATGTGTAATGTGTGTGTGTGTGTGTAGCTGGGAGGCGGGAGCGTGGTCGGAATGCAGCGTGTCATGTGGGTGGGGTTTGCAGCACCGCCAACTCCAGTGCAGGCAGAATTTCTCCAGCCGCTCCACCCGGGTCCACCCTCAGCGCTGCCACGGTCTCACCCAGCCCAACACCACCCAGGCCTGCCACACACACTCCTGCTCACATTGGCAAATCACCTCTAACTGGAGCATTGTGAGTCTTACACACACCAACACACACACACACACACACACAAAATTTAGATTTACAAAAAGTTGAACAAAATCAAACATTTGTTTCATAGTGTTCAGTAGACTGCGGTTCTGGTAAAAGGACACGGAACGTCCGTTGCGTTAGTGACCACGGCAGCGTGGTGAGTGACGGTGAATGTAACGCCAGGCTCCGCCCACAAGTGAATGAAGACTGTCACATGGGTCCCTGCGTCTCCAACTGGTACTTCAACGACTGGACGGACACAGTGAGTGCCAAAAAAACCAAAAAAACGGATCATCAGTGTTTAACAGTTTTTTGTTATATAGTAAGTGTGTGTATGTGTTAGTGCTCGGCCCCATGCGGTCCAGGTGTGCAGAAACGTGACGTGATGTGTGTGTCAAGCGGAGCTGATAGCGAGTGCGTGAAGGAGAAACCGGCTAACATGACGGCGTGTAACTTGGGACCCTGCGTGGCACAAATACACACTGGTTTGCTGGACCATGGGGACAGGTGAGAAACAGAGAGTGTGTATGTGTACGTTGGAGATATCAAACTTTATTGCTCCTGCAGTGTGTAACCTTGTGGGTTTTTTGTGTGGGGGTGTTACAGTGCAGTGCTCTGTGTGGGAACGGAACCCAGCGCAGAAACGTGATCTGCATTCAGAAGTTGGGAAGTGATTTCAGCGTGATGTCACCCAGCGAGTGTGCGCACCTGGAAAAGCCGTCACCCATCCAGACATGTGAAATGGAAGCGTGTAGACCGCAGTGGTTTACCACGGAGTGGAGCGCGGTAAGGACGGGGTTGAAGGAATAGGAATTTATCACCCTTAGTCCCCTTTTCAAGCAGAACAAGAAGTTGTCCTTTTTTCTGTCTGACTTTCTGTCTGTCTCTCTGTCCGTCTTTCCTTGCAGTGCTCCAAGTCGTGCGGTGATGGCGCACAGACTCGAGATGTCCGCTGTCTGACACCAGATAAAGAGCCCAGTTCCTCTTGTGACCTCGCCCACAGACCAAACGCTGAGCAGCCATGTAACTCCGCCCCCTGCAGCCCCTCTCTAGGTGTGTGTTGTGTTTGAGGTTTATGGGTTTTTTTTTTTACTCATTCTCCCATCGATTCTCATTCCTTTATTCTTTTCCTTTTTACTCTTCCAAATGTCTTTAGCAGACGAGAGCTGTAAAGACCATCGTGCCAACTGTTTGATGGTGGTCCAGGCTCGGCTCTGCGTTTACTCCTACTACAAGACTGTCTGCTGCGCGTCCTGCACACAGAACGCCCAGAGAGCCAAACGTCAATAGTCACGCCCAGGGTCATAGGTCAGCAGCAGGGCAGCATCATGGACTGACACCAGTCTAAATAATTGTGATTTTAGACTTTAACATTTCAACAGCTTTATTTTGCTATAGCTCTGTCAATCAGGATTAGCCCCGCCTACCCCGACCTCAAGCTAGCTTTTTAGCTACAAATAAAATGCTCAGATGTAAGCAATCGCCTGAGACATGTCTGGTATGTTAAGTTGTCCCTTTAGAGCTTTAAGGCTAATGTAGCTAACATCGAATATATGCTGATGGCCACCAAATTAGCACTGAGGGACTATAATACACTGTAGATCCAAATTAAATTACCATTTAGTTCACATCTGCGTCAGAGCTCCAGTACGTGTCTCTGCTGATTGAAATCAAATGCTTTTGCGAAGCCGTATCATGTTTGTTTTGTTTTAAAAGCACTAGAATTTCCCTGCGTTTTTACAGCAACACAAACGCCAAAATGAAACGCTTGAGATCTGGTAACATAGGGTGCCATTATTTTTGTTTTTTATCCTTTACAGTATAGTGTGCTATGCTAGAGGTGTCTTTGTAACCTTTGTGTGGGTGAAAGCTTCTTTACAGTGCATTTTAAAGGATTTTATAGGATGAGAAAGTAATGGCACCCCCCCTTTCCCCCTATCAACTAGGGAATGAAGTGCCTAATATGTACACAAGACTGTTACTACTTCCTGTATATGTGCACATCATAAAGTATTCAAAGAAACAATGCACACTACCTAGTGCACTACACGTCTATAACAGATGCTTATTTTAGGCTGGATTTCGAATAAATCCGTTCTTCTTGTATTTGTGTACTAAAAAAGGGTGTGATGGGGTGTACAAGCGCATACCGAGCTTCAATCGTCATAAATTCTATGATCCAAGCATAGCCATTCCTGTATTAACACACACACACACACACACACACACACATACACACACACTGGCTCTTTCCTCTTTATGTATATAAGTCTTTTATTTTTTAATCATATGTATGCATGTACTGTACATGTATGTGAAAATGTCTGTCGAATGCACTTGTAATTATGAAGGTGTGTGTGTGTGTGTGTGTGTGTGTGCAAGCAGAAAGGATTGTGATTGGTTGTTTGGAAATAAGATTTATGTGAAATTTACGGCGAATTGTTACTAACTTCAAGCCAAACATAATTTGGTGAGTGTGTGTGTGTGTGTGTGTGTGTGTGTGCATACAAGCAAATTCCTAGACAGTGTGTTAATGTACATACTCGTGTGTCTGTGTATAGTACCATAATCAAATATTAGCAACCAGGAACCGAAATATACTTTTATATCAAACAAAAAAATACAGATAGTTATTTATCGAGAAATATTGACGTAATTTATTTTTCGTGAAACGAAGCAAATGTTATAGCTTTTAAAGTTTGAAAAACAGATTTGCGATTGTAAAATAAATGTCATAAAGATGAAAATGTGTGTAAATGCCATTGAATAAAAATTAAACCTGCAATGACCAGATCTGTCGGATTTTACTTGTGGGGGTTGCGTCTCAAATTGCAACATGTTGGCTGTCAAGTGCACTACGTAGTTTGCCTTAATGAAAAGTGTTACCTTTGCCCTGTCTAGTCCGACTATACATAACTTTTGGGGATTGACCCACAATTCTAAAATTTTAAACTAATGATCTTGATTATTGCACAAACAGAACTGCTTTCATTTAATATTTACTATTTGTTTTTTGATTTGTTGTCTATTTGGACACACGTAAAAATATCTAGGTGGTTAAACCTGCCCGAGGTCACGTGGGCTTCATCAAATCGTCCTTCTTAGGTTCCAAATCTTCAGAAGGGCTCTGTGTAAATAGATATTCCATGTAACGATCATGTTACCTCGTAGGAGCTTTGCTTCTAAATATCCAGGTGTGGAGGTGTGTGTGTGGGCCTCTATTTATTGTTCTAGCCCTGGAATGACTTACCGTTACCACGTTATCGCACTGTGGGAAGGTCTGGTGCACGTTGGTGCATTGCATCCTCACAATATTGAGAGTCTCCACTGCCTGATTCTTCTCCTAAAACACAGCAACTTCAACCCTGAGTTAATGGCATCAGCAACAGGCCTCTTTGGTTTGATACAAAATCTTGTGTGATCAAGTGAATGTACCCTGTGGTCCCAGGCAACTCGTTTAGCATTAACAAGGGAACTCTTCTTACGCCAGGATGACCTTACCTGCTTTATAAAGTCACACTTGAGTTCAGCATCAGACAGCATTTGCTCCAGCTCATGTACCGAGTTTTGCAGAACATTTATACGGTACCTCAGTTCAGCTCTTTCTTCCTCAAACATAGCCGCGTACCTCATTGCTCTCGTAAGCTTATTCTCAGTTTCAGCCAAAGTGGCCTGAAAGAAAAACAGTCGAAACCTGATTTTTTTTTTTCTACACATAATCGGACACTTCGGGTTTATCAGTTGATACCAGAAGACCAGTTAGGGCTATTTTAGGGAAAAAATACTTACAATAAGGTACCTGTCGACCTCTGTTAAACTCGCTGGATCCAACTGCAACTGTGCGATTCTGGAAGTCCCCTGCTGTGGCCCCTGCTCCTAAAACATTCATAGACCAAATGATGTTTAAGTGCCTTATGTTTACATTTACACTCCGCCAATTTGTATTTATTCAAAAACATTTTTGGTAAAGGACAAGATTATTATTTCATCCTACACTTTTGAAAAACATGTACTGTAATTAATCATTATGGCTTCCCTTCCACCCCAAAGTAAGACCCACATTGTGACACATCCAGTTTAAGCTACATATTATAGAAAAGAATTTGTGTCATCTGTACCACCTATCCTACATAGAGTTATAGGGGAACATTAGGCAATACCTGAGGAAAGTCTGGGCCTAATCAGCCTAGACAACAATTTAATTTGGACGGAAGGAGAAAAAGCCAGAGAAAACCCTTGTAATGCATAGGGATAAAGTCCCTGCACAAAGGGCAAAGACATCAAATCCCCACCCAGGGGGTTTGTCCATTTGAGGTACCATTGGGGCTAGTGCCAATGCCAAGCTACCACTGTTTAAGCACCCAAAAGCTGGAGGACACCATCTCAGATGTGGGTGAAACCAGGGAAGACCAATCGATTCAGTATCTCCCAGGTTGTGGATAAAGCAGAGATATTTGGAAAGCAAGCAGAACAAAGGAACTCAGGTAACAAGTGTTGCCCACCCATTTCTACAACATAACCGTCATGTGTGATTTGCAAAGGAACTTGGTAATGCAACAGATATCTAGCTTACCATTTCTTTATTTTGCCTGCGCAACCCGAAGAGCTCTTCCTTCAGCTGCGTCATGGATCTCTGCAACGTCTTGACCTGAAACACCAGCTCAGAGTTCTCTCTTTGTAGAAGAGCACTGGACTCCATTGCCATAGCCAGAGAGAGCTGCTCATTCTCACGGTCCTGAAACAAGGCCATGAAATTAAGCAGAACTCATCTTTTGTTTTGCACTGGAAATATATGGGGCTCGGTCATTTAATCCGATAAAAAAAAACATAGTATGTTGGTAAGCAGTGGCAAAACTAAAAGAGCGGACTCTCTTTACCTTTACTAATTGATCATACTGTTCCTTCAGTTCCTTATGCTGCAACCTCAGACTGCCATGCACTTGAATTTGTTCCTCGTAGTTCTAAAATGCGTAAATGTGTAAATTCAGTGGGGGAAAAAAACAGTTTATGAATTTTGAATCATTGGTTTCATCAAAGGTGAAAAACTCACGTTGAGTACGGTCTCGTTCATGGTTTTCCATTTGACCTTCAAGTTGTTTAGCATCCGTTCTTTATGGTCATAATCCTAAAACACAGCCATGGGAAATTAAAATGATAGTTCCACCTCATCTTCTGAGGTTAAAACACATTTTTATGCATTGGAATAAATATATTTTTTTTTTTACGAACCCTCATTAGATCTTCACTCGCTGTCTGGACACGAGTGAACGAGTTCTCCACTCGGTGCAGCTCATCCTCCAGCCTGCCCATATTGGCTATCAGGATCGCGCACTCGTCCTCCAGCTGGCGAGCTTGGGAATGTACGTTTTCAAGTTCGGAGGTGGATTGAGCCAGTGCGTCCTGGAAGTCCAACAACCAAACCGGCTCTTTAGAACAGACCGTAGCGATAAAAATGTAAAACACTTTCACAAGAAGAGTAAGAACAGCTTACCTCAAGCGCTTTCTTTTCATTTTCAAGCAGTGTCAGGTCTTTTACATATATGGTCTGTTGAATCTGTTGAATCTTGAGGTTCTTGAGGTACAAAAAAAAAACTAGCTTGTTAATTTGAGATCTTATCCAAAGTCTTTGTCTAGGTCAAATTTTCATTTTCATCTAACTTTTTTATTGAAATGTGGCGGATAAATTATGCAGTCAGTTTCACACCTTCACCAGGGGCAGTGGTGGCTCAAATGGTTGCTAAATTGCTGATCTGAAGACCAAAAACACCTGGGTTCAAGCCCCACCACTGGCAAGTCAACCACTGTTGGGTCCTTGAGCAAGACCCTTAACCCTTCCTGCTCCAGGGGGCGCTGTATCATAGCCGACCCTGCGCTCTGACCCCCAACTTACTAAGATGGGATATGTGAAAAATGCATTTCATTGGCTCTGTACACGTACCTTCCACCTTATTCTATTTCCATTTACAGCATTTGGCAGACGATACAACTGAGCGATTTGGGGTTAAGGGCTCTGCTCAGGGGCCCAACGGCGGTGACTTGGTGGTGCCGGGAATCAAACCCTAATCTTCCAATTATCAGTCCAACACTTTAACCACTGAGCTACCACTTTTGCACATCTCTAACAATGCCGTTTTTTCTTACTCACGTTTTCGGACTCGGAATACTTATTCTTCATGTCCAGGACCAAGTCATGCAGTTCAGACTTCTCATTCTGCAGCGTGAGATTGGACTCCATTACCTGCAGGTACTTCGTTTCAAGTTCAACCAAAGTGGCCTAACACACATCCAGACTCATTTAAGTATTTAAACACACACACCCATCAGAATGAATGTGTGAAAAAGTGAAAAGGTGCCCTTAACTTAGAATAACCAGAATGATTTACCTTTAGAGTAGCGTTAGCTTCCACTTCTTGCTCATAATCCTGAAAAAAAAAAAAAATAAAGCAAAAAAATTCCGCTGAACAGATCAGGGTTAGGGGCCCTACCCAGGGGCCCAGCAGCAGCAGCAGTAGCTTAAAGTAGTCCTTTGATCTTTTGATATGTAATTGGTCATTGTGCTTTAGAATCCCTACTCTGGAAACAGCTTATATTGAAGGCAGTCGGTTCAAACAACAGGTTTTGGAATGTTCTATGATGTAATAGTGTGAATAAGCTCCGCCTCCATAAAAGAGGATCAACGCCTGCTTCATCATTTACGTTTACATATTTGGCATTTGGCAGATGTTCTTATCCAGAGCGACTTGCATTTATTAGCATTCTAACACCTTACCCCCTGCCGTCACTGTATGTTTAGCCCCGCCCACTGATTCACGCATGCATCTTTAACTTTTAGAAGTTACACAGCGTATTAAGCTCCCGACTCACCTTCTGTAGCTCCTCACGCTTTTTAAGAATTTCATTTAACTCTTTGCAGCGAAACTCCAGGACACAGCGCTCCTCCTGCTCGTCCTCCAACTTCTGAAAGACAGACAAAGAGACAAAGAATTTCCTGGAGCCGCGAGTCCCCTGGGATAGACACCAGCTTCCCTGTGACCATATTCTATGTATTTAACACAAGGAGGTTCTCACTTACCCCCATGACGTCATTATGGCTTATTCGGGTGCGCGAGAGCTCGTCTTCCAATATGTTTACTTTAGACATCAGGTAGCTGTTCTTCCTCTTTAAAAGAGTGTTGCTCTCCAATGCTTCTTTACATCTTCTCTGAGCATCAGCCAAAGTTTCCTGGAGGAACGATCACAGCTGGGTAGAACTATTCACTATTCTCATGTTACAGCTAGCTTATAATTGAAGCTTGTCTTCCATGGACGGTTGTTTTCAGGTAAAGTTAAGAACTGGAGTCTCCCAAACAGAGTCCTGACTCTGGAACCCCGACTACACCCCAGACCTCCTCACCTCAACCATAGTGTCTAATCCCACTAGTATGGATTATATCATTTCTATAATAAATATAATACATATGTTATTACAGTATTGTACCATCTGAGGAGGAATTTCAGCGGCGCCGTTGTCGGTGTGTGTGCCGCTGACTCCAGCCTCATCAGGAATCAGGTACGGATCCAACGGAGAATAATCTATGGGTCCTGTTCGTCCCGGATCTAAATACAAAATCAAAGAAATAAATCATAGTAAACCGCAGAAACTGAACAAATTCGAATCTGATCAAAAATCGAATAACTGGTTAGCATAAGAGCTAGTTACGGTTTCTGGTAATTGGCAGACGCCCTTTTTAAGGAGACACTTACGTTTATCTCATTTTTATCCAACTGAGCAGTAAAGGGTTGAGGGGCCTTGCTCAGGAGCCCAGTAGTAGCAGTTTGGTGGTGCTAGGAATTAAACCCATGATTTTTTGATCAGCAGGCCGACTCTATAACCACTGAGCTACCACTTCCTCCTCTTATTATCTGATTGGGCCATGACAGTCTTCCAAAGACCAAAAATTTTAAAAATAGTTGTGTGTCTCTAATACTTTTGCCCATACAAGTGTACTTGTTGCAATGCAAAGAGAGAGAGATAGAGAGAGAGAGAGAGAGCAAGAGAGAGAGATCGAGAATGATGGAGAGAGAGAAGATGGTGGAGAGAGAATGATAGAGAGAGAGAACGAGAATGATGGAGAGAGAGAGAGAACGATAACGAGAGAGAACGAGAAGGATGGAGAGAGAGAGAGAAAGAAGGGTGGAGAGAGAGAGAACGAGAATGATGGAAAGAGAGAGAGAGAGAGAACGAACGAACGATGGAGAGAAAACGAACAATGTAGAGAGAGAACGATAACGAGAGAGAACGCGAATGTTGGAGAGAGAGAGAAAGAACGGTGGAGAGAGAGAAAATGAGAGAGAGAGAATGAGAATGATGGAAAGAGAGAGAGAGAAAGAGAGAGAGAGAGAGAGAGAGAGAGAGAGAGAGAGAGAGAACGAACGAGAACAATGGAGACTGAGAGAAGCCTTTCGAGAGAGATGAGAGAGATTAGCGAACGTGTGAAACGAGAATGATGGAGGAGGAGAGAGAAAAAAAGAACGATAGAGAGAGAGAGAGGGAGAATGATGGAGAGAGAGAAATGAAGAGAGAAGAAAAAAAGAACCCGAGGAGAATGTGGAGAGAGGAGAAAGTGAGAGAGAGAGAACGATGGAGAAAGAGAATGATTGATGGAGAGGAGAGAGAGAGAGAGAGAGAGAGAGAGAGAGAGAGAACGATGGAGAGAGATAGAGAGAGAGAGAGAGAGAGAGAGAGAGAGAGAGAGAGAGAGAGAGAGAGAGAGAGAACGATGGAGAGAGATAGAGAGAGAGAGAGAGAGAGAGAGAGAGAGAGAACGATGGAGAGAGAGAGAGAGAGAGAGAGAGAGAGAGAGAGAGAGAGAGAGAGAGAGAGAGAGAGAGAGAGATGTGCTATGTTATACCTGGGCTGAAACTTGTGTTTGGCTTTCCATCGTCGCGGCCTTTCATATAATAAAATACTCCCACTGCTGCAGCTCCAGACGCAACCAGCAGGGGGAGAACTTCTATTATTAAACTCCGCATTTTATCTCTGAACGCGTTTATTAACCATCGTCTCGGTATAAAAGTCTTAGAAATCATTGACACTCGGCGGGTTTATTGTCCACCCTCTCACAAAGCACGCGACTGTGACACACTGACGTAACAACACCCTAATTACATTATTAAGCATCAATACATGGGGAAAAAATTACAATAAAAAATATGCAAAAAATGTTTGAGAAGAAATATTCATTTAATTGTAATACTGTAAGACAAGGCTTAATATTTAATATTTAAAAACAACAACAAAAAAACAAGGTGGCCTTTAAAAAAAAACAAAAAAAACATGCGATTCCTAGGGTTACCACTGGGTGTCGCTATTAAATTGGGTGCAGGAAGAATGCGGAGAATCAGCTGCAGGAATAAAAGAGCAGGTTGCCAAATACACTACTTTTAAATTCCCGCCGCGGATTAATGTTCTCTTTTTCTGGTTAATTCTATTTTTTATTTGGGTTTTTTAAAATTATTAATTAATTTATATATGATTGTAATGCAATGTTTCACTTCGCAGAATTGTTCATTAATCGATGCTAGTTGATGAGGCAGATAAGAGTTCTGTAAAAAAAAAAAATAAAAGAATAATAAACTTTTAATATCAAAATCTTTATTGGAATAAAAACATCATAACAATAAGTTCAATTATTTACAATAACAAGCATAAATTTAAATACACACATTCACAGAATAAAATAAAAGCTAATTTAGTTATTTAGTCCAGCCGTTAATTATATTCTAATAACGAACCATTCATTAACAACTCCCATGTGACCCCTGACGTCATTTTCTCCCACTCCACCCGCTCCAGTTCCGGCCGCGCGCTACCACTCTGTCCTCTCTCGTGATTCCACAGCCACACCCCTTGCGCTTCAGCCACGCGCCGACAAAGCTAGCATTTGATTGGTCGGTTTGATACTTCTACCAAAAAAAAACAAAACTAGTGACTTCACAGACGGTAGAACTTTTTAAAGGTCCGTTATCTGAGCACGAGGAAGTAACAGACACACGTAACGGTTCAATTGTGATTCAAATCGGTAACGTTCACCGGCGCGAGCTACTAGTTTCCGTCTAAAAAGGAAGAGTTAATAAAGATTTGTGTAGTTTTTTGTGTAAATTCAGGGAGGCAGTAGAGATGAGATGAGATGTTGGTAGGCGGTGGATGAAGAAGTCAAACTCACCAAAAACAAACCAGGAGACCGGATTTAACGCTAACCAGCAGGGGATCGGGTTTTACCCCTCTGAGACATTTTGGACGGATTTTTTTTTTTGGTTTTGACACGCTGTCATTAGAGGACCACCGGGTGGCGGTGACCAAAACAAGTAAGATGGGTTTTTTTTTTTTAAATTTCGAGTAAAAGGGGGTTATTTTTGTAACGTGGATCAGTGGTTCAGGCGCGCGCGTGCAACAATATGTAACAATGTAACAATAATTGGTGTCACAGGTTAAGCGTTACAGTTTAAAGCTTTGAACTTCGCGTTAAAACATCAAAGAATAAAGAATATTTAGTCGAACGTTAACAGCCCACCAGAGTTAATTTACTTATGCAAATCACATGCGTGCTTAACTGGTTTTAGCAGGTTTTTTTTATCAACAGTGATGAACACGCTCGTGTGTCGTTGTTCCGCTATTTCATCCGGGGCTTCGTCTCAAATCACCGGTCTAGTCGAAAATTAATGAATCATTGACTCGTGAACGATTCCTAGATGAACACATAGTGCACTAGTTTGAGTAAACGCACTACTTAGTGCATGAATTAAGGAGGTAAAGCTTTGATAAGGTTTTTATCACAGTCCATCGTTGACAGGTGGCTTTTTTTACATATTAGTTGAGGAAATGAAATCAAAATGACTCGCTTAATCAGGAAAGGATATGTAGTGCACTTAGTAGGGTGCACTTATGATAGTGTATGAGTTGTGTATTAATGTCTAGTATAGTACATAGTGTGTGGGTGTGCACAGTGTGTTAAGTGCACAGAAATCTAAAGGAAGGAATTGCAAGTGAATTGATTCCCGCATGAATCTTTATAGATGACTGCATAGATCGGAATCCAAGATGAATCACAAAATGATTTGATTCCTAAATGGCTCCCTTTTAAACAATATAAGAGTCGAATCGAGTTCAAGATGATTCACTGATTCAACTGATTTTATTCTTCAATCGCTTCCTACCAATTAATGTAGGGAGTCGAATCCAAGATGATTCTGAAATAATTTAATTACTGAGTTATTTATGTATCGAATCCAGGATGATTCAAAAACTGATTCGATTTCCAAATTGATTCCTTGTATTAATGTAGGATGATGAATCCACTTTGATTCACAAACCAGTTTACTTTTTTTAGAAGTCGATCACAATATGATGCAGAAACTGATTTAGTTACTAAATGACTCCCTTTGGATTAATGTAAGAGTCGAATTGAGAAAAAGATGATGATTCAACTGCTTCCTATTGAGTAATTTGGGGAGTTGAATCCAAGATGATTCAAAAACTGATTTGATTTGTAAATACGTTCCTTGTATTAATGTTGGATGCTGAATTCACATTGATTTACAAACCAATTTCTTTTTTAAGTGGCTCTTTATTGAGTAATGTAAGGAGTCTAATTCGATATAATTCAGTAACTGATTTGATTCCTAGAATAGATTCCTTGTATTAATGTCGGATGCTAAATCCACTTTCTTAAGTGGCTCTCTATTGATTGTGAGGAGTCGAATGCAATATGATTCAGAAACTGTTTTGATTCCCAAATGACTCCCTTTTGATTAATGTGAGAGTCGAATCGAGTCCAATATGATTCACAAACTGAATTAAATCTTTAATTGCTTCCTATTGATTAATGTGGGGCGTCAAATCCAATGATTCACAAACTGATTTGATTCCTAAATGGATTCCTTGTATTATCGTTGTATGCTGAATTCACTTTGATTCACGAACCAGTTTACTTTTTAAGTAGCACTTTATTGAATAATGTGAGGAGTCTAATTCGATATGATTCAGAAACTGATTTGATTCCTAAAATACCCCATGTTATATAATATAATGAGCCGAATTTTAAATGATTCACAAACTGATTTGTCATCTAGTGCACTATATCATTCTCCATAAACACATTTATGGGGTCGTGAAAGTTATATTTCCACCATAAAACTTGATGTAGGTCCCTAAGAAGGCAGCAGTCGCATTGAGTTTTTGGAGCTTTCGCCTTTTTTGTGGGCTGTGAGGAGCTGATAAGAAGGTTGGAGGTGTCACATGATCAAGTTTGCAACTAGCTGATTAAGTTAAAACGAAGCCCCACCCTCTTAAACCAGGAAGTCTCTGCTTTAGTGCCCTATTTAAAGTGGGTTTTGGGATGCAGCATTTTTTCTGCTGAAATGGGGTAAATGACTCAGGCATGAGTAACAGGATGGGGTGGGGGTGGGGGGTTGTTTGTATATGAGTCACAAACTGGACAGCTGTTGTGTGTGTGTGCACACACTGCAGTAAAGAGTAAGAATGGCCAGAGCAGTGTCACGTGACTTGACCAGCCAATCAGAGCGCAGGGTTTCGATATACACATTGGAGTTCTAGAGGGCGTAAACAAAGTTTTAGAGCTAAACTAAGACCAGGGGAAGTACCGTCAGTCCTGACTATCAGTAAAATCCAATATCAGTCCATTATTACTGACTACACAATCCATTCTCTCTGTCTGTCTGTCTGCCTCTCTGTCTGTCTGTGTGCCTCTCTGTCTGTCTGTCTGTCAGTATGTTGCAGTGGCTGAGTGATCTTTTCTGGCAGGAGCGTCTCTGGTTTCCGGAGGGTTTAGGGTGGGCGGATCTTGAGGACAGAGATGGGCGTGTCTATGCGAAAGCACGAGACCTGTGGGTGGCGCTGCCCATCGCGCTCGTCTTCCTCATCCTTCGTCAAATCTTCGAGAGGTCTGAAATGAAATTAATTGTTAATCAGATCAGGTGTGTGCGTGTGTGTGTGTGTGTGTGTGTGTGTGTGTGTGCATGCGTGCATAGGAGTCTGTTACAATGTTCTTGTCAATTTGTGGGGAGGTGGTAGCACAGTGGTTAAGCTGTTGGACTACAACTTGAAGACCCGGGTTCGATTCCCAGCCCCCTTAAGCTACCACTTTTGGGCCCCTGAGTGAGGCCCTTAACCCCCAATTGCTCAGTTGTATAAAAGAAAATAATGTAAGTCTCTCTGGATAAGGACGTCTGCCAAATGCTGTAAATGTAAATTTGAGGTGTGTGTGTGTGTGTGTGTGTGTGTGTGTGTGTGTGCGTGTAGGATCGGGTCTGTTACAATGTTCTTGTTTCAATTTGTGGGGAGGTGGTTGAGCACAGTGTGGGCTGTTGTGTGGTACCAACTGTACAGTTGGGTGTGATGTGCCGTGCCCCCTTGTAACTTTGTTATCCCGGTGAGTGAGGCCCTTTTTGTAATGTGTGTGAAAATAATGTAAGTCGGTCTGGATTGACGTCTGTGTGATGTGGTGTCTTTGTGTGTGTGTGTGTGTGTGTGTGTGTGTGTGTGTGTAGAACGGTCGGTACATATTTGGCCTCGTTGCTTGGAATCAAAGAAACCGTACGAAGAAAAGCAGCTTACAATCCAACACTGGAGTCCTTCTACTGTAACTGCAGCAAATATCCCACTCAGGTACACACAATACACTGATACACAACTCAATACTACACAACACACCATACTAACACGGACATACACACGATATAACACGGACACACACCTACACAACACGATACTACATAACACGGATACTACACAACACCGATACTACACAACACGGATACACAACACCATACTACATAACACGGATACCAACCCCATACTACATAACACGGATACACAACACCATACTACATAACACGGATACACAACACGATACTACATAACACGGATACACAACACAACACGATACTACACAACACGATACTACACAACACGATACTACACAACACGGATACTACACATAACACGATACTACACAACACGATACTACACAACACGGATACTACACAACACGGATACTACACAACACGGATACTACACAACACGGATACTACACAACACGGATACTACACAACACGGATACACCAGTCAGTTCTCTCTCTCTCTCAAGTTTGCTTTATTAGCATGACAAATATGTACATTAGTATTGCTAAAGCACGGGATACAGGAGAGAAAACAAGAAATTACAGACGTACAAATAAACCCAGTCAAATAAAACATAAAAAAAAATAATGAATCATACAAAAACATC
>VCAZ01000037.1:3043600-3076100 GCA_005784505.1 Bagarius yarrelli | reverse complement strand
CTTCACAGCCGATACGATTCCCAACCGTGTCATGATTCCCTGCATGTAACAATCGGCGAGCTGAAACGACTTCTGGACGAGGAAGGGACAGAGGACAGACCGTCCAGACTGGTTAGAGGTAAAAGGAAAGTTTTGGCAACCACTTTGACAGAAAAAGTGTAGATGTTTCTAGAAATCAGCAGCATCATTTGGCATCCACGTGTCACCAATCTCAACCCTTGAGTCTATTATTTTAAGCTTCAGAGAACTGATTGATGTGTTGACATTCCGGAGCAGCCCTGATGATGATGATGATGATGATGAAGAAGTATGTACAGTAATGGGTAGTTGTGGTTCTGTCCCAATCTCCACACTTGCACCCTTGTTCTTCTCATTTGCGTGTTTCCACTGAGTGTGTAGGGTGTCCCAATTCGCTGGTCAGCTTCTCCACCCCGCCTACTTGTCCCCTTAATGCACACTTTCTGTAAGTGTGGATCCAAGCAGACTTTATTTAATGATATTACCCAGAATTCATCTGGTGGAGTGACGTTTCAAATCAATGAAGAAAAAAGTGGAAAAGTGATGTGGTTTTGGTGGACAAAATGGACAGGGATTGGAAAGTTAAGTGTAAGTGGTAGCGCAGTGGTTAAGGTGTTGGACTGCTAATTGGAAGATCAGGGTTTGAGTCCCAGCACAACCAAGTTATCACTGTTGGGCCCCTGAGTAAGGTTCTTAATCCCTACTTGCTCCGATTAATGTAAGTCGCTCCGGATAAGGACGTCTGCCAAATGCTGCAAATGTATTTATTTTTAGAAGCAATTCTGTGCGACTACCAGCACCACCATTTTTTTTGTCTCTGGGGTGTCCCGACAATGATGTTTGACACACCTATAACGTCCCAGTTTTGCACGTCAGTGCACTTGTTCCCTTGCACACTTATCAACTAAAGTGTGCACTATCAACATAGCACACTTCCTAGAAGACCTTAGTCTTCTTAGTACTGGACCCTTGAATGAAATTGGGACGTTCTACAGCCGCCATTTTGATATTGACATACGACGTCACAGCAGCGTTAATTTAAAGTATATCCGGGCGGGAGTAATGGATCGTCCAGGAACTTCACACACACTAAGTATTTGGACACACAACTCAGCTCGCGTACCGAGTCCATCGTTTTCCTCCTCTTGTGTTAAACTTTCTTACTCGACAGGATGACGTCTGTTTACACGTCACACACTGTCCGAACCTTTTTCCCTTCCGGAAAAAAGACGAGTGACGTCATCAGACAAACACAATCACGGTGTCGGAGTTATTTTCTGATGAAATGTTTAATCAATGAAAAATTCCTGCATCACATACAGCAGAATGAAATACAGCCAAAAACAAGAACCAGCTCTTATTTTATCATGTGCTACTGGGCGCAGAATGTGTGTGTTCATTTCCCGATAAAAGTTTTTCAGTGGCATCTCATTATATTTCTGCCAATAAAAATGATGATAAATTTACTGTTATGAAAAAAAAAAAACACACAAAATTAAAAAAGTGCTTTAGACGTTTCCTTGTTTTTGTGAATGGATCTGAAGTGGTGGCTCATGGTTAAGGTGTTGGACTAGCAAATGTATCCCCCTTTATTCATAACTGTTTATTTAATAATAATAAAATTAAAAGATTTTATTGGCACAAATATAACTTTATACATGAACAGTGAATTTCCAATGTTGTTTAAAGAACCCTTCTTTTCCAAAGTGGCGACTTTTAATTATATTATTTCAGCGTTTATTTCTACGTCCGTCATCGACACTGGGATTTTTCTCTTTTTGTGAGGATCCCGGACTCGGTCACTCGTTCACTCCATCGTAATCGACCTCTTCTGGTACTTAAACAACGCTACACAAAAACATTTGCTTTCTGGAAAAAGATAAAAGCGTTTAATACTGAGGAAAGCGGTGAGGGATCTTTTCTCTGTGTGTATGTTTAGGTCTGAAGGGCAGCCTGGTGGACCGGGTCTGATCCTGAACCCGGCCGATAAACACACGTGTCCGGTTCACGAATGACTGAATGACTTTGACGAAATCCCGCTACGCTAGTGAGACTTTAAACGTCTTTAGGGTGACATGGTTTGTCCTCAGCACAGCAGTCACGCTGGCGTGTGTGAGGTGCTGATACGAGTACATGAGGTGCAGTGGGGCACTTCAGCAAGGCCCTTAACCTCTACACTAAAACACAGACGGAATTATACACAGTAATACTGTGTTGAAACAACAGAAAAAAGTGCTAAATGCAGTACAACTTTAACAAAGGCGCCAAAAAAAAAAATCACTATAAAACGAAAAAAGGAAAAAAAATGTAAAAATCTACAAGATTTATTAAAAACAAATAATAAATAGTTTTAATAATAATAAGAAGAAGAACCGTTAAAAAAACAGATTGTTGCCCTTGGCCATGATGGACAGAGTGGAATTTGCTTGTCTGCACTGATGGTGAATTGGGGGTGGGGTGGGGTGGGGGTGTGAATGGGTGTGTGAGGTGCGACCGTGTTGGTCATTACGGCGGGCAGAAATCGTTGAAGTAGGGGTGTTGAAGCGCTTCCTCAGCTGATATCCGCTGCACTGGGTTGCATTTCAGAAGGTTCTGTAAAGCAAAGCGGCAGATTTGCATGCTGGGACCTGATTGGCTGTTTAAAATTTTATGATGCAATAACCCGACAGAACGACTCGCCTGTAGTAAATCCCGTCCCGTGCTGCTGAGTTTCGGGACGACGTTCACCAGAGACGTAGTGGCGGGATACATCGGGTACGGCTGGAATAAAGCCAATACAGGAAATGAGTCAAACTCAGAAATCTCATTGGTGGGGAATAAATGCAGGCGGTACCTTATAATCAGGAAGTTTGGTCATGGTTTGCCACTGTTCCTCTGTTGGTGTTCCCAGTAATGTGAGAAACCCGTTAAAGAAACTGAATCAATTTGTTTTAATTATTAAAAATAAAAATAAATAAAAGTAGCAAAATATCACCAATGTCACATGACCCAATATTCATTAAACATGTGTGCTACATACGGGAAAACGTCACAGGTAACTTCCCAAAACCTCCGCAGTGGAAAATGTGTATTGTAAGAAATAACGTAAATCGACAATATCCTACACTATCATCATATTATAGCACAGAAAAAGAATTAAAACATGGGGAAACCTGGTAGCGCAGTGGTTGAGGTGTTGGACTGCTACCTGGTAGATCAGGGTTCGATTCCTATCACCAACAAGTTATCACCGTTGGGCCCCTAAGCAAGGCCCTTAATCCCCAATTGCTTAGTTGTAAGAGTCGCTCTGGATAAGGACGTCTACCAAATGCTGTAAATGTATAAAAAAAAAGGCATGGAATTTTAAAAGGTCTGGAAAAGTTTTGGAAGAATAAAAACTATAATATTCATACATTGTAATACTGGTTAATATTAGTTAAATTACAATTCAGCAGTACGTTTGACTTACGAGTGTTCCAACTTACGAGTTTTAGGAGATACGAGTCGTCTGATTTTTTGCTTCGAGTTGTGAGCTAAAATTCGGGTTACGAGCTTCAGACACCCGACCGCTAGTTAGCGTAGCGAACGCCACAGTAAACGCCGTAACATCCGCCCAGCATCCCGTGTGTCACTGATAGCTAGTCAGACCTGCGCGTTAGCAAGTGGAGTCGTCTGATCTCCAAGGTAAACGCTGTACATTATACTTAATAAAACCGGTTTATTCCAGTACATCCTATTGGAGTGTTTTTATACAATATTCTTTACAATTTTTTGGGGACCCGGAACGAATTAATGACATTTTAATTCATTTCAATAGAAAAATTTATTTGACAGACGAGTAATTTGAATTACGAGAAGGATATCTGAAGATCCGTTTAAGCTGGTCGTCTACATCATTCCCGGGGAACAGCGGCCTCCCGGCGTTGGCCAGTTCTACCAGCAAACCGAAAGAACAGAAACACTCAATCACAGTGGAAAACTCTGTGTCTCTGATGGAACGATTGATTAAATGTCCTACCGGCGAATATACACCCAGCCGACCACATGTCGATGGAGGTGGAGTAAAGCTTGGCACCAAACAGCACGTCTGGTGGCCTGTACCACAACGTCACCACCTGAAAAGGAAGACAAACGGTACAATAGGATCCCCCGGGGAATCTATTTTCCGCAGCCAATCAGAATCCGGGTTTAGTGCGGTTACCTCGGCGGAGTAACACCGTACAGGAATTCCGAACGCTCGGGCCAAACCGAAGTCTGCCAACTTCAGCTCACCGTTCTAAAGACAGAAACACACACGGCGGCCATTATAATGCGTTTCAGTCTCCTGTGTCTGAACTGGAGTAGGTTTGAATCCAGACGTCTGACCCTGTTGATGAGCAGATTCTGCGGTTTCAGGTCTCGGTGTAGGACGTTCCGACTGTGGCAGAAGGCGAGTCCTTTCAGCAGCTGATACATGAACGACTGCGGGACAACAGACGGCTCAACAACACGACCCAGAGAAAAGAAAAACAAACACAAACCAGTCTGACAGTCTAACCTTCACGATCTCCGGATCCAGGTCACCATTACAGCTGTCGAAATACTTCTTCAGATCCTAAAGAGAGAGAGAGAGAGAGAGACGGATCAGTGTAACGGAACAGCCCAGAACACAGACTCTGGAATAAAAACCCACAATCCCTACCTGATCGCAGTATTCAAACACCAGCGTCAGCTTTTTATCGCTGTGCAGAACGTCGTGTAGCCTTAAAGACATGAAACATGAAGAACATGAACAGGAAGTGAAACTCAACACACACACACACACACACACACCAGCAGGTGTTTGTATCTGTAAGTGAGTCGTGAATCAGGACTCGGGACAGAAACCCACCTCACGATGTTTTTATGCTTCAGCTCTTTCAGAAGACAGATTTCTCTCAGGGCCGAACTGGGAACCCCCTAAAGAAACAAAAACAAAAAAAACAGACGAATAAACAAACAACGGCCGCGTCTCACAGCCAGAGACCAAAGGTTTCCTCACCTCATCGTCGTCGTCCAGCCGGACTCGCTTCAGAGCCACGATCTCGTGCGTCTCTCTGTTTTTCGCTTTGAACACTGTGCCGTAAGTTCCTGTCGAAAAAAGATCACGTCAAATGTTCACAGGTCTCCAGGAACTACAAGCCATTGAACGCTGCATTCGTAGCTATAAAAGGACAAAAACTCCTAAAATAATCGACTCTCGGGTCACCGCTTCTTCACACCACTGATGATTTTCCTCTCACAGCACGTCCCTGGAGTGATTTATTCCACTCACAACATTATTAATAGATATCATTCATGTGGATAAATTAGATTTTTTTTTCTTCTTCAAGTTAAAAAGTGTTAAGAAATGTTTTTGAAACCACGTACTGTTCAGGTTGGTAAAGAACAAGTCGTCATATTGTGCATATTTCAAAAGGTTTTCTTTCTTTTTGTCTCTTTTTAGCAAATTCGACAACACATCATTACGGGCTGCGCCTGAACGCTGCATGAAACCGCGTAATAAACACCGTAAATACACTGAAACAAACCTCCATTACACAATTTATCATTATTTATCCGACATATCACAGTTAATAACTTTATTTCACAGTGTATAGCGGCTTTAGCTGTATTTATACAGTTATTTAGAGAATTAGCCTTATTAGCTCAGTTAGCCGAATTTTACGCTAACCGTTCGCTAGCAACGGCACGAGCGTCTCTCCCAACCGGAACGCACATATTTTTTTAACATAACATGCGTGACATTTCCGACTTACCCTCTCCGATTTTTTCTAATTTTTCATACTTCTGCATGTTTTAGCCAGTTGTTAACTAGCTATAAATAGCTTACTGCTTAGCTGACTTTGATTAATATTCTAAGGAGAAAAAAACCAACAATACAGCCAGTTCAGCTGCTTCCGGTTGACACCGTAAAAAGTAAAGGGGCGTATGAAAACGACAGCTGTTCCAAGATGGCGGCGGTGAGAGAACTTGTTTTTTTTAAAATAAAAGTATCTGCACGTGAGACGTAACCAATAAAATTGTATTTATATGAAATTAAAAACGTGATTTTAACACAATCGGTGTCACTTTAACAACAAATCCAAATATTACATCTTTGTTGTATTTTAACATTTATTATAAAAGCCTAAAAATATCATAGCGCCGATTCAGCATCCCAAGTGTACTTTTATTTTGACACGCGAGGCTATAACTTTGGATAATTTACTTCCGCAATTTATAAATGATGGTTCAATCCCAAATTTAAGATTTCTCACTACTTAGGTAAACTACATAGGAAAGCGTGTACACGCTCTATCTAGTGCCCTATATTTTAAATGAGCGGTTTTTGGTATTAAGTTGTTGCGTCTTGCTCGTGTACATTAGACATAACGTGTTAACAGATTTGTGTTGTTTACACGTGTTTTACCCGTGAAGCGTTATACAAACTTTACTTTTATTGGGTTTTTTTTTATTTATAAAATAGTAAATTCTAAAGGAAATTAAAGTTGATTGTGGTAAGAGTCCTGTTTTTTGTTTTAAACAGTAGTATTACTTTATAAAGCTTTATGGATTTAACTAATACAATATTTTTTTTTCATTGCTTTACAGTTTTGGTGTTTCTTTTATTTAGATTGTCATTAAAAAGTCACACGAGAGACTTAAAGGTGCCATAGGTGTTTATAATGAAGGAAATAAATAAGGTTCTGTCCTATAAGTCACACTCGTTAAGTGCACTTCACCAGAAACCTATGACATCATCCACTATTGCTAGGTTGTTTTGTGAGTGCACACTACCTAGGGTCACTTCTTTATCCCTGATCATTTGGGACCAAAAACTGCCTGCATTGCTTTATGTGATGATTTATTAGTTTACATGCATCTGATCTTCCTGGACAGTGTGATGAGCGAGTCAGAGGAACCCCTGCAAGCCCGTGTGAAGGCGCTGGAGGAGGAAGTAACACGACTGAAGGCTCAGCTGAGGGGGAAGAAGGATGAAGGGCACAGCAACAAGGAGACGGTGGCAACCTTGAAGGCCCAGGAGAACGGCGGAACCAAAAAGAAGGAGAAGAGGGTGTTTGACTTCGCCGCACACCCACGCCGCCATGTGGTGCTGCGTCTGGCGTACCTGGGCTGGCAGTACCAGGGGTTCGCTGTGCAGGAGAACACGGACAACACGGTGGAGGCGCGACTGTTCGAGGCTCTGCTGAAAACAAAGCTGATCCAAGACCGGCAGAGTTCCAACTACCACCGCTGTGGACGCACAGATAAAGGAGTCAGCGCTTTCTCACAGGTGCAACAGCAATAACATGCACAGGATCCACACAGTAGTCGTGTACTCGGTTATTTGAGTCGGGGTTTACTGCATTGGGTTACTCAAGTTGGAGTCAATCTGTAGTTGTAGTTATTTAAGTTGGTGTGTGTGTCCTCAGTTATTTGAGCTGGTGTGTGTGTCGTCGGCTATTTGAGTTGGTGTGTGTGTGTCGTCAGTTTTTTAAGTTTGTGTGTTTGTGCTTTTAGTCATCTGAGTTGGTGTGTGTTTTTGCTTATTATTTAGTTGGGGTGTTTTTGTGCCCTTGATTGAGTTAATAAATTATTGCACCTTCAGTTATAAATTCGAGTGTGTATTCCAGGCTGTATCCATCGACCTTCGCTCGAGTCAGTTCAGTGGTTTGGGCGTCATCGTTCCTGATGGTGTCGAACCCAAAACTGGAAGCGAAACAGGGACCAAAGCTGAGTTGCCTTACGTAAAGATGTTAAACCGAGTTCTGCCTCCAGACATCCGAGCTCTCAGCTGGTCTCCGGTGCCCAACGGCTTCAGTGCACGCTTCGACTGCCAGTCCAGAACGTACCGGTACTACTTTCCCCGTGGAGACCTGGACGTCGAGCTTATGGCTGAGGCAGCCAAACGGTACACCAGCTAAAAAAAAACAATAAGACCTCGGCTGTTGTTGTGTAATGTGTGTTTTCTAAGTCATCATCTTCTCATCCTTTGTGCAGATATGAAGGTACACATGATTTCAGGAACCTGTGTAAGATGGACGTTGGGAACGGAGTCCTGCAGTTCCAGAGAACAATCACATCTGCTGACGTTCAGCCTTGTGAACCCAGTCACCCCTCCCCCGATGACCCACAGCGTCTTTACGTCTTTGAGGTCAAAGGTCTCGCCTTTCTGTACCACCAGGTCAGCATACGTTTGAGTCGGGGGTTTTTCTTTTCAATTCATTCTCTTGTACTTTAAACTTTTTTTATATTTTTAATATTTTTACAGGTCCGATGCATGATGGCTGTGCTGCTTCTGATTGGCCAGAAACTGGAAGCACCGAACATCATCAACCAGCTACTGGATGTTGAGAACAATCCCAGGAAACCTCAGTACAGGTTGTGGCACCATGGGCACATTATTTTTTTTCTTTAATCAGTTGACTATATTTTGGGTCCATGCAGTCTTGGCTTACATAGTTTAGATCTGTTTTGCTATGTTGGTTATTCATCCTAATTATCTGTTTTTTGTGGGTTTTTTCCCAGCATGGCAGTAGATTACCCACTGGTGTTGTACGAGTGCAGTTTCAACGGCCTGAGCTGGATTAGCGAGCCTGAAGAGGAAAGCCACCTGCTTAGTTCTCTTCTCCAACATTGGACTCAGACTGCAGTCAAAGCTCAGGTGGTGCACGCCATGATCCACGGCCTGCAGAGCACAGACACAGGTATCAGTGTGTCTGCCTAGGTTTTAACTGCGTCGCGATATGACAAGCGGAACTATTCTAATCAACCTTTACGCTCGACCCGACAGATAAAGCTCAGATTATGCCGTGCTGCCTCATGGAAGGATCCAGACAACGCATCTATCGCCCCCTGCTGGAGCGTCCGCGCTGCGAGAGCCTGGAATCGCGCATACAGCACTTTGTGAAGCGAGGACGACTCGAGCGAGAGGAAGGAGAGAGTGGCGAGGAGAGCAGTGCCGTCTTCAGGGGCAAGAGGTCGAAACACTCGCATCATGGCAGCTCCACAAATCAAGAAGAAGCACAAGACGATCTCCTGAGACTAACGAATGTTCCTTTACATCCCTCATAATAATCATTTATCTCTTGCGGTTATCAGGCTCTTGGCGGTAAAGTGGGCGGAGCTTATGTCCAATACAATCAACCAATCAAACGATTGATGAAATCACTACTAGGGTTTTTTTATTTTATTATTTGACTTGGCAATTAAACGAATGACTGCGCTAACGTTAGCCTTTCCATTACGATCTGCTGCTAGCTCACGGAAGTTCGGTGCACCTGTATTACATCACGTGATGACAACACGTTAGTTTTGTACATTTTTGGAAAAATGCTCTCTTTTTTTTTTTTTTTTTTTTTTTATTTCCATTTTTACTTTTAAGAGATCATTTGTGAACTTCCCAGTCACAGCTGTTTACATTATCACATCACGAGTAATTAAAACATCACGAGTTCATTACAAATGACACATCATGTGTACTTTTGTGTGTTGGATTTTAAAATGACCATCAATCTGTGATTATTTTTTAAGCCCTTTATTACTCTTATAGCCAGAGGGTGTGTAGAGTAGCCCTTACTCAAGTAAAAGTACTTATGGCAATAGTTACTTAAGTAAGAGTAAAAAATTATCCGATGAAAAATCTACTCCAGTAATTAGTTACTAGTTTCTTCTGAAAGCAAAAAAAAAACAAACCCCGAACTTCAAACTACTTGGTGAGTTTTTACATCCCGTCTCCACCGAAGTCTCTCTGTTCTGATTATATAAAACAGATTAAAGTAAAGTCAATGTCCTGCGATGGACATTAACATCACATCACCTGTCATTTACAATCACATCTCACACACACACACTGTTGTTTTTTCCCCAACATTTATTTTTATAACTTAGTTCTTTTATAAATATACTTTTTTTTAACGGTTTATAAGTCCAGGAAGTATTTCGATAGGAATAAAATAAAGTACAATCCTGTGTGGATATTTTACTGAGCTGTCCGGATTGTTGTATAAATGCAGGAGCTCCCAGGTTTGCCTTCCGTTTCGAAACAACCTCTCGATTCATAACAGTTTTCATTTTGTTTAAATTAAATTATTGCGAATTCACACATTTTAAATGGACAACTTTATATAATATGATGCCAACCCTAACTTTATATAATATGATGCTAACCCTAACTTTATATAATATGATGCTAACCCTAACTTTATATAATATGATGCTAACCCTAACTTTATATAATATGATGCTAACCCTAACTTTATATAATATGATGCTAACCCTAATAGTAACCCTATAGTTTTTTTTTTTTTTTTTTAAGTGACTGAAAATTCTACACAAAATTCGCCTCAGGTATTAGCAACGTTAGCATCTGGCGGGAAAATGTATCTAAATTGGAAAAGTGTACATTTAACTTGCGCATATATTTATATTTAAAATACATTTACACGTAGATAGTAATATTTTTTCAACTACATAATCATAATAATAATAATAATAATAATAATAAAGTTCCTTGTTTATTTTCAAGCTCGTGCGCCTTTATTAAGGAGGGCCGAGGCGCTTGGGCCCACCAGGATCACATGACAATGACGTATCACGTGACATTGTAAGCGCTCCTTTAGCTGATTATATACCTCAGAACTGCTCTTCTTCTTTCCGGCTTTAATCAGTTTGTTAAACACAGTAAATTCAGGTAAGCTGTTTATTCATCGTTTTATACACCGCGTGCGGTTGAATGGTTTTGTTTTTGTTTTTAAGGAACCAGTTTATTTAGCTAACACTAAATATAATACGCGGAAGTGCTGCTTGTATCCCAAACGGCGCTTTTACCCCTAGTTAGGCTTACTAAGTAGGGAAGAACGTCAGTCTGTATTGCTATAACCTGGTTCACTATGCACTTTTAAGCGAAGCGGATTGAAACCGAGCCACTTGGTCAAGCGCTTGAATTTGTTGTGTTTCTTTGGGAACGTCAACATCGTTTGTTGTTGTTTATACAAATTCTTTAATATTATTTAGTGCTCTCGAGGAGTAAAACGTTATTGGTTTGACTTGTATTAAGACTTTTCTATGACATTGTTGTGTCACTGAATAAGTGAACGTTGTTCGACAGTTAAAAATGTGCAATAGTGCGTGCGAATCTTTTTTTTTTACTTGTTTTTTTTGTGTACATATTATAAATATTGTGTAAAACATCGGGGAAATCAGACAATAAGTGAAGGTGTGACTTAAGTTTATACAGTTACTCAGAAATAAAAACCTGTTTATCATCCCGTCCGGAAGACTTGTGGAAAGTGTTTTTAGTTCATTTTTTTACTACTACTACAAATAATAATAATAATAATAATAATAATTTGTAGATTTCAGTTGTTTAATATCACAACCCTCTGAATGAAAACTGTATCTGTTTTATTAATGTATTTTGTCCGGAATTCGGTTGAAGTTGCACAACCTTATGTGAAGGTCTAAAGGAAATCAATCCGATATTATCAATAAAGAAAAACAAAGAAAATCGAGAACTATTTATATTTGTTTGCGGCAGAAAACGATGAAATGTTTATTTAGGTTATTTGGGATTTTTGTAATTTGTCCGCAGAAAAAATGCAGAAAATGCAGATTTGTAAAACCTTTTACTATAACATAACACGAATACTAAACAAACACATTAATAAATAAGCATTAGGGGTAAATAAATTACATAACAGTGCAAATCAATAAAAAAATGCACTTTCAGTACTAAAAGTTTATTACATTTTTCCTTTTTTTTGCGTAAGATATGTGTAGTAGCGCACGATGGTCTAAAGAGGGCGCACTGTTTTGCCCTGGTGGAAAACCAGTCCAGCTGCATTTAGGTAAAGTGATTTACACAATGTTACAGTAATGTTTGTTAAAAAACGTATACCAGAAAGTGGGTTTGGTGACGTAGTCGTGACGTTGTGGGTGGGGCTTTACAATGATTGTGATGAAATAAAGTCGCAGGGTGACGAAAGGCAAAATCCTGAAGGGACTGAAATTTACATTTACGTTTACAGCATTTGGCAGACGCCCTTATCCAGGGCCCTTATCCAGGGTTACACTCTCTCTCTCACGCTCCCTCTCTCTTGCCCTCTCTCTCTTTTTTTCTAAGATTTTATAAATAAAAAACCCAGATTATAAATATGAGCATAAATATTTGTAAAAGCAGATTATTATTTTTTTTCAGCGTCTTTAACATCACCTACAATCACACACTGTTTATTGACTGCAGTATATTTTCCACTGGAGTATTATCGACCCTTAGACACACTCATGTCCTGTTCTGATAAAGTCCTGGACTGTGTCCACATGTTATTTCTCTTTCTCTGTTGCCCAGATGTATGCAAGAGCCAGTGTGTGTGTGTTGGTGTGTATGCTGAGTGTGTGCAGCGCTCTCCTCTGCCCCGATGGAGGAATGTGTGAATATGGAAATACCTGCTGCCAGACACCAGGGGACGGATACGGGTGCTGCCTGCTGCTTAACGTAAGTACAAGTGAAATTACAAATCAGTGTATTTTATACAGTTTTTTTTAAGTGTGTGTGTGTGTGTGTGTGTGTGTGTGTTTTCAGGCCGAGTGCTGCTCTGATCACCTGCACTGCTGTCATGAAGGAACACTGTGTGACATGGAGCACGGCACGTGTGTGAACAAGACCCACACCCTGGAATGGGTGAGAAGAGTCAGCACCAAGCAGATCACCCGAGTTCAGGTCTCACACACACACACACACACACACACACACACACACACACACACACACATTAATCACATTACTACTCGATGCACTGTGCTGCTTTAATCTTTGTCTCTTTTTTCTTTCATCTCTCACAGGCTGTGGTGTGTCCTGACCAGAAGTCTGAATGTCCTGATGACACCACCTGCTGCCAGATGCCTGATGGGGCTTGGGGCTGCTGTCCAATGCCTAATGTAAGTGACGGTCTCCCTTTGTCTCATTTTCTCTTTTTCCATCTGACTCCCTGTCTGTCTCACTGTGCGTGTAGGCGGTGTGCTGTGACGATAAAAGACACTGCTGTCCTCAGGGCACCACCTGTGACCTCCCTCACTCAAAGTGTGTATCGGCCGTGCGAGGCTTCACCCCTCTATTGAGAAAATTTCCTGCAATCCGGAAAGGTATGACATCACTTCCTGTCCTTCTTTTTACAAATAAAGCCTCGCTGAGAATATAACCGGCATGTGGACGTGGGTTCACTTTTCAGACGCTGTGAAGAAGGAGACGTCTGAGAGGTTCCCGGGCAGTAATGATGGTATGCCTGTTCAAAGAGTCGTTTCAGTGAATCGATTCTTTTGGAACAGTTCAGCTAAATCACTTGTTTTGATTTGTTGACTCGTTGATTCATTTGCAAGAAGTTGATCTTTTTGTGTGTGAGAAGTAATTTGTCCAGATCAAACGTCCAGGTGCCCAGACAACACAACCTGCTGCAAACTATCAAACGGGAGCTATGGCTGCTGCCCCATGCCAAACGTTAGTACTTTCTCTCTTTCTTTTCTTTTCTTTTTTGTGGCTGTGTAATTCTCAGATTTTTTTTTTTTGTCTTCAGGCTGTGTGTTGCGAGGATCACATCCACTGCTGTCCCGAGGGCACGACCTGCAACCTTGAAAATGACACCTGCATCATGGCCAATGAGCTCACAGAGTTGAACGCTGAAGCCACGCCCATTTTGCTTTTAAAGCCAACAGGTAAATGTGCAAGGATTAGATCTCTATAAGAAGCCTGAATTCTGTCTTTACAGAATGTGTGTGTGTGTGTGTGTAGTGGAGTCGGTGCCCTGTAATGACTCGATATCGTGTGCCACTGGAAGTACCTGCTGTAAGAAACCAGACGGTGACTGGGCGTGCTGTCCGCTGCCGCAGGTATTAAAATCAACACATGGTTAACTTTTTTGGCACTTTATTTTAAAAAACTTAAGTGTGATAATTATTATTAATGTTTTTTTTCTAGGCGGTGTGTTGTGATGATCATGTCCACTGCTGCCCTCATGACACTGTGTGCGACCTATCCGAGGGCACTTGCACTGACCCCCTCGACCTTTCTCCTTCCATTCCCTTGGTAAAGAAAGTTCCCGCCGTCCCGCGCCCCTCACAGCCTGCGGACCAAAAATGTGACTCATCCTTTTCGTGCCCAGAGGACGCCACCTGCTGCAAGCTGGCATCCGGAAAGTGGGGATGCTGTCCTCTACAACAAGTGGGTTCCTGTACTAAGAATGGTTGCTATGGAAACGGTATAAAGTTGTTGTGATAAACTGTTATTAAAAGGTTTCCTCTTTTTAGGCTGTGTGTTGTGGTGATCATGTCCACTGCTGTCCTCATGACACTGTGTGTAACACGGCGGCGGGGACGTGTGACAGCGTCTTCGGTGCGGATGGCCGCTTGACCGTACCCTGGGTGAGCAAGACTCCCGCCGTTGCCCTGGTGCCCGATAACCAAAGCTGTGACGAGACCACGGTGTGTCCGACGGGTACAACCTGCTGTAAACGGAAATCCGGAACCTGGGCCTGCTGCCTGCTGCCACAGGTACACACACACACACACACACACACACACATACATGCACAGTCTGCCATATAAAGGTATGCATAAATCTCTCTCTCGCTGTCTCTCTTTCTTTTCCTGTCTCTGTCTTTCTCTCATTTTCTCTCTCTCTCTCTCTCTCTCTCTCTCTCTCTCTCTCTGTTTTTTTTTTTTTTTTTTTCAGGCAGTTTGCTGTGAGGATCAGGAGCACTGTTGTCCCCAGGGCTACAAGTGTGACGTCGCTCATGAGTCCTGCGAACATCCTTTTCTACCCGGAATTCCGTGGGTCAGAAATCAGCGTGCGCCAAGTGTGACACGCAGCTTTAACACTAAAATGGACTCTGACTTACAGAACGGACAGAAGTGTGATGCTCGAACAAGCTGCCCCAGAGGCAGCACCTGCTGCTACATGGCAAAACTTAGCAAGTGGGGCTGCTGCCCTTTGCCACAGGTAACACACACACACACACACACACACCTTTCAATTATTTAGTAGCGTACCTGAAGCAGAGTTTGACATGAACCGCTCGTCTCTCGGCAGGCCGTGTGTTGTGGGGACGGAGATCACTGCTGTCCCCGTGGCTACACCTGCGATAAGGAAAAACCCGTCTGCATAAAGGGAAACGTGCAAATCCCGTGGTTCCAGAAGCAGCCGGCAACAAGGTCAGAGGTCACGAGCCGTCTCGGGGATATAAAATGCGACGACACTACTAGCTGCGCCTCCGGAACCACGTGTTGCAGATTGCGCACGGGTAAATGGGGCTGCTGTCCGCTGGTGCAGGTGTGTCTGTTTTTGGGGTCGTTCTTGGGGTGGGTGGGGGTGTGTGTATGTATATTAATAAAGGTTTGTTTTTGTAGGCGGTGTGCTGTGAGGACCACGAACACTGCTGCCCTCACGACTACACCTGCGACCTGTCGAGTGGAATCTGCATTAAACCATACACTATCGCTCCTACACCCGTACACACACTCTCTAACACAGACGATAATGAAGGAGAGGTGGTTTGTGATGCCACCCGACGTTGCCTGAAGACTCAGACCTGCTGTCGGGTATCAGACGACGGGTGGAGCTGCTGTCCTTTCCACCAGGTATCATTCAGTTCTCTCATCCGATTGGTCAGAAATTTCTACATTAAATCTATAGTAACAGCTGAGTTCAAAATTTAGGGGACTCTAAAGAAGTCTCTAGCGGCAGCACTTCGAAAAAGTTTTTCCCACCAATTTTTATTTATTTTATTTTTCTTCCTTCAGGCGGTGTGCTGTGGGGACATGAAGCACTGTTGTCCTAAAGGATACACCTGTGACCCTGAAAAACGTTGCACTAAAGTGTCTCCACTCACCTGGTGGGACAATTTGCTGTAGAGAAAGCTTACGTCACTAATTAGCCTAAACTGCTGCCTAAATTTGGACGAGGGACTCTAATCATGTTTTTTTTTTTTTTTGTACGAATAGTAAGAGGTCATTTTATTGACCTCTTACTAGAGTTTTTATTATTTTGTTTATTTCCATGCACGTGGCGGGATCTAGTTCCTGTGTGGCTTCTGAGTTAAGCATGCCCCACCATCCAGGGGCCCACCCGTGAGCAATTGTGGATCCTATAAAAGAATGAGGCTGGGCCCTTAGATTTGCCCTCCCTCGCCCCCTCCCTCCTTTAGGGGTGTCCTTGCTTACATCACAAAGACACACCTGAATGTATTGTGAATTTTTAAACGAAGCATAAAACATTGCTAACGCTGCGAATGGGTTCTCTTTCTTAGCCGTTTTATTAGACAAATGACGTAGATATTTAAGTTTGATCGCATGATTGAAGGTCTACTGCGTGTGAGGATCTTAAAACATTTTTCTTTGCTCTTTGGTGAAAATAAACTGATTTGGAAATTTGTGTCTGACTGTTGATGCTCTGCGTCGCGTGTCGCCTGCCGATTGGCCTGCGAAAGGAGTTGCGAAAGACGGCGGTATGGGGGTTATGTTGTGAAGCATGGATGGAATATCTGGCAAAGACTTTGACAAAACATTGGGGGAGGGGGTGCAGAGTGTGTGGAGGGATAGTATATAAATGAGTGAATGAGAGATCCGTTCAAAAAAATAAGTTTAATGATCTTCAATGTTATACTAATGATTTAAACTAGTTAAATTTATTTTATCTGACACACACTTTCCTAGTGGCTGGAAGCCAGTGGGATTAGGTTCCACAACGTGGGTGGATTTTGCGTGTGTGTGTGTGTGTGTGTGTGTGGGTGTGTGTGTGTGTGTGTGTGTGTGTTTCTCGCCCTTGCCGGCTAACACACTTTGAAAGAATGAACTATGAGGAAGAGCGAAACTTCATGTTGCTATAAATCCAGCAGAAGAAACCAAAACATGGGCTCATTCCAACGGTAGGTCTGTAATGTGACCTTATAATAAAGTCTAATTTATGTGTGTCATTAGAAATTTTATTAGTACATTAGTTTGATTTTAATAAGCATGTGATCCCTCATAATGTGTGTGTGAGAAGTGAAATGCTGTAAGAACATAAAATGATCTTATAACTGCATCATAACATTAACATCCTTCATATTTAAAAAAACAGATTTATTTATTTCCTGCTCATTTAATCCTACTGAATCACAAGAAACCCTTTGGTATAAAGAGACGACGGGCTGGAACTTTAAAGGATGATGAGACGTGGATCAGGAGTGTGAGACGGCTAGCGAGCGTAAGACTGCTGAGGAAAAGCGAAGGCTGTGTGTTGGATACGTTAAGAGTGACTGAAGCAGCTGAGGCAGGAGCTGCTGCTCACATTAAAATGTCTCTGCTATTAATACACACACGGCTCAGAGCCCACTATCGGCTCGCTCTCACACACACACGCACAGAGAAATATTCATATTTGGTGCATTTGTAAAAGACTCCTGCATTCAGTCAATTTTCACCAAAAATACTGTTAATTTTATTTTTTCGGGTTTGATATTTTTTATTAAGATAAAATACATTATTATAACTTGGCATATCTTTATTTTTTACACCCCAATGCTTTCGCTCTCATTAGTTCTACTCACCCTCTGCATAAAATCCTCCCTTTCAGAGGTTTAACGCAATATATTTGCCTAAAATCTTCTTGCCCTCACTTGCGTTTTACTTTTTAATTTTGCATAAGAAGCTCAAGCATTTGTTTTTTCGACACTTTTCCATCACTGGTCATAATGTAAATTTGTATGTTTTTCTTACACTGCTATTTTTACCCCATGGTTGCATTTATAAAATACTTTCGCTAACCCTAACCAACACTCGCATTAAATGTTTGTGCATTTGCATGTCTGAAACTATACTATTCTCACAACATGCTTTTGCACTCGATTAGTGATCAATTTAAACGATAAATAAACAACAGTTTTTGCTGTAATTAGTCGTTTCCTGCTTTTTCTATTTCTTTTGCACTTAGAAATGAAGAGGATGATGAGTCCTTGAAAGGAATGGAATCCGAGTCTCTGCTGCAAAATTTTGTTGGGTTGGAGAACGAAAATACAACTGCGATTGCCGGAGAAGAGGGTATGGTAGAAAGATAGGGGTTTGTGTAGTTATGAAAGCACCAGGTGCGAGAGGCGCTTACTGTAGTGATTAGGATAAAAAGAAAAAGGTTTCTACAGTAATGTAGAAAAATTGCTGTGGTTAGGGCAGTGGCAGGAGGTGCATTTGGTACCTGAGCCTTCAGTGTGGATTTACCCGACTGATACACCCCTTAATACCCCCACTATCACATCCCAATTATAGAAACACATCAATACTGAACAAACACACAATATAACACGGCGTGGAATTACAGACAGAGAGACAAGAAACCCGTTAACACACAACTCCAAACCTCTGCACTACAACCACAACTGTACCACCTACAACATCTGGAACAGTTTAGAATCAATATTTATCTTAATATTAATATAACATCACAAAAACATTATCAAATCTATCAGACAGTTAAAGGCTGTAAGTCAGTGTTACCGGTCGGCGGCGCTGGTCTGGAAGTGGGGAATAAACTTTTTCCCACACTGAGACAAGCTAGTTATCTTCAGGTTACCAAACTCTCAGCACATCTACAACTTTACCGGGAAAAATCCGCCTTAAAAACAGATTTTTAGTTATTTCCAAGACCAGGTTAATTTCTTCTCCTCCATCAGCTAGCAGGAGCTGAGGGTCACATTTAAAAATCTGATTGGTTAAAGAAAGAGTCTTTAAGAATATTAACCAATGATCAATCTGCCACTGCTAATATAGTGTAAGTTTCACGGGCAGCGCTACTGATTCTGAAGGCAGATTAGATTAACATGGCAGCACATAGAAACTGAAATCTGATTGGACAAAAAATCTAACATCCACATCCACGTACTAGAAGCAGTGCAGCGAGAGAAACACTACGAAATGAAGAGAATAAATTATTAGGTATTAGAATTTAGATCGTAAATGTACGTCAGCTTCTGATATTGTTTAGGCAGCAGAGAAGGCCTTGCTGGCCCTGATTGCACACCACTGGGTGGGGGGTATAACAGTGTATTGTTAAGAAAAAATTGCCTAAAAATTAAAATTAAATTGTTGTTTTCCCCAGAATTCAACAGTACTTTTGTTACTTAAGTTTTTGTTAATTGTAAACATTTCCTCTACTGCAGTTGATCAGCGTGAAGAATTCCGTCCCTCTAGTGACAAACACGGTCAACTTCAACCCCAACACATGTCTCCTTTCACGCAAAACCCTAAAACACTCACGGAAAGAGTAAGAAGACAAAAAGGGTATTCTGAATTTGGGTGGCCATTTTGGCGGACTACAGCAAGAAAGAAATCTTTAAGCATGGCAAAGAAACAACAGGTTCCCAAGATACCTTGCAGCGGTGTAGCCTGGCACAGTTTTCAGAGGTTTGAAGTGAGCTGCTGTTCTGATATTTACACCAGCGTGGGAGGATCTGCAGAGCTTAATTCTCACCCGGAATCAATGTACATTTATGCTGAAAGCATCAAAGGTTCCATTTCCTGTTCCAGTGTTTCACAAGATTCGATTCCCATATTCGATACCGCGGTCCAGAAATCCTCTGCCACGGTGCGAGGTGCCAGACGAGAGAGTGCCGAAATGGGCAGCAGCATAGAAGCATTGTTTGGGTCGGATTCTTCTTGCGGTGGTGAGTCCACCAGAGGTGACTCTGACTCAGATTCGAGCTGTGTTAATGCAGACTGGGAGAGAAGCTTTGACTTTGACAGTGACTTAGGCAACAGCTTTGCTGAGGCACAGTGGGGTTCTGCTTCATCGTGTTCAGGCTCTGCTGCTTCTGGTTATATCACTAATGATGATTTGGAATCCTCATTTTCCACCACAGAACAGCGTGATAGCTCTGTTTCTTACAGCCATTCTGAGGCAGGACTCAGTGAATCAGAAGATGGCCAAGTTCAGGCAAAGCATTGTGACTTAGCCGTGAGCCATTCTGAGGTAGAATACCATGACTTGCCAGCCAGCCATTACTTGCCAGTTGGGTATTTTGAAACAGGACATTGTGACTCTCCTCTTGCTCACTTTAAAGTAAGCAGGTGTGACCCATTAGTGGGTCATTTTGAGGCTGGACCTAACTTGGCAGTTGGACATTTTGAGTTGGGATTCTGTGACTCTTCAGATGGCCATTTTGAAGCAAGAACTGGTGACTCTGCAGTCGACCATTCTGAGGCAAGACCCTGTGACTCTCCAGTTGGCCGTTTAGAGGCAGACCATCATAATTCTCTAGTTAGCCTTTTTGAGACAGGACATAGTAAATCTCCTGTTGGCCATTTTAATGCAACAGGATGTGACCCACTAGTGGGCCATTTTGGAGCAGTGCATCATGACTCTCTGTTTGGCCATTTTGAAACAGCACACTGCGACTTGTCAGTTGGCCATTTAGAGGCAGGACATTGTAAATCTCCAGTTGGCCGTTTTGATACAACAGTTTATGACCGACTAGTAAGCCATTTTGAGGCAGCACGTTGTGACTCTTTAGTGGGCCAGTTTAATGCAGATGCATATGACCTGTACAACGGTGTTCCTGAGAGTACTGATGCACTCTGGTACAGCGATCGGGAGCAAAACAACTTTCGTCAACTTGTCAGATATCCTGAGCTAACATGGAGGAAACTTCATGGAGTCGTGACTCATCCTGATCGCTATTGTGTCGCACCGTGTTTCCATGAGATGATGAACGAGACGGAACAGGGTAGAAATCAAGAGGAAGTAAAAATAAACAAAGGCTTTCTCTTTCATCCGCAAAGAGTAAACCTTTTTTTTAATAAACAATTTTTGGCAATAAAATAATTGAAAACTTGTTTACAATGTTAGTATCTCTTAGTTTTTACAGGCCAAAAACTCTGAATATCGAGAAGGCCGGGAATATTCCATGCTTCGCCACGTACAGAACGGCGCGTATGGGGATGTGTTTAGCGTGCGCGACAAACAAACTGGCTTCACCTGCGCTGCCAAAAGGGTAAAATCCACATGAAGCTTTAAACGGGTTTTGGAAATTATATTTACATACCATTTGTTGATTTATTTATTTGTTGATCAGTTAATGAAGCAGTTAATGAAGCACCCCCCCATGGGTGTTATTTCCTACAGATCCCTCTAAGTAGTTTCAGCTGGGAGGAAGTGGGAACCTGGAGCAGGTTGGACTCTCCGCGTGTCCTTCAGCTCTATGGGGCTGTACGCGAGGGCCTTAATGTCGTGCTCTTCATGGACCTTAAAACAGGTTTGTTTAGAACCGTACGGGCACTGGAACCAGTGAGATTTGTAGATCCCTAAAATTCTTCCTTTTTTCAGGCTCATTGGCACAGCTCCTAAAAGCAAAAGGACATTTCTCTGAGGATTTGGCTCTTTATTACCACTGGCAGGTTCTGCAGGCTCTGGAACATCTGCACAGCAGAAAAGTGATTCACCTGGATGTTAAAGGTGGGATGAAGTCCCTAAAATATGTTTATAATATTGTCCAATTTAACACTTTTTTCACTTGATTTATTACAGTCTTTACAGTCTTTATTGTTATGGAATTACAAGACTCATGTCAAAGTAGATGTAATATTTTGTGTGGGTGTGTGTGTGTAGTGGACAATGTTTTGCTTTCGCAAGACAAGAAGGAGTGTTTCCTTTGTGATTTTGGTTTATCTGAGATGCTGGACCAGACCGGTTACAGCACCAAGACCTTCCGTGGTAACACACACACACATACAAGTGCATAAATTGTATACTAATGCATACACCATTACACTAACAGTACACCACGTGTGTGTGTATGGGTTTGTTAATGTGTTAGGTAATGGTCTGCGTGGCACAGAGACCCACATGTCTCCTGAGGTGGCTCGGGGAGATCCTCGCTCTGACAAAGCGGACATCTGGAGTAGCTGTTGTATGTTACTGCACATGCTCAGTGGCCATCAGCCGTGGACACGCTACTACACACACCCGCTCTGCCTTAAAGTAAGATCCCCTAAACCATAAAACTGGTCAGGGATGAACACAGGATTTGATTGGCAGACATTATAAAGTAATTAAGTTAAAAAGAAAGTTGATATACTAATAAATGAATTGATTATTAACTTAAAAAGAAGTAAATAAGTCATTAAACAAATTATCTGTAGAAAATGTATTAAATATATATGAATATCACTGTATATACAGTGAGTTGATTCTGAACTAATGTGGAACAGATTGTGAGTGAGCCGGCTCCTCTGTGGGAGATTCCCCCTGAGTGTGACCCCTTGACCCGTGATGTCATCAGTGGGGGGTTGGTCAAGGAGCCGAGAAAGAGGGACTCGGCCAGGGAGCTGCTGGAGAAAAGCATCAGCGCTCTGCAAGCAGGTTGGTGGTTCTGGGGGATTAAAGGTGATTTCCAGATTGATGCTGTTGCCTAGGCTTTATGGATGGGGTGTGTGTGTTTGTAGTAGGTAGTGTTGTTGAACCTGTCCAATCAGCCATGTGTAAGCTGTCCTGCCCTCAGATCTCCCCACTAAAACAATTACACAATGTTCTCCCCAAACAACCAACAGTCTCCAGCTCAGCAACCCCTAATCAGAAAGAACTCTCCACTCCCAAAATTCAGTGGGTCAGCAGCTGGAGAGATCGAGCCGCTGAGGAAGATGGGACAGAATCCGAGGACACGTACGAGGACAGCGACGGTGGGACGGACCAGACAGGAAGCTGGATGGAGAGGTACTGGGGATTAGGAAATGACACAGAAGAAGAGACAAAGCGCTTGTCAGAAGAAAGATTGAGACCAAGGACACTCGTGGAGGTAGAGGAAGGACAGAGCTGTGAATCGGTGGAGAGCGATTTGGGAAGTTTGCGGGAGTTGGGCAGCGATGGTGAGTGGGAACCATTCCGGCGCCTGCAGATCCTCTGTGGTTCAAAGTGGCAGCACAGTGAAGACGATTGGTCGGAAACAGATCAGGAGTTTGCAGCCTCTATAATAAGTGAGTCAAACTTTAACTACTACGTTAACTACTACAAAGTTCTGATTCTTTCCAACATGCTTAAAAAGGCAATTATAAATCTACAGTTCTCTCAGTCCACAAGTTATCCGGTGTAGGACTAAACATTAATACAACCATTTCAACATCTCTCTTTCATGTTAAAAGTCTGTTCAATGTTCGATATGTTACTATATACTGCTTGGATGGGAGCATTGGAATATTGTAGAAGTTGTAGTTTTGGAGAAGTTGCTCTGCTGGTGGGCTTCATGCTTATTTGTCTTCACAGGTTTGAATTTAAATGAACCAAACTCCAGGTTAACTCTGGCCTGCCATCGCAGCGTCTGCACCTCGGATGCTGAGCATACTGACAAGGTTCGCATCATGGGTTGTAAAATCTCCTCTTGTCCATCTGTCTGCCTGGAACTCAGCACATCTTTTTGTTGTTTCTTAAAGGGTTCCGATTTATCAGATGACATAAGCTCCGGCGTTTTCTCGTCCTACAGCAGCCTTCCAGATGGGCAGAGCTTCAACGTGGATTGGTCCGTCTCTACCAGTCAGCCGCCTTCGTGCAGCTTTGAAGGTAAAGTCACTCGGGTAATATAATCGGGTAATATTCTAGGACAGGGGTGTCCAACCACGGTCCTGAAGGGTCGGTGTCCTTCAGAGTTTAGCTCCAACTTGCCTCAACACTTACCTGTAAGTTTTAAGCAAGTTAACTTAGCAAGATTTTGATAAGTTGGTTCAGGTGTGTTTGATTATTGTTGGAGCTAAACTCTGCAGGACATCCCGACCCTCTAGGACCGAGTTTGGACACCCCAGGTCGAGGATGTGTTGACGTTTTTAAACTGTTTATCTTTACTGGTGAATGCGTGTCTCTAGGCCTTGGGGTGGATATCTGGGTGGAGGATGTGAATGGGGACACTTTTAGGATCAGAGAAAGACCAAAGGTGAAGCTGGGTCACGTCGCCGTTGGCATAAGTTCACAGGTGAGTAAATGTTTTGTAATAGGAACATTTTCATTGCTCAAATGAGATAACCAATTCAGTATGAAAAAGGCAAGACTAACATAGAGTCTCGTTTGAGTTCAATAAAAGATCTCCATGAGGGCGTTCACTTTAGCCACAGTGGATGGGAAGCTGGTCTCTCCTGACACCGAGGTTTTGGAGTCGCGTATGTGGCTGCTGTGTCTCCCTGCTCCAGACTATAGCACCTGCTGGATCTGGAGGATCCGAGATGGCAAACTGGAAACCCAGGAGCCTGACGGAGTGCAGTCTGACACCTGCTCCACTCTGGCACTCTAAAAACTACATTCCCTTTCTTTAGTGTTTGGTTTTTGTTTTTTTTTAGCAAAATGTTAATTATATGACTGCTGTTTTCCACCATAAACATGTACCACTGCAAACAATTTCTATGTATAAGGCAGTAGAATTACTTCTTTCAGCGCCCTCTGGTGCACAGGAGGTCAATTACAGGTCCAGCGATAAGCTTTTCCTGTCCTTTGTTACTTCTAGATCAGTCAAGATCAAGTCTAGAACCATTTTTAATTCATTTAACTTTTTGTGTTTGAACAGCTAGAGTATGTTAAAGGATTTGCAGGTGTTTACAACCCCGGTTTACATTTCATTTACAGAAGATTTAGCCGTTGAACAAAAAAAGTCTATCTTAATTCAAACATGTATAAAAACTAAATAAAATGACTAAATGAGTAAAGGAAGAAACAAAAACATGTTACGTCTGCATTTTTAGTGTTTATATGCTCTGTTAAACATCATTTTTAAGCGAAAGGGCAAAGTCAAAGTTAAAACTGAATGTTTTATATGTAATAATTTACTCAGTTTGGCTTTCATAGAGTCAGCAAGAAATACACCGGAACATAATTATTCTGTGATCTATCAGTGATTACTGTATTAAACAGCTTCATTTTAACGGAATAATACCTTTAATCTGCTATTTTTTTTTTTTTATTAAAACGATGCTTAAACATTTATAAATCTGTTATTTAAATGTTTTATTGCTGTTGTATGAAATAAATAGTAAAACTTGGATCCCTGGAGCTTTTGGAAATATCTAAGAACATTGATTTTTATTCTTTAATTAAATGCCACTGCCATTGCTAACATCTTCATGTAAAGAATTATTACCAAAATCACTAAATGCAGCACAAATATTTCAATCTAAACATATTTAATGTTTATAGGCTTGTAAAAGTTTTCACATGGCAGACAACATTTTTCTAAGGTGTGTCAAAGTAACTTGCAACAATAAATAGGAACCGATTACTTCCTGCTTTGTTTTGATTGGAGAGTAGCTGTAAGGGATGGGCTGAAACCCTATTTTTAATTGACGCGATTGGTCTAGCCTATGGTAATGGGCGGGACTTGTGAAGCCGGCGTCGGTGAGGTGTAAATGACGCCATTTTGACATGACAGCGGTGCAGCTAGCGGCGACAGAGAATTCTCCAGAAGCCTTGTTTACGCGGTGAATTAGCCTAAAAGCGCTTTTCTTTTATAACAAGCGACAAGTAAGTTAACATATATTCTCATTCTCTCATTTCCGCCTTGTTATTTTCTCAAAACACGTTTATACAACGCGACATAGTCATAGATGAGAAGTCATTTAGATAAGTTGGCTATTTTTTTTACTTTCATACCCACATTTCGACATATTGCACCTCCTGCGCTATTATTGGCTACTGGCATGATACGTAATAAAGGTCTTCCAATTATCCAACTTATGCGCCTGTATGTAACTAGTATTAACCAATCCCAACGCAGGATGCGGGGTCTGCCAGAAAACGGGTGGCTTATGGAAAAAGCTTTGCTTGTGCATCTAACTTGCTGGATTACCGGAAAGCTGAAAAGGCGAAATTAAAACTAACACAATTTTTAACAAAAATGTATTTATAACAGTGTATATTAAAAATGTATTTATAAACCGACAAATATACCAATTAGTAAGACGATAAACGTGGGTCTACCGGCCTGCTTTTTTTTTTTTTTAAACGGTGAATCATTTGATTGACATCTCAGCTGACCAATCAGAGGTCTTCCCTAGCAGGTTGCTGTCAAATAAACCTGGAATGACGCTTAAGGCTATAATTTAGAAACTTTTTTAAAAGTCTGCCAGTTTTTGTCTGATAAAATCAGCTGATTGTAATGATTTTAATGGGTTTTTGTTCTGTCTGATCACAGCCGAGAGGATGGGGAACGTCTTTGCCAATCTCTTTAAAGGTCTCTTCGGGAAGAAGGAGATGAGGATTCTGATGGTGGGCTTGGACGCCGCCGGCAAAACCACCATTCTGTACAAGCTGAAACTGGGCGAGATCGTTACCACCATCCCCACCATCGGTATCAGTGTGATCGCCTTTTAACCCTAAACTAAAGCTGCAACGAAATATAGTAACAGATGAATGAAACAAGGAAATGATATGTGTGTGTGTGTGTGTGTGTGTGTGAGAACAGAAGGAGTTAAGTGGTTCTTGTACAAACACACATTTCCTGCAGTTGGGATAGGGTTTCCACCCTGAAGTGTTTGTGTTGTGACTGTTACAGGGTTCAACGTGGAGACGGTGGAGTATAAGAACATCAGTTTCACTGTGTGGGATGTGGGCGGACAGGACAAAATCAGACCCCTGTGGAGACACTACTTTCAGAACACACAAGGTAACACACACACTTTTCCATAATTTTTTTGCTCGCGCTTTTGGTTTTGTAGTGAACAAAATGTGATATTTAAAGCACACGGGTTTTTGAGTTCCGTTTTCTCTCATAAACAAGAAAATCTGAAACCTTTTCATGATCCATAAAAACTGTAGGTACTGTAGCACATATTACAGCATGATGTTCTCTCTATCTGTCTCTTTCTGTCGGTCTGTCTGTCTCTTTCTGTCGGTCTGCCTGTCACTTGTTCTCCCTCTCTCTTTCTTTCTGTCTCTCTCTCTCTCTTTCTCTCTTTTTGTCTGTCTGTCTCTCTTTTCTGTCTCTTTCTCTCTCTCTCTCTCTCTATTGTCTTTCTCTTTTTCTGTCTGTCTGTCTTTTTCTGTGTGTGTGTTGTGTGTGTCGGTCTGTCTGTGTCTCCTTTTTCTGTCTGTCTGTCTTTTTCTGTGTGTGTCTCCTTCTTTCTGTGTGTGTCTCCTTCTTTCTGTGTGTGTCTCCTTCTTTCTGTGTGTGTCTCCTTCTTTCTGTGTGTGTCTCCTTCTTTCTGTCTGTGTGTGTCTCTTTCTCTGTCTGTCTTTTTCTCTCATCTGCCTGTCTCTCAGGGCTGATCTTTGTAGTGGACAGTAATGACAGGGAGCGAGTGAATGAAGCGAGGGAGGAGCTGACGAGGATGTTAGCGGAGGACGAGCTGCGCGACGCCGTTCTCCTTGTTTTCGCAAACAAACAGGTGATCATTCCGTCCACACGCCTTTTGGACAGCGGGAACACAAACACCCGCTGCTGATTATTTCCTGTAAACGGTGTGACGGATATTTCCGTGTATTAATTAACGCTCAGTTTAATTGAGTTATATTTTTTTAGGACCTGCCCAACGCCATGAACGCGGCGGAGATCACAGATAAACTCGGACTCCACGCGCTGCGCCACCGCAACTGGTACATCCAGGCCACCTGCGCTACCAGTGGAGACGGTCTGTACGAGGGCCTGGACTGGCTGTCCAACCAGCTGAAGAACCAGAAATGAACCGCTCCACCTGTCCTCTGAGTGTGTGTGTGTGTGTGTGTGTGTGTGTGTGTGAGAGAGAGAAGAGAAAGTGTGTGTGTGTGTGTATGTAAGAGAGAGAGATGTTGCCTCAACCTTAACTGGTCTCAGTATATTTTTTAATCCTGTGTGTTTGTACACACACCATTTTACCAACTACAGTGTGTGTTTGTGTAAGATTCTGATCGCAAGTGTTTACCTTAAAGTGTGTAAAAGGGAAAGATCTGCCTGGATTTTACCGTAAATACGCACATTACGACCCTACGTCCGCTCCAGCAAGCGTGGTTTCCGCATGTAGTGTTCTTCACACACATCCCGCATCCGCCGTGTCCTCACTCCAGTCCCTAATGTCTACCTGCAGTGTGTTTCCATGCCTCGGGTTCAACCATGACATCAGTCTATAGTGGACTTTCTATCAAATCCTGTCACAGAAACGAACAGAACACATGATACGAAGGCTTTAGTGACGTGACGTGTCCTCAACTTTAATGTGTGTATCTGCTGCTCAGATCGAGTACAGACCCCGCGTGTCTTACACACTTTTTTTTTTTTGTTGTTCCTTACTGTAGATTTACATTTACATACCCAGTCGATGGGGGACGGACGGTTCGCGACCCGCTTAGCGACGCTGCTCCTAACGTGTATTCAAACTGCCCAAAGTGTGTAAAGACGTCCAGTTGATTCTTTTTTTTTATTTCCTGTGTGTGTGTGTTCCGTGTCTGCATGGGTCATCCTCACATAGTCGCAAGCTAAGACGTTTTATTAAAGATGTAGACCGTTGCACGAGAAAACGTTTCATCTGAACAGGCCTGGTTATTGGCTGAGAGCTGGTCACATGATGTGATTTCTTTTAGTCAATCCAGCTTTTCTATTGGTGCACTTTTATTCTATTTAATTAATGAAGAAAATTCAGCCTTTGTGTGTGTGTGTGTGTGTGTGTGTGTAGCAGGGACAGCATTGTAACCTGTATCAGGTTGGGAAGCTCCTTTTCCATCCTTGATTGTCTTTTGTTCCATTTGCGAATTTTTTTTCGTTTCAGTTTTTTTTTTTTTTTCCGCTGCCTTTTCTCTGATTTTGTAGTTTAGTTTTCAGTCTGGTTCGGGTTCTAAAGACGAAACGAGACAGAAGAGTGTGAATGAATTCATGACTGTACACTACCTTTTATCCAAGCACAATCGCAGTACATTCCCTGATTTTCTTCTTCCTTTACTTTGGACCTTGATTGAAATAAATAAATGAATAAATAAACTTCTGTTACATCATATTTTGGTTTTATTATACATCCTAAAACTCTTATTAATTATTGGCTGTTGAAAATCTAGCAACCATAGCAACCGCACAGCATAAAATGGTGGTAGAAATTAATTGAATATTTGTAACTCATTTAGGGTCTAATTTCTGGAAACTTCTCTGGAGATCTCCATTTTTAGGAATTTTGGAAATATTCCAAGTTGGAAACTTAATCGGGAATTTATTCAGATTTGGTGAGATTTATATAAAGTGTGTGTATAATTAATATATATATACACACAAAACATTTTTGCTCATTAGCTGCCATGTAAGCGATTAATACACAAACTATTAATAAAATATATTTCTTAAATTTTTAATAGAGAGGTTATTTCTATTCATTTCCATTCATTCTAATGGAACGTTTCCAGCCTTGAAAATTCCTGGAATTTTGCACCGTTAAACTCGACCAGGAACTTTATAATAATAAAGGTTCTCATCTAAAGACGAGTTACAGAAACCAATACGTTAAAAAAGTACTTCAGGCCCAAATCACAGGAACGATCTGTCCATCTGTTGCAACATTATTTAACCAACACGTTCCTGTAGCTTTATGCAAGACTTTCTGGTGCTGTAGAAACACCAAGTGATGACGATGATGATGATGTGCTTCAGCGTTCCTGTAATCCTATCTGTCCCCTCTGATAACACTGATCAAAGGCATCTCTCTTCCAATTAAACTTACACACACACACTTGCGCACACCGCTCAAAGGTTACTGCTGATCAAACACACCACTATCACCACCATCAATTCAGGGACTGTTCACCTCCAGCAGCGTGACGACCGAGTGTGTGTTTTACTAAAGAACATTAACACACCACAGGCTCCCAGCAGACAGTCGCTTTAAAGGGAAAGTTAGTTTTATTTCACCATTATTATTATTTTTTTTTTAAATAAATGAATAAAATGTATTAAGCCAAAAAAAAAAGTATTTTGTCATTTTTTAATGTGAAATAAAATAATTAATTGTATAAAAAAACAGATGGAAAAAGAAGTTTCGGTGAAAAATGACAATAAAAGTGTGTGTAAAATAAGACGTGTGACGTTTGTGGTGTTGAAGTAACTAAAAAAAAAAAACGTCATAAAAGTAAAACACGTTTTTCTGGTTTATTTGCCACGTCCCATCAACTGTTTCTATTTGTAGGACACAAAGAACTGGAACTGAGGTGTAATTTTTCTCTCTCAATTATTATTAACGACGGGTTCGTTTGGTTATTAATTAAATCAAAATATAATAAATTATAGTGAAGAAAAACTAAATCAAACCCATAACCATCGATATGGTGGGGTTTTTCTGTGAACAGATGCAGCAGGTCGTGTAACCGTAACGATCTTCAGGACACAACGTTTGTTTAATGCTTCTAAAAAAAACCCATGGTTTTATTTTACTGGTTAAAATGACAGCAAAAAGCTTTTTGTTAGCCGCAAACACACCAGGAAACACCAGTTCATCAAAACCAGGAATAATCCTGACTGGACAAACCTGCTAGTTCTGATCTGCTAGTGTTTCCTACCAGTAATTTTCTTAGCTAAATGCTAACAGGCAGTAACTTCTTGTTGGTATTTCCAGGTCATATCTAACATGTCGGCCATTTTGTTTAAATAAAGTAACACAGTTAGTATAGTTTTACTTAACAAACCGGCAGTCTTATAAGTTTATCAAAATGGTGGCCATATAAAGCATTTAAATACTGAATGTTACACAAGTGAGACATAATGGCGGCCATTTTTAAATTTGAGTAAGACATACAAAGTGTCACTAAAGGTTAGACTTAATAAGGTGAAGTGGTGGTTTGGTGGTTACGGTGTTGGACTGATACCTAAAAGATCTGGGTTCGACTCCCAGCACCACCAAGCCACCACCGCTGGGCCCCTGAGCAAGGCCCTTAACCCCCAATTGCTCAGCTGTAAGTCGCTTTAGATAAGCTATACACACACACACACACACACACGTGACATATCTCTTTAGCCAGGCATACACAAAACATATCCCATAATATTATGAACAGCAGCTACGCTAATTTCTTCCCACTTTTTCCTTTTTATATCCATCCCGAGGTATCCAGAGATAACTGGTAGACCTTCAGGGAGAAGATGGCAACCTTGCAGTGATCCCGAGGGACCAGTGACCAGGTTCCTGCCCCTTTTCCTCGATTGGACTGGGACTCACTCTGCTCCACTGGCCCAAAGCTACAGTTAACATTACATTCGATCATTACAACATGTGGTGTCCCCCAGATGAGGACGGGGTCCCTATTGAGTCTGGTTCCTCTTAAGGTTTCTTCCTACTTCATCTCAGGGACCCAACATTTGGCAGACGTCCTTATCCAAAGCGACTTACATTATTTCCTGTTAGACAACTGAGCAACTGGGGGTTAAGGGCCTTGCTCAGGGGCCCAGCAGTGGTGGCTTGGTGAATCGAACCCTGGTCTTCTTTTCTGTTGCCACAGTCGCCACCGGCTTGATCATGAGGGACAAACTTACACTTTTTACTGTTACTGCATTCTGTGTAAAGCTGCTTTAAGACAATATCTATGGTTTAAAGCACCGAACAATTTAATTCAACTGAATTGATCACGTGGGTTAAACAAAATGGCGGACATCCAAAACATTTTAACAAGGAAACTAAATTGATTAATGGATTAATTAATAATATAGTGAATAGATAAGATATTAAAATAGAAAAAAAACATATATTTACAGCATTTAGCAGAAATTAAGAACTAAAGTGTCTGAGAATCTTGTGTTTATCATAGAACATATAAATATACAACACACGCGTCATCCACGTTGGATAAAATGCCGGAAGTTTGGAATCAGTTTATGGATAATTATAGAAAGATCTTTGTAAGCACAAGTTTGATTTATTTAACGTTTGTCGTCATTGCACGTCTTTATTTTCGCGGTTTAATATGTTTTAATATGTTACTAGATTAATCAGACATTAAAACATAGCATTTTTAAATGAGATTGTTAATTGTGCATAAAGCGCGCGTGAAGCATTTGTACGAAAGAACTCTGACACGTAAAGAAGAAAAAGGGCGGGAAGGAGAACCTCAGCTGAAAGGGTTCCACCTCCAGGAACTGCGGGATGTGCTGTTTGCGTCAGCCGGCGCTCCGCACGCGCTTTCTTCCGTGGGGGGAAGTTCATTCTAAAAACCCGAGAGAAAAACGTTACACGCGGCTCGTGCTGGTTGCGTCGCCGGACTGAGTTGCAGCGTGTTACCGCGTGCGCACAGACGTGAGATGTGCGATTTGGTGAACTTTTCTCCGTTAGTTCGTGGACGTGTCCGGTCCATCAGCCACTGCGTGATCTCACGTTCTGTGGGTTACGTGTGCGATTGCAGGAGGTGTGGAGAGTGCAAGGTTCTCTAACCGTTTGGACTTCAGGCTCGCGACACTGAGCACATATATGAGAAAGAGAGAGAGAGAGAGAGAGAGGATTTGCAGCTCGAGCTTTAAACTCTACGTCTGCTGTGAAGTTTAACAAAACCTTTCCGAGATGTCGAGTCTGCTGGTGGGGA